>OY998239.1:51628872-52106372 GCA_963922005.1 Cornus suecica
TAATCGGTGATGAGAGAGTTGTGAATCATTATGTATGACTTGGAGATGGAAAGTACGATTTAGCATTTCCTTTAGTTTGTAAGTTGTGGACTTGTGTATAAGTCTTGATTAATTATTGAAAGTAGGAATGGTATTTGAGGAAACAATTATTAGTTATTAGGTGATGGTTAAAATCTTGAGGGTTGATGTGCGTTTAGGCTCACTTATTAGTGATAATTTTTATTAGGGATCTTGATATTGATTTTTGGTGGTGTTGTAGCTAATAACTATTATGTAAGCTTTTAATCCCCGGAATATGATTTGATGATTCACTTGAAGCATGATTATTAGCTAGTATATGAGAGTGTTAATTATAAAAACATGAATTGAGGATTAGTTATGAGTGTGATTATCTATCACGAAGAGATTGCGGACTTGATAAATAGTTATTGGTGTTGTAGGGTTACGTTACGGTTAGAACATGAGTTTAGGCCTTCGTTGACCTAGAAAGCATGGAAATCGGAGATGTTTAGATTTTTGTGGATTGAGGTAAGAAGTAGTGTGATCTCAGCGCAATGAATGTTAGTTAGTACATGATTGCGGTTTCTATGAGAACGGAATTGTGACTTATAACCTTGAGGTTCATTAGTGGCTGATCACTAAAGTTCATGAGTTGGATGAGTGTAAGTTCCTCTGTCAACCTTGATGTGTCGGGTGTTGAGTGATAGTGTGGGTATTGTAGTAATGAGTTACTGTGGTAGATTACCTTGGTCTTTCATGTCATCGACCCTGTCGGTGTCTTCACGTGAGTAGTGATTCTATCGCGTTTCTTTTTTTCTTCATCGCGTACTTGGAGTACGGTTATTCTTGTTTCACAGTTGTGTAGTTGGGTTACTTCTACGGTCTTCCGTAATGTTTCTCGTTATGTGAATTGAGCTTTATAGTACCTAGTGATCGTTACGTTATTTAACTATGTTTATGGTACGAGGAAAGTATAGGTTATTTCCATTGAGGCTAAGAACTTCGTCGATGTACGTTTTAGATAGCCTATTGCTCTATTAATGGTTTCTTAGGGACATGTGACTTGTGTTACCTCTTTGAGGTGTGGTTTATGGTAAAACTAGTTGGATCATTTGATTTTAGAGTTGGGGACTTGACTTTGAAGAGCAATGAAATTTATGGACATTAGAGAATCAATTTAGAGTTGGGGACTGTGATGTTCTGTGGTAACATATAAGTGGTATGGCTCCTTATAGGGATTATGTATAATGTATGAACTAGTGAATTGAGTTGATGAATGATTGTCGTTCAACCGTTAATTAAAGGATTTGATTGAGATATCTTCTTGGGAGACTTTTATATCTTATAGATTGGCGATTTTGAGTAATCGAGGTTTAATCATAGCTTATCCACGAGACTGTGGGTTGTAATAGAGATTTATTCTTGATTTGACTTTGGAGATTCAAAGTGTAACTTTAGCATTATGATATAAGGAGTATTAAATGAATCAGTTGAGAATTCGAGGTTCAAAATGATTGATTTAGGAAGGCAATGATATAATGATTATAGGATTAAAATGTGAAGGAATTGTTTGAGGTCATTATGTGTATATTATTGACGGTGATCGTGATTATGGATCTAGTGCTTTTATGGTTGAGATAGTGAATTGAGTGCTATGGTTATAGGGCCAAGGAAAACCACTATTTCTTGAGGATTAGGTGCTTTGATCTATGGCCTTAGCATATGTTTTGCTAGTAAGCGGATCCTTTTTGGTGCTCTTGAGGTTGAGGATTTGATCTTCCTTACTAAGGTTAATGTAGTACCCGAACTTGAGGTACGATCATTATGGTCATAGGAGTCTTGATAGTGCTTATTAGACTTTTCGTCATACCTTGAGTTTGGACTTGGGATTAGTCCCTCTGTGTTTCTAAATGATTATAATGTTGTAGCCTACCGAGTGGGTTATCATAGGAGCTCAACGGGGTTCACAGTGCTTGTTCCATGTTTTATCCTTCTCATGTGCGAGCCGAATCCATCACATGTCTTGAAGCGCTACGACGTTAGTTACTCGAGGGTGGGTTTTGTGAGGCAAAACCTTTCAGTTAGTAAAGGTCAAGGAAGTGATTTATGAATGCGAGTGTGAAGTAGGGAAAAAATACCTGGACTTGTTTTCTACTTAGGTACGTCTTGATTTTGAGGAGGAAATCTCCTAAGGTGTGGAGGTTGTAACGTCCGGTATTTTTACGTGCTAATTTGAAATTTTATTTATTTATTTATTTATTAAACAATCAAGTGCTTAGGTGCTTATGTGCCTAACATGTTTATATGCTTACGTGAAAAATTAAAAATATTGAAATGTTTGGGAAAAATAAATAAATGACCAAAGGGAAAATTAGTAAATTCACATGTATTGAGTTAGTGGGTTTTGTAGAGATTTAATTACTAAGTGTTGGGAAGATGATGAGTGGCAATATTGTAGTTGTGTAGAAGACTTGGACAAATTTGTAAATTTCGTTGATAATGGCAAGGGTTGTGAATAAGTGATAAAGGGGTGGGTAACTTGGACATTTCACCACTACCTTTAATGTTGTCATCATAGTGGCCCTTTGATCAAATATATCTTGCCATCTTCATTCCTAGCCCTTGGATTGGATTCTCTACACACCAACCCTATCTCTAACTCTATCATTGTCTTCATCTTCTCTCATTTCTCACCAAGAACACACACTATTTTACACACACATTTCTCTACACCAAATTTTCGGCCACCATGTTCTCCTTGGAAATTTGGCTTCAAGTTTTGCTCTCTCCTACTCTTCATGCTTGATGGATGGTGAGCACTTGGGGTGGTCTCTTGGTGTGGTGTTCTTGAGCTCATAGTGGTAAGCTTCCTCTCTTTTTCTAAGGTTTTGTTATAAGAAATCCTAACTTCCAAATTCTAGAAATTCATGTACTAAGTATTGAATTTTTGCTCTTCCATTGTTCATTCTTGTGGAAGGTTAAGAATTGTCTTCAACCATCAAGTGAATTGGCTTGTGGTAATTCCAATTTCATTTTGGGAAGAACTCATTGGTGAGTTCACAAATTCCTACTCCTTTGAATTATTTTCCATGAAACCTAGTTTAACCATTTTTGGGTTTTTAGCCTTACTTTGAATTCTTGATTATAAACCGATTGTTGCTACTAAAAACCATTAGTTAAATATCCATGTTTTGTTTTGTTGTTGCTTGAAGGCTTGGGAGACCTTTTACTCAAATTCTCAAAATCACCTCCTTGAAGCTCTCTTGGTCATTCTTGGCTCGGTTGTTGTTGGTGTCATTTGGGCGAATTGCTTGCATCTTTTTGCTCACTATCTTTGCTTGGATTGAGGTAGGGGAAAAACGAGTTGCCTTAGTTTTTGTACGAGGGTGTGTGTGTCTATGTGTATATATGCCGTATATATATATATATATATACGAGTTGGGTCTTGACAACTTAGACGAAGAACTAGGCCCCTTGAAAAGAATGATTAAGTGATTTTGATGCTTGTTGTAGATTATTGCTTAAAAATTGTGAAATGATGAGCATGTGGATAATTTTGACATGATATATATGCATGTTGTGTTTTCTGACTTATAAATGTGAATTGTAAGCATGTATTGTGAAGGCATAGGGTTGGGATCAAAAACCTTTATGCATTTTGGTTATACCATGTAGTGTCAAATTCGTGGTGTTGGAATATGAGGGTGGTGTAGTCATGTGTGGTTAGTCGGGTTTGGATCAAAGCAACAACTGGCCAGGAGGTATCACGCCTACGGAACTAAAAAGCCGGCAAATGTAAGTTAGGATTCCAGGTAAAGGCTCATTTTCTTGACTTTTGTAGTCAAGGCGCACGGAGTTGCAAGTGGGTCTCTCGTGCAACCGCCTTCCTTGTTGAAGTAATAGAAAGAAAAATCACTTGGGGAGAGTCAGTGCGGTACTCTACATTACTTGATGAGCTTGTATCCTCAAAAGTAATTGGACAGAGTATGTATCCGTTTACCAGAGTTAGGCGCCTTGTGTCTCGTGGGGTATGTTGAGTCATGGTGTATTTAGACTATTATATATATGTGATTGTGATGTTATTATGGAAGCATGCTATAATTGTAGAAAAATTGTGTTGTGAGCATGTTGGGGAAACTTATTTGTGGGGTTCGATGGGGTTCCGGATTGGCGTGAGAGTCATGTGGAACAAAAGACTAGCCTAGGAGTAGTTGCATGTACCATGGGTGGGATGTACCACTCGGACTACCGAGATTGAGGCGATGAAGCTTCCTCTACTGGGCTAGTGAGCTCACCCCGCGACATATATTTTTTTTCAGGTAATGATTCCCACTTGGGAGGCCCGTAGTCTTCCGGTAGAGACTCGGTGTTGGTTCCGTCCTTTTTGCGCATATGGAGGCGGAGTAGTTTTGTAGAGCATTGATAGACATTGTATACATGTGCTTATTTTGTTTAGTGCTTCAATTAAGTTAAACCTATTCTTTTGCCGGCTAGTATGTTAGTCGGGTAGCTTAAATTGATGTACACCCTTGGAGCGCTATGCGCGGGGACCTTATTCTTTTGGAGCACTCCGGTGCAAGAAATGTAAAACTATGACTTGTTTAGTGTTTTATAGTGGACTTTCTTTATTGATGTGGTTTGGCCGAAAACGGTATTCTTCTTGGTTTTTAAGTAAACCATATTGTTTTGAAAGAAAAACCCGCTTTCACTCACCCCCATGACCCCGACAAAAACTTGAGTTTTGAAATGATGATTGAGTTATTTTTGAAAGGGTTTGACATTTTAAAAGTCGGTGGTATACTAGAACGAAGATTGGGGCAAGACGGAGCTTTTATGAAACCTTAAAGCAATGCTCTTGGTTTAAAACTTACATTTTTATGAAATTAATTTGGTGTATAGATCTAATTATGAGTATATCCACATATGGAAATGCACACGGGGTTGTTTCGGCGATTTTCGGACGTTTCGGAGCATTTTTCGGGTCCGTGAGTCGACTGGCAAATAGCCATAAACGTTCTTGTGAGGTCAGTCGACTGATAGCTAATTGTCAGTCGACTGATTGTTCAGGTCAGTCGACTTATTGTTCAAGTCAAACCACTGATTTCCCTAGGGTGTCTCCGTGCAGTTCTGTTTCGACAATGCTTCACTCTTTCGATCATATCTGGATCTACGGAGCTCGGATGGAGACGTTCTTTACCTTTTTGGAAAGCTGACTTCAAGCTCTTGATTTTAGGCCTTTACACGTCGTTATAGTCATTTGAATATGATGGTACGTTTTAAACCTTTACACGTCGCGACATTTAGATTTTCAAAATATCGTAGTTTCTACCTCACACCTTCAAATTTGATTCCATTTGTTCCTATAGCTTCTTTTAGATCCAAAATTTGTGTTTATACTCTAAAATTACTCTTTTACCCCTGAAATGACCATTTTACCCTCGGGCGACCATGGTCATTTTAGGGGCCGTTTAAGGAGTCATTTATGTCGTTTCACCTCTATTTTTATTTCGAGTAGCCTTGTTTACGTATTTTTCCCTTGTGTGGGTGTTTGATGACTATATTTAATTTGTCCTAGTTTCTTTTTACTTCCGCATTCACTCCCTTAGCTCTTAGGCTCGGGTTTTGGAGTCCTAGGAAATTTGGGGCGTGATAGGGCCCAAGCTTCTTCCATGGGATTCATGCTCATCAGTCTTCTCCCCTTTAAACGCGAACAGTGATATTGGTGATGCCATGACCCGGTTACTCAGATCAAATAATTTCTTTTTGCATTTTATTTTCTCAAATTTTTTTCAATTTTCTCCATTTCAACCAAAACAACTCCCCTTCTCCCCTTTTATTGTGCCAAAATTATTTTTCAACCACATAGTCAAAAATCCTATCCCCCAAACTTGAATTGTATCACTGGGAGATATCATCAACAAAGCAGATATACCCAATCATAGCACTGTAAAAAGAAATTTCATCATAAATATCCAGAAATTGTCACATGTTTTCAAGGAATCAAAGATTCTCTTTTTTTTTTATGGAATTTTTTTTATGACAAAAATAATAATTAATTATAAAAAAACTGATTTGGCCTTAAGGGCCTACAATCCTAATAGACTCTTGTTGTGTACTTATATATACATACATATATATATACATACATATATATATATATATATATATCCCTGATATATATATTCGTTTACAGTAACATGTGAGTACGTACCTTGGATTTTCGTAGCTGGGTTATGTTGTGGGCTATGTATCTCACTGGGTGGTTTAGCATTACCTAAACTATTAGAGGATGTGGTAGTTAGAGTATCTTTTCCCACTGAGCTTATTTACTCACAGGGGTATTTCATTTGCCCCCTGGTATTCCCACGCCAGGTTGCACGAAATATTATGGCTATGGACAGCATGCGGTGCAGTGGCAGTTCCCTTTTGTTTTCCTTGTTACAGGTTTTGGAGTTGCGCAGGGTGGTGTAGTTACGATTGCAACGCGACTGGTTTGGGGACGATAGTTATCTGCCGTTAGTTTCTTTACCCATTTTGTATGGGATTGTTATATACTTCTCTTGGGAGCCTTCTGTTGGCATATCCTTATTGATGTATCTTTTATTTCCTGTATTTATTATTTCAGGATGTTATTGTATCTATTATGCACTGCCATGTGCTTTTCTGTATTCTTATTCGAGCATTTGTGGCTCTGTTGATTATAGAGGGTTGTGTAGGGGTTGGTGGTTTCTTTCCACTACCTCGGCCATAGTAGGATTGATGAATGTTGGGCCGGTGAGCCATAGATATTATCGAACTGTTATTGGTAGGTTATTTTGTTGTGGTTGGGTGTCCAGATGTTCCATTTACAAACGAAACTCTGCCGGATTTTCGTTAGATTCCGCTACTTTGTTCTATCATCCATTTGGGTATGAAATATATCATTTTTATCATTATTCCATACGTTTTCATGGTTAATGATATCTTAGTTGGTAGTTCGTATTACGGATCACATCTTGGATTCCTTGGATGTCCCAGTTCGGGAGTCTTAGGGATTTAGGGACGTGTCAGTTTGGTATCTAAGGATACTATTAAGTGTTTAGTATCCGATTAGGCATGGAGTATAGTTTTCATTGTTATTCCATGTATTTCCTTGTTATTGTTGACTCTAGTGGTTGTTTGACTTACGTCATCCTTTGGAAATTCGTTGATTCTCGGGTTTTGGAGTCCTAGGAATTTGGTGCGTGACAACATAGTATCAGAGCATGATTGCTGAAGGTAATTTGTTGTAGGGGTGAAATGACATTTTTATCCTTTTGTGAGTGTTTGATGATTGAAGGTCATTTATTCTCGTTTCTTTTTACTTTCGCATTCACTCCCTTAGCTCTTAGGCTCGGGTTTCAGAGTCCTAGGAATTCGGGGCATGACAAACCTGCTTAATAACCAGCTTGGAATCTCCTTTAAGATGAAGTATTCTTGCTTTGAACTGCTGAGCCATCATCAATCCCAACGCCAACCCTTCATATTCGGCAATGTTGTTGGTATAAGGAAAGTCAAGTTTGTAAGACATGACTAATTCCTCTTTTGTTTCCTCATTCCTCAGTACGAAACCAGCTCCACCTCCCTTTTCTATGGATGAACCATCAAACTCTAAAGTAAATTTTGCGCTTTGTGCCACACTTGCCACTCCCACATTTTCTACTTTAGGTTCAGCCCCCCCAGGAAATAAAGCTAACAAATCTAACAAGGCCTGACTTTTTACTGCTTTCGGTCTAGAGCATGTGATCTCATATTCCGATAGTGCTAATAACCATCGAGCAGTTATTCCACTGAGTATGGGTTTCGTGAGTAGATATCGTATAGGGTCACTTTTGGTGATTAGCTCTAACGGATGTGCCAGTAAATAATGTCTGAATTTCTTGGCCGCGAATACTAAAGCGAGATAGTGCTTTTCCAACGATGTATATCGCGACTCTAGTCCCTTGAGTACCCAACTGATATAGTAAACAGGCTTTTCTTCCCCTTCATGTTCCTGGGCCAACAGAGCTCCCACGGACTTATTGGTGGAAGTGAGATACATTATCAACGGTTTCCCTGGCTCGAGTGCTACCATTATTTATTGTGATGCTAGAATTCTCTTGATTTTCTCAAAGGCCTCTTGTTGTTCTTCTCCCCAGCTGTATACAGACTTTTCTTTCAACAGAGGCATGAGTGGATGAGTTACCTCTGCCAGTGCTGGGATAAACCTCCTCAGATAAGATATATTTCCCATAAAAGTTTTCAACATTTTACGAGTTGTGGGTGGATCCATTTCTAATACTACCTTAGCCTTTGTTGGGTCCATATCAATGCCCTGCCGATATACAACACACCCCAATAACTTTCCTTCTGGTACTCCCAAGGCACATTTGAGGGAATTCATCTTTAAATTATATTCGCGACATCGTTGCAGTACTTTACCACCAAGTCATCCACATAGTCCTCCACAGTTTTATGCATCAAGTCATGAAATATAGCTGTCATGGCGCGTTGATACGTAGCTCCGGCATTTTTAAGTCCAAATGGCATAACCGTATAATGAAAATTCTCCATTGGGGTGCGAAAAGCAGTTTTCTCAGCATCTTCCGGCGCCATCTTAATCTGATTGTACCCGCTGAATCCATCCATTAACGAGAAAATTTCGTGTCCTGAGGTTGTATCCATCATGGTGTCAATGTTGGGTAGAGGGAAGTCATCCTTTGGGCAGGCTTTATTGAGATCGCGATAATCTACACATGCGCGGATCTGCCCAGTCTTCTTCCTCACAAGCACAATGTTCGCGAGCCATGTCGGATGTTGGGTTGGCTTGATGAACCCTACTTTCAACAACTTTTCCACCTCTGTCTTAATTTGTACCGCTAAATCAGGATGAAATACTCGTTGTTTTTGCTTCTTTGGTTCTGATGTGGGATGCACATGGAGATGGTGGCTTACCAATCCAACATTGATTCGCGGCATTTGACTATAATCCCAGGCAAAGACGTCCCGAAACTCCTTGATTAATTTTACCATAGCACTCTTAGTTTTGTCGGGCAGCGTACTGCTTATGAAGGTAGGTCGCGGATCTGGGCCATCGGCTATGTCCACTTCACATAAACCATGCTCCGGTCGCGGATTGGTTTTAAGTGCTTCAGGCTCTGTGACCAACTTTCTTTGTACATCTGCCTTATTTGTCCTGGGGTCAGTGCCAACTATGCAAGCTCCTGACCCCCAATTCCGTCATAATTTGTACACTACTCGTCCATCGGGCATTTTGACCCGCGACCAGCTCACCTCCATGAGCTTCCGTTTAGCTAAACTTCCATCTTCCAGTTCATTCCATTCAGGTAATGGTGTAGCGAAAACGTCGGGCCCATCTTCCTCACTGTACTCTGAGAAAAAGACTACATTCGCGAAATGGGCCTCCGATGCGCAGAAAGGGTTCTTAGATGCCTTTACAGTCATTATTCTTGCTCCCCAATTGGCCTTCATCACTTGATGATCGGATGATGGTACTACGCCATATGCATGCAACCACGGTCTGCCCAACAACAATTGATATGAGGGTTCCCCTTTGATGACATGAAACTTGGTGGGCCCCCTGATCTTTCCAATTTTAAGGTCCAATGTCGTGAATCCCATAGTGGCCTGATGGTCACCACTAAAATCAGTAACTGCAATAGTATGATTCACAATCTTGTTTTCAGGAAAATTGATCATTCGCAAAGTGGCTAGTGGGATCAAATTAACTGACGCTCCCCCATCCAAGAAAGCTCGTTTCATCTCCCGACAGTTTACAGTGGCTGGTACATATAGAGGCCAATTGTGGAGGAAAGGCACTTGTTTGTCTGCTTCAGAAAATGTGATCTTACTGGAGGCTTTCTCATGCTGCGGAATCACAATGGTATGATTGAGTGCGATAACTGTTTGCTCTTTCAAGAACTCCTTCACATGTTCCTGTATTGGGAGTTCATTGAAGAAAACATCTATCTTAGCATTCTCCTTGGCTTCAAGCACTGGCGGGCATTCAAACTTGGCGGCATTAGTCATATCCTCAGTACTGTCTCTGGTGGTCACCACGGCTACATGTGCAGGGAAAGTCTCATGAAACTACATTCTTCGTCATTTCCAAGTCTCCCGATGCTATTTTCTAGTCTACCAATCCACGAAACGCCCAACAGCCCATTAGGGAATGTCGAATAGTCCTGTGATAGGGACAGTAGTTGCTCTTCATCCTTTTCTCTCTTGGAGGCACCCTTTGCACTAGGGGTAGCAATATGACATGATCTGCAATCCATTGATTCAGTAAAGCAACTGCCTCTTTTTCACTGAAAGGTAAAGGAGGTGGTTCAGATCTCTTGGCATGCTCTTCCCTGGGCCTTTCGTTCTACGCTACTGCTACCATTAGCACCCGCCTAGCACTGATATTTGGTCATGTCGAGGGAGCCAAAAATTCTCCCAATCTTCGGGCATTGTCAACAAGTGTAGAAAAATTTTTGAACTCGTGATTAACCAAATACACTCTGTATTCCTGCAACATTCCTTCTATACAAATCTTGATCAATTGCAGTTTAGAAATTGGCTCATGGCATTGCAGAGCAGCCTCGTGAAATCTCCTGACATAGATTGCCCCTTCTTCCCCAAAACGTTGTCTTTGCCTTGTAACTGAAATCATCGAGACCTCCTCGTCTGCCTAGAAGAACTTGGTGTAGAATTTGAGCACCATATTCGTCCAACTGGACACTGAAGCTGGAGCGAGACCATTATACCATGTGTATGCAGTTCCAGTTAGAGACTTGGAGAATTTTCTAAGTTTCAAATACTCGTTGTTTGTGTGGGGTCCCATGGCATCCGCGAACCTGGATATGCGTTTTCTTGCGTTTCCCTTCTTGCCATCAAACTGATGGAAGCTTGGTGTTCCATAATCTTCCGGATAAGGCAAAGCCATAATGTTGGGATGGTACGGTGGGGCAATTTTCACTTCCTCTATTTCAACTTCTCGTTCAAGATAACCTGCAGTTGCTCCTTGGTGATGTATGACTCTTTCTCCAGCGGCTCTGATCGCGCCCCTGGTGCCTCCCGAAAAAGCTCATGCGCTGATAATTCTAGTATGGCCTGATTATCCATCCGTGGTGATTCAAGATTTGGTGTTGAAACACGCGAGTACTCCATGAAATAAAGTATAGCCTTTTGCATTTCTTGGATGCTGAGAAGAGTTTGTAGCAGAGCTACTGGCAATTCTACTGAATTCTGTACTGGCTCTGCCATCGGAGGAATTTCTGCCTGATCCACACCACCATTCGCGCAACGACGCTGTCTTCGCGTTGGTGGGACTGGTTCACTTCATGTGTTTGTGTTGTTGCCTCCTCTTCAGCTTGCTCGGTGTGCCGGGTCGGTGGTCAACCTCTCCGGCGAGTCTGACGAGGCTCTACTTGTGTAGAAGACATCTTATCCCCAGCAGAGTCGCCTTTAATGTAGGGGTTCAAATGAATTAACTGATGTGAAGGTAGTTTCTACACAAGTTCGTCAGTCCAATAATAGTGTTGATGATTTTATTGCTTTGTATTGTTTTATAGAGAAATGGAAAAGAAAATAGTAGTTACAAGTGTTTGCGAAATACTTTATCTCTCTAGAAATTTCTCTCCCTTGGTCTCCAAAAAAAAAGTCCCTTGAAGTGGGCTCTCGCACTTCTATTTATAGACGTGAAAGTCCAGTAGTCCTCGCGGATTGAATTGCCACGTCAGCCCCTGTCTCTCAACATGAATCCTGCCATACCAATTCGTGCCATAAATATCCTGCACAATATTGTCTGACTACGCGAAACTGATTCGCATAATCCCTTACGCGGATCATACTGTGCTTCGTGAGCTGTGATCTGCGCCTGTTTCATCGCGGATCTGATTTTTCCTTAGCCAAGGAACCATGCTATATAGCTTTGCTGGGTCATGACCTTTTGCATGCATACCTTTTTCATGACCCTAAATACTATCGGCCTGTCTAAGGTACTCTTGCATAGGACAGCGTAAATAAGGTCGCGACCCACTATTTACATATCCCAAGCATTTCCCATAGATTCCGAGTAATACTCCCTACGCGAGCAACATTTAGGGTTATGAGTTCAGATGCGAGTTATAAACACATCAGTCCCTCAAACTTCCCTCTGTATAATGCAAGCTCTCGCGTACAAACCTTATTTGGGCCATTTTCCCAAATAAAACAAACCTTGGGCCAATCTCCCAAATAAATAAATCATCGCGAAATGATCTTTTCGCAAGTCACCACCTTTACACAAACATGTTTGGGATGCTATTTTGAAATATATTTCATATGGATTTGCCTCAAAACTAAGATTCATAATAACATTTGGATATGGGGTATATGTGCTACATTTGGATGTAGATATTCTGCATTTGGCATCTATTTTGCTACATACATTACAGTCAACTGTTTTACTTTATTTTCTGCATTTGGTTTTACTGATGTTACAATTGGAAGTAGAGTTGCTACATTTAAGTTTTGATTAGACATGGTAGTATTTAATACTTGGTAAAAGGGTTTTTTAATTATAATTGTCACACCCCAATAAATTTTGAAAGAAAAATATAAATTTTGAAAACAAATATAAATTTTGGAAAATATATATAAAATTCGGGAAAAAATATAAAGTTCAAAAGATATATGTTAAAGCTCGAAAAAAATATAAATTTAAAAACAATATATAAATTTTGAAAAACATATATATTTGAAAAAATATATATGTTTCTGCCTAAATGTTGTTTCGGTGTATTGCACTTTGGTTACTTGTGTTTTTTATACTCCTATTTGCACAACTATTTGCCTAGTACCAACTTGCTTTTTCCCCATTTTGAACTACGGAATACAAAACAATTATTTGCCTAGTATACTATATTTGTCATTTTAATATGATATTTTTGAAATATATATTGTTTTTCAAAATTTATATATTTTTTCGAAATTTATATATATTTTTTGAATTTATACTGTAATATGTTTTTTCAATTTTTTTATTTTTTTTACGAAGTTTATTTATATTTTTTAATTTCATAATTATTTTTGAATTTTATAATTTTTTTTGAAATTTAATATATATATTTTTAAAATTTTATATGTTTTGTTTTTAAATTTTATATTTATTTTCGAATTTTGTAATATTTTTCAAAATTTAGTATATATTTGTTTCGAATTTTATATGTTTTTTTCATACTTTATATAGATATTTTGAATTTATATTTTTTTCGAATTTTATATATATATTTTCAATTTTTATATATTATTTTTTAATTTTATATATTTTTTACGAATTTTATATGTATTTTCTAATTTTATATTTACGAATTTTACATATTTTTTTTGAATTTTATGTTTATTTTTTAATTTGAATTTTTTTTGAAATTTATTATATATGTTTTAGAATTTTATATGTTTGTTTAGAAATTTATATATTTTTATATATTTGTTTCAAAACTTAAATGTTTTTAAGATTTGAAAAACATTAAACGGACAAAAGTGTCTTTCTAATCTTGTAAAAGAGGTAATAATGGAATTTCAGAGGATAAACTAAGATTCATAAGTATATTTCGATGGGGGTATAGGTGTTACATTTTGATGTAGATCTGCTGCATTTGGCATCTATTATGCTACATACATAACAGTCAACTATTTAACTTTGTTTTCTGTATTTGGTTTTACTGATGCTACAATTGGAAGTAGAGTTGCTACATTTATGTTTTACTGATGCGACAATTGGAAGTAAACTTACAGGCGTAAGTCTCATTCTCTAAAACTACCAAAGGTTAAGAACATTTATCCTAAAATTTCACACACCTCATATTAATGTCAATGGTGTATAATAGAGTGAGAACTTTGTATGATGCATATAAATAGATAAAAAATTGCATAGATTAAGATATATGGTGAAATAGAAAACTAAAGCAAAGTTGACTAAGATATATAGCACCACAATAATACTAAATAAAGTCACACATGTTTGAAAATCAAAAAACATAATATAGGGACGAAAACCTCAATTACAAACTAACAATTTATGCTAATGTTTGACTGACAAAGTATGGATCTAAAATCACAAGATTAATGAATAATAAATTTTTATAACTATATCAGAATTATTAGGAATATGTCAAATTAGAAAAACTTGGAGAAATCAAATGAAGGAAACTTATATGTAAATTTTGAAAGAAAAATATAAATTTCGAAAACAAATATAAATTTTGGAAAATTTATATAAAATTCGGGAAAAAATATAAATTCAAAAGATATATGTTAAAGTTCGAAAAAATATATAAATTTAAAAATATATATATAAATTCGAAAAACATATATATTTGAAAATATATATATATTTTTGCGTAAATGTTGTTTCGGTGTATTGTACTTTGGTTACTTTTTTTTTTATACATCTATTTGCACAACTATTTCCCAATTATCAACTTGCTTTTTTCCCATTTTGAACTACGGAATACAAAACAATTATTTGCCTACTATACTATATTTTTCATTTTAATATGATATTTTTGAAATATATTTTTGTTTTCAAAATTTATATATATATTTTTAATTTATACTTTTATATGCTTTTTCAAATGTTTTATATTTTTTACGAATTTTAAATGTTTTTCTTCATTTCATAATTATTTTCGAATTTTGTAATTCTTTTTGAAATTTAATATATATATTTTTTGAATTTTATATGTTTTTTTTTAATTTTATATTAATTTTTGAATTTTATAATGTTTTTCAAAATTTAATATATATTTGTTTAGAATTTTATGTGTTTTTTTCATACTTTATATAGATATTTTGAATTTATATTTTTTTCGAATTTTATATATATTATTTTTGAATTTTATATATTTTTTATGAATTTTATATGTATTTTTTAATTTTATATTTCTTTTCAAATTTTATATATTTATTTACGAATTTTACATATTTTTTTCGAATTTGAATTTTTGTCTAAATTTATATATTTTTTTCAAAACTTAAATGTTTTTAAGATTTGAAAATACATTAAACGGACAAAAGTGTCTTTCTAATGTTGTAAAAGATGTAATAATGACATTTCAGAGGTTAAAACTAAGATTCATAAGTATATTTCGATAGGGGTATTGGTGCAACATTTGGATGTAGAGATGTTGCATTTGGCATATATTTTGCTACATATATTACAGTCAACTGTTTTTACATTGTTTTCTGCATTTGGTTTTACTGATGCTACAAATGGAAGTAGAGTTGCTACATTTAAGTTTTTATTAGACGGGGTAGTATTTAGTACTTGCTAAAAGGGTTTTTTAATTATAATTGTCACACCCAGATAAATTTTGAAAGAAAAATATAAATTTTGAAAACAAATATATATTTTGGAAAAAATATATAAAATTCGGGAAAAAATATAAAATTCAAAATATATATGTTAAAGCTCGAAAAGAATATAAATTTCAAAATATAATATAAATTTCAAAAAACATTTATAAATTTTGAAAAAAGGAATATAAATTCGAAAAAGATATATATTTGAAAAAAAATATATGTTTTTGCCTAAATGTTGTTTTGGTTTATTGTACTTTGGTTACTTGTGTTTTTTATACTTCTATTTACACAACTATTTGCCCAGTACCAACTTATTTTTTTCCCATTTTCAACTACGGAATGCAATACAATTATTTGCCTACTATACTATATTTTTCATTTTAATATGATATTTTCGAAATATATATATTTTTTTCAAAATTTATATATATTTTTTGACTTTATATTTTTATATGTTTTCTCAAATTGTTTATATTTTTTACGAGTTTTATATGTTTTTTTTAATTTCATAATTATTTTAAAAATTTATAATTTTTTTAAAAATTTAATATATATTTTTTGAATTAAATGTTTTTTTAAAATTTTATATTTATTTTCGAATTTTATAATATTTTTTCAAAATTTAATATATATTTTTTTCGAATTTTATATGGTTTTTTCAAACTTTATATAGATATTTTGAATTTTATGTTTATTTTCGAATTTGAATTTTTTTCGAAATTTATTATATATGTTTTAGAATTTTATATGTTTGTTTAAAAATTTATATAGTTTTATATATTTTTTTCAAAACTTAAATGTTTTTAAGATTTGAAAAAACATTAAACGGACAAAAGTGTTTTTCTAATCTTGTAAAAGAGGTAATAATGGCATTTCAGAGGTTAAAACTAAGATTCATAAGTATATTTAGATAGGGGTATCAGTGCTACATTTGGATGTAGAGATATTACATTTGGCATATATATGGCTACAGATATATATTATAGTCAACTGTTTTTACTTTATTTGCTACAGTTGGTATTACTGATTGTACAATTGGATGTATAGTTGTTGTATTTAAGTTTTTATATTTTATTTTAGTATTTCATACTTGTTAAAAGAGTTTTTTTTAATTATAATGGTTTCCATGAATATCCTTATACCTTGGGGGTTCAATTAGATTTTAATTTAGGGCATTTAAAAACATAACGATGCTGCATTTGGTTAAAGAAATGTTACATTTGGCCGAAGCAATGTTGTAGGGGTTGAATCCCTAAGGGCCTGTTTGGCAACCCGGTTTTGGTCTTGGTTTTGGATTTTAAGACCAAAACCATGTTTGGCAAGCCAGTTTTGGACTTGGTTTTGACCTTTTTAAAACCAACCACTAAAACCTAGTTTTGGCCCACCAATTTTGACTTTTTTTTTTCTCTCTCTCTATCTATATATATATATATATGGCCAAAAATATGAATTATTTTGAATTTTTTTTTATATTTTTCGGAGAAATTTATTTTTCAGAAAAATTTATTTTTTCGGAAAAAAATTATTTTTCCGAAAATAATTATTTTTTCGGAAAAAAATTAATTTTCGGAAAATAATCATATTTTCGGAAAAAAATATTTTTTGGAATTTATATTTTTCGGAAAAATTAATTTTGGGAAAACATTTTTTTTGCAAAAAAATCATAATTTAATGTAATTTTTTCAAAAAAAAAAATTTCGGAAAATATTTATTTTTTCAGAAAAATTTATTTTTTCGTGAAAAAATTAATTTTCGGAAAATAATATTTTTTTGGAAAAAAATTATTTTTTGCAAAAAAAATCATATTTTCGGAAAAAAATATTTTTTCGAAAATAATTAATTTTCCCAAAAAATTTATTTTTCAGAAAATATTTTTTTTGGAAAATAATTATTTTTTCGGAAAAAAAAAATTAAATTTTGTGAAAAAATTATTTTTTCGACAGAAATTATTTTTTCGAAAAAATTTATTTTTCGGAAAAAATTAATTATTTTTTTTTCCGAAAAATTATTTTTTATATTTTTCGGAAAAATAATTTTTCCCCGAAAATTACTTTTTTCCAATTTTATATATATATATTGGTTTTAGATTTACCTAAAACCACCCAAGACCAAGACCAAAACCAAGTTCCCAAACGGCCCCTAAATTAAAAGCTAAGATAGGGTATTGATAGGGTTACCCTATCTTACCTCCAAACTTTTAGTTTATCCATTTAAGGTTTTGTACAAACTTTTTTAGGAGAGAGTTTTTTAATTTTTATTTTTTCAAACATGTTTGGGATGCTATGTTGAAATATATTTCATATGGATTTGACTCAAAACTAAGATTCATAATTACATTTGGATATGGGGTATATGTGCTACATATGGATGTACAGATTCTGCATTTGGCATCTATTTTGCTACATACATTACAGTCAACTATTTTACTTTGTTTTCTGCTTTTGGTTTTACTGATGTTACAATTGGAAGTAGAGTTGCTATATTTAAGTTTTTATTAGACATGGTAGTATTTAGTACTTGCTAAAATGGTTTTATAATTATAATTGTCACAACCCGATAAATTTTGAAAGAAAAATATAAATTTCGAAAACAAATATAAATTTTGGAAAATATATATAAAATTTGGAAAAAAATATAAAATTCAAAAGATATATGTTAAAGCTCGAAAAAAATTTAAATTTAAAAAATATATATATTTCGAAAAACATATATAAATTTCGAGAAAAAAATATAAATTCGAAAAAGATATATATTAGAAACAAAATATATGTTTCTGCCTAAATGTTGTTTTGGTGTATTGTACTTTGGTTACTTGTGTTTTTTATACTTGTATTTTCACTACTATTTGCCTAGTACCAACTTGTTTTTTTCCCATTTCGAACTACGGAATACAAAACAATTATTTGCTTAGTATGCTATATTTTTTATTTTAATATGATATTTTCGAAATATATATTTTATTTTCAAAATTTATATAATTTTTCGAAATTTATATATAATTTTTGAATTTATATTTTTATATGTTTTTTCAAAGTTTTTTTATATTTTTTTACGAATTTTATATGTTTTTTTTAATTTCATAATTATTTTCAAATTTTATAATTGTTTTGAAATTTAATATATATATTTTGAATTTTATATGTTTTTTTTTGAATTTTTTATTTATTTTTGAATTTTATAATTTTTTTCAAAATTTAATATATATTTGTTACGAAATTTATATATTTTTTTCAAACTTTAAATAGATATTTTGAATTTATATTTTTTTCGAAATTTATATAAATGTTTCAATTTTTATATATTATTTTTGAATTTTATATGTTTTTTTTTAATTTTATATATTTATTTACGAATTTTAAATATATTTTTCGAATTTTGTATTTATTTTTGAATTTTGAATTTTTTTTCGAAATTTAATATATATGTTTTAGAATTTTATATGTTTGTTTAGAAATTTTTATATTTTTATATATTTGTCACACCCCGAATTCCTAGAACTCCGAAACACGAGCCTAAGAGCTAAATGAGTGAATGCGAAAGTAAAAATAAACGAGAACAAATGACCTTCAGTCATCAAACACCCACAAAAGGGTAAAAATGCTCTGATGCCATGTTGTCACGCCCCTAAAATCTCCGAAACTCTAATCTAGAGAATCCGCGAATTTCCAACGGATGACGTTAGTCAAGCAACCACTAGAGTCAACAATAACAAGAAAATACAAGGAATAAAAATGAAAAATATACTCCATGTCAAATTGATTACTAGAAACTCAATAGTATCCTCTGATACCAAACTAACACGTCCCTAAATTCCTAAGACTCCCGAACCGGGACATCCAATGAATCCAGGATGTGATCCTTAATACAAACGACCAACTAAGATATCATTAACCATGAAAACGTATGGAATAATGATAAAGATGGTATATTTCATACCCAAATGAATGATAGAACAAAACAGCGGAATCTAACAAAAATCCGGTAGAGTTCCGTTTATAAATGGATCATCCAGACACCCAACCACAATAGAATAACCTACCAATAACAGTTCGATAATAACAATGGCTCACATGCCCAACATTCATCAATCCTAGTATGGCTGAGGCAGTGGAAAGAAACACCGCTATCCCTATACAACCCTTTATAATCAACAGAACCAAAAATGCTTGAATAAGAATACAGAAACGCACATGACAATGCCGAATAGATACAATAACATCCTGAAATAATAAATACAGGAAAATAAAAGATACACCAATAGGGATATGCCAACAGACTGGCTCCCAATAGAAATATATGACAATCCCATACAAAATGGGTAAAGAAATTGACAGCAGATAACTATCGTCCCCAAACAAATCATGCTGCAACCGTAACCGCATCACCCTACGCAACTCAAAAACCTGTAACAAGGGAAAACAAAAGAGAACTGCCGTTGCACCGCATGTTGCCGTATCCGTAACATTTCCTACAACCTGGCGTGGGAATACCAAGGGGCAAATGAAATACCCTTGTGAGCAAATAAGCTCAGTGGGAAAAGATACTCTAACTACCACATCCTCTGGAAGTTTAGGAAATGCTAAACTATCTAGCAAAATACATAGCCCAGTACCTAACCCCACCACGAAAACCCAAAGCACGTACTCACATGCTACCGTAAACGAGTATACATATCGGGAATATATATATATACATATATATAAGTACACAACATGAGTCTATAAGGTTCGACTAAGACTCGTACTCCAAGTACCAATACCGGTAGTCTACACTACTCTCACGACGTACACTAGGTACACGACACTCAGGTTCAATCTAAAAAATCATCAAACGCTCACAACGCTAAACAGAAGATCCAAACAGAGGGAATCACACTCACCTCTAATAACCACAGGGATCAAAATCCATCACTAGTACCATGAAATACTCATAACTCACTCCCCGAGAACACAGGAGGAAAAACACTCACGTCCTTACGTACTAACACAATCTTCATTTATATATATATATGTATGTACAATATATATATATATATATATATATATATATAAGAAACATCATCCCATTCCTAGAGAAAATCTATACCTCAAGGATGGAATCACCTCATCATATCACCATACGAAAATCTCAAATGCTATCTCCAACAAGGTCAATGAATCACCAATACTCTCACTATGGATAAGGAACGCTAAACAGTCGAATCTCGGAGAGTACCTGAACACTACTCTCATGACAATCACATAAGAGTCAAGGAACCCAAGCAAGGGGAAAAGAAGTCCCAATGTTAAACCAACAGATAACCGAGACAACAACGTTAAGGTTAAGAACACCACAAATGTTTAGGGAAAACACCCGAACAAGGAAACCAAAAGCAAATGGCCAAGAGTGAAAGTTATAAAAAGATGAATCCCAGGGATTCAATAGTTTATAAGAAAAATGTTTTTAAAACTCGAACCAATCCATTCGGCATCCATGCCCCTAATGTAGGAAAACTCAAATCACCTAGGTGGTGACACCAAATAAACAAGAAGAAGGGAAAGGCAACACTATATGTGTGCACTGAACAACACC
Organism: Cornus suecica; assembly: GCA_963922005.1. Lineage (NCBI taxonomy): Eukaryota > Viridiplantae > Streptophyta > Magnoliopsida > Cornales > Cornaceae > Cornus > Cornus suecica. Next base: position 51,649,789 of record OY998239.1, read on the forward strand.
AAGCCTCATACCGAGACTCAGAATGATCGGAAGCAAAGGTTAACAAGAACACCTTTCAAAACTCTACAGGACGAGATATTGAGAAAAAAGTCTCAAAGTCTTAGAATCTTAAGAAAGGTAATAAAATAGTTTTCCTTTAAGAAACCACACAGTAAAAATGACCGTCTTGCCCCCGGTCTCCGTCAGTCGCCATCACCGGCTTTTAGAAGTTAAAAATCTGTTTAAAGAAGATCCTAAGATCATTTTATAAGGTGCTAAAACTTTTATTTGCTACGGGGGTAGGCGAAAACAGGTTTCTCCTTTTTAAATACAAAGAGTTTATTTCAAAACTTAGAAAACATTGTTTCCAAAAGACAGCCAAATAAGAGTGAATACAACTCTAAGGATTCCTATAATGTCCAGGAGGACAAAAAGGAAGAGTACTACATTGGGTTCACGGAACACAACTATCTGTTTCCAACCCCACGAGATCAAATGACAACACAAGGAAGAGGTTTGACACCACACCATAACCAATGACTCAAGGAATAACATAGAGGTCAACGATCACATACTAGTGTACTAAACACCGTACAAAGAATGCTTAGGAGAATGAACTAAGCATAAGAAACAACACTACAGTAACCTAAGTACTTAATAGAAATCACCTCAACCATAACCTCTTCTAACCCAATCAAAATCTCCAAGTAAGGTTGATAACTCATTCCTCGAAAGATGAAAGGCACCTAAAGGCCTATACAACAAGGTCCACTAAGTTCACAATCTCGTCACCCGCCTTCTCTAAGGCCTTAATTCTCAATTGATACTAAAATCAATCCATGACCTCAAATCTCTAAAGATGTCACACAACTAACCACAAACACAAAACAATTAACCGTCCTCTCTAAGGCCTTAAATCAAAATCAACTCCACAGTCCACCACTAACCTCAACTATTCACCGAGATTACTACGCCAATATACTTAACCTCACCCAAGGGCACAAAAGCATATAATCACAAGTATAAAATATACGTTTCATTTATACTTTAATAATTACCGCATTTAATTTATGTTTTCACATTAATCACTTTCAGTTGAGCAATTTATAAAATATGAATTTAATTCACAATATTCATAATTAACATGCTCCAATATCCACAGGTAATAATATCACATAAATGTTATGCAATGCAACGTGACTCACACACCACTTGTGATACGCACACTAAAAACACACACTTCCCAAGGGTGAATGAATCCTTCTCCACAATTCCCCTGAGGATACAGGCTCACTAGGGAATGTAGACTCATCGAACCGTTATTCCCAAGTGCTTTTGACACTTCACACTTTTAACCAAGGAAGACGTCAACCACGACCCAGTCGTGCACATGAGCCTCACGGACTCCTCCCCACATTTTCGGCTTATTAGTTCCATAGGCATGATACCGTCTGGCCAGTTGTTTCGACGATCCAAACACAAGTCTAACCGCCTGCAAACGGATGTAGACTACACCAATTGAATTTTTCTCTGCAAAAGGGGAAACCATGCACTACATGCACCAACACCCATGTAATCACAATACATAGTGTACGCAATAAAAATCATGTCTCAACATAAATATGTAATGCATCATATTTATGAAAATATCCACATGAAAATCCAACATAAATCTCAAAGTCTCTTTTAACATGCTTTTAAAATATAATAAAGGCATTTAAATCATAAGAAAATAAGTTCATGGTTTAAACAACATATTTTCTTTAATCTTCTAAGAAAATATTTCAATTTCTCTTAACATCCCTTTAAAACAAATAAAGCAAATAATTCACGTATCGTAAGGGGAACCTAGCATAACGTCTAAGTTGTCATGTCCCTCACGTTCACATATCCCCTAACAAAGTAAAAATGGAACTAATATAGCGTTCTAAGTTCACGTCTAGCTTTTTACAAAATTCTACTAAGCCACTTATTCCTATACAATTCAAATAGGAATTTATTTAATTTTGTAGGAATATAATTTAATTAATTTCTCAAATTAATTCCTAAGTCATACTTCGATTCTAACCCAAATTTAGATATTTTAAATTCACAATTTAATATATCTAAATTAAAATAAATACTGGTTTGCACACCCAAACAACGTCAACGATACGGAAGTGAGAATAAAATTTCTCACCTAAATATTCGCTTACAGAACAGTCTGAAACGGCCCACCGTGAACAGTACCAACGCCCTTATATGGAGCCCGCCGACCAAATTCGTCCGAAAATTATTTCGAATATACCAAAACGTCCGCCTCGACAACCTATATGATATATACGAAGCCCATTAGGAATAGGTTAATCAATTTGGGTAAATCTAAAATAACTCAAATGAAAATTATAACCTATAAATGCGATTTCCCGACAAACCGCTCAACGGAAAATTACAAAATTTAAGTATGATGAATAATAAGTCAAGACGAAGCTACTCAACAAAACTCAGCCGAAACCGATAACGGGAAGCCGACCAAATCATCGGCCAACGTTTGGCCAGACTCGCCCCTGTTGCGTGTTAACGTCCGTCGTCGCCAGTGCGAACCAGCGCCACTACCAACCGTCGACGACTCCTGCGTGACGCCACCACACCGTGGCTGACCTCGCTGCCCCTGGTCCAGTGAACACCATCCAAGTCGCTAAAAACCCAGGCCGCTTCCACAACAAGCCATCATCAGGTCGTGCCTAACCTGCGCAAACCGTCGCCATCGCACCACCACCTCGCCGCCCCTGCGTCGCCTCTCGCTCACGACGCCTTCACCGTCGTTGCTCCAACCAGTGACTCACCATGGGTCGCACCTCTGCGCGCGATCCTCTCGTCTAGCCCATGCTCCCTCTCTGTCTCTCTCTCTCTCTCAGCCGACGACAATGGATGTCACGCCCCGAATTTCCTAGGACTCCAAAACCCGAGCCTAAGAGCAAAGGGAGTGAATGCGGAAGAAAATAAAAATGGAATAAAATCCCTCAAGCACTCAAATACTCATACAAGAATAATATAGAATGTAAAACATCTCAATGATGTGAAATGGATCACACGGGATCAAAAGAAGGTAAACCGAAACAATCGATACCTTAACAGGAACGTCAGAACACCCTATGTTCAACCAAGGGTAAAATTGTCATTAGAAGGTTAAAATGGTAAGTTCCAATTACAAACAAAAATTTTGGACCAAGAACAAGCCATAGGAACAAACGGAACCAAAATCCAAGGTGTGAGGTGGAAACTATAAAGTTTTGAAATCAGCATTTCCACGCTTAAGGTCCGAAAATCTACCATCAACTTCAGTCGACCATTTATCACTCAACAATGAATCAAATGAGGCAATTCAAAATCCTAACCGCAATATCTTGAAGTCAGATTTCTAAAAAGCTAAAGAACACATTCATCCAACAAGCGTAGCGCGAGATATGACCAAATTACTCAACAGTGTGCGCAGAGTGCGCGAGCTGTAGTCAACTTCTTTCAGTCGACTACAAGGAGCATCTAGTTGACTGAAACATCCCTTCGTCGACTAGAAAGAGTATCTAGTCGACTGAAACAAGTAGATAGTCAACTAGATCAGTCAGAAGCTTGCGGAAATAGGAGTTTGAGGATTCAGTCGACTACTCAGAACCCTAGTCGACTACAAGGAGGGTTCTAGTCGACTAAACCAAGAAAGAAGTCGACTAAACCATGAAAGAATTCGACTTAACCATGCCAAAGCTAAGAGAGAAATGTACTGAAATGGAATGGTGAAGACTTAGTCGGTTACCTCAAAACTCAACTCAACTACAAGTCTGCAGAAGGGGAAAATTGGTCTCTAAAACATCCTAAACACTTATAGAATAAAGAAAATAGCCTCGACATTAATAGGATGCTAGTAATATTTCCGAAACTCAAGAACTAGAAAGAAACAATTATTTTCCTCAAAATCTTTTACTTGAATTTTCGTAAAAATTAACGGTCTTGCCCCCGGTTTCCGTTTGAGTAAACCACCGACTCAAAAATTTCAATTTCTTTCTAACAATTTCAAATTAGTTCAAAACACAAGTTTTTATAAGTTATACGGGGGTAGGCGAAAACGAGTTTTTCCATCCAAAACAAAAGGATTGATTTGAAAACTTAGAAAAACGTCGTTTCGACCGAATATCTAATAATCACATTCAAGACAAATAATTCATTTCATATTCAAAATTCCAAATAAAAGAGTTCCACATTTTCATTATAGCGCCCTAAGGCGAAACATACTAGAGTTTGCTCAAAATACATATTTCCATGATTCGGCACCGAAGTGCCCCAAAAGAATATAATCCCCACTCCTAGGGCTCCAAGGGATGTACATCAATACCAACATCTCGGCTAACATGCTAGCCGGATTAAAATAAAATAGTTTTAACTTAATTGAAGTACTAAACAAAATAAGCATATGTATACAATTTATATCAATGCTCTACAAAATTACTCCGCCTCCATATACGCAAAAGGGACGGAACCAACACCGAGTCTCTACCGGAAGACTACGGGCCTCCCAAATGGGAATCATCACCTGAAACAAATGTATATAACGTAGGGTGAGCTCACTAGCCCAGTAGAGGAAGCGTCATTGCCTCAAACTCTGTAGGTCGGTCTTTTGTTCCACATGGGTCTCATGCCAATCCGGAACCCCATCAAGATGGAAGGTGACCGACACCCCCATTACATGCACATAAAAACACACCCTTCCCAAGGATGAACGGATAATTCTCCACCATTCCCCTGAGGATACAGGCTCACTAGGGAATGATAGACTTATCGAACCGTCATTCCCAAGTGCTTTTGACACTTACACTTTTACTAGGAAGACGTTCTCCATGACCTAGTCGTGCACATAGGGCCTTGGACGATATGTCCTCCCCCTATCATATGCATTTCTCGGCTTTTTAGTTCTGTGGGAGCAAGAAACACCCCCTGACCTGTTGTTTCGACGATCCAAACACAAGACGACTCCCACAAAATTTACACAAATGTAGGAACCAATACCACGTTTTCACACTACGTGGCACACTCAACTGAATCAAGGTTCACAATTTCCATCACAATACACACTTATTTCTTTTTTTCAATATATTGTGATCGAATTAGCATCATGCTCATTATTTCACAATTTAAGCAATAATCCACAACAAGAATTAATATCGCATAGTCATGCTTTTCAAGGGGCCTAGTTTATCGTCAAAGTCGGCAAGACTCAACTCGCATATATATATATACAACATATACACACATAGACGCACACACCCTCGTACAAAAACGAAAGCAATTCATTTTCCCCTACCTCAATCCAAGCAATTAATAAGCAATAGGGCGCAAGAAATCCGTCCAATTGACACCAACAACAACCGAGTCAAGAATTTCCAAGAAAGCTTCAAGGAGGTGATTTTCGGGAATTTGAGTAAAAGGTCTCCCAAGTGTTCAAGCAACATTAAAACAAATATGGATTCTTAACTAGTGGTTTTTAGTAGCAACAACCGATTAAAAATCAAGAATTCAAAGTATGGCTAAAAACCCCAAAATGGCTAAACAAGGGTTTCGGGAAAAGGAAAAATCAAGAGGAAAGGAACTCACCAATCAATTCAACACAAGATATAGTATGTGGACATCAAGCAAGCTTGAACCAATGCCTTCCCGAAATTAGTATTTCTTTCAAGTCTTCCCAAGCTAATAACAATTCAATGGGAAGGAGAGTCACAAAAATGGACAACAACAATTATAACCATGGAAATTCCGAAAATTTATGGGAATAAAAGAAGGCATTCCAAGGAAATAAAAGCTAGGTTTTCAATTCAAGGAAAAACCAAGGAAAGTGATGAAGGAGCTTACCAATCTTCAACACCAATTGTGGACAATGAAGCACCAAGAAGGCACAAGCTTCATGCTACCATCAACAAGACTAGAGGAGAAAGAGAGCGAGAGGCGTAACAAAAAAATGGGGAAGAAGAGAGAAAAAAACGTGTGAAGTAGAGAATGAGGTGAAGTGGGTTGTGGTTAGCAAGACTCTACTAATGTGTAGAGATACACCAATAATTCACTTCTCCATCAAATGGCTAGAAATGAAGATGGGTAAATGTAGGATGATCCAATGGCTAATAGGAAGACAACACTAAAGGTGGTAGTGAAATGTTTAAGTTACCCACCCCTCTATCATTTAATCACAACCCTTGCCATTATGAACCCAATTTACTATTTTGCCCAAGTCTTCTACACAACTACAATTGCCACTCTATATCTCCCCAACATTTGATCAATAATTCTCTACAAAACCCACTAACTCAAAACATGGAAAATTTCTAGTGTACGCTTTTGTCGTTTATTTATTTTCCAAACATTTCAATTAATTTCAAGTATTCACGAAATGAAATATAACATATAACACGTAACTCAAAATTTCAATTTTGCATAATTCACATAAGCACGTCAACATGTTAGACACATAAGCACTTAATTGTTTAATAAATAAATGAAAATAAAATTTTTAAATTAGCAAATAAAAATACCGGACGCTACAACCTACACACCTTAGGAGATTTCGTCCTCGAAATCAAGACGTACCTAAAGTAGAAAACAAGTCCGGGTATTTTTCCCGAACTTCACGCTCACGCTCCCAAATAGCCTTCTCGACTCCGCGATGATGCCATAAGACCTTAACAAACGGAATAGTTTTCCCCGCAAAACTTCCTCTCAAGTATCCAAGATCCTAACAGGTCGTTCCTCATAAGATACGTCCTCGGCCACATCGACATCCACCCAACTCAAGACATGAGATGGATCCGGCTCATACTTGTGAAGCATAGAGACATGAAAAATATTATGAACTCGTGACAAATCCAGTGGCAACACTAAATGGTATGCTACATCACCGACACGATCAAGAATCTCGAAAGGCCCAATAAATCGTGATGAAAGTTTGTCGCTCTTCCCAAATCGCATCAAGCCCTTCCGAGGTGAGACCTTCAGAAACATATGATCACCGACCTCAAAGAATAAAGGACGCCTACACCGATCCGCATAGCTCTTCTGTCGGCTCTGTGCTGTAACCAAATGTTGCCGAGCAATCCTAATCTTCTTGGTTGCTTCATGAACCATATCGGGTCCCAAAAGTGCAACTTCACCAACCTCGGCCCAGCAAGTTGGTGAACGACACGGTCTACCGTATAATGCCTCAAAAGGTGCCATCTGAATACTGGACTGATAACTATTGTTGTACGCAAATTCTGCCATATGAAGATAATCCTCCCAATTGCCTCTAAAATCAATAGCACAAGCACGAAGCATGTCCTCGAGAATCTGAATGGTATGCTCTGACTGCCCGTCCGTCTGAGGATGAAAGGCGGTACTAAACCTTAGCTACGTATCCAAAACTGTTTGAAAGGCTTGCCAAAATCGTGACGTGAATCGCGGATCCCGATTCGAAACAATAGTAACCGGAACCCCGTGAAGCTTTACGATCACGTACAACCTACTAAGAACCTCTACATTATCCGTCTCACGGATAGGTAGAAAATGCGCAGTCTTTGTCAATCGATCAACGATCACCCACACTACATCCTTCTAATTTTTCATTTTCGGCAAGCCTGTCACTAAATCCATGCAAATATGCTCCCATTTCCACTCAGGAATCGGTAACGGATTCAACAACCCGGTGCTCAACCTTAACCTGTTGACAAGTAAGACATCGGCTCACAAAATCTGCAACTGATTTCTTCATTCCTTCCTACCAATAGTGACGCCGAAGATTATGATATATCTTTGTGCCACCTGGGTGAACCGCAAGTCTGGAACTGTGAAACTCTCCTCACGGCAAGGCTGCGGTACATAGAGTAAACCCCTAAAACGATAACCTCCGTCGAAGTGCAAAACCCAATCATCAACAACCTCACCACTAGCGATACGAGTGCGAACCGAAGTAATGCTGTCATCGTACCCCTGAGCCTCAATCACACGAATCAAAAGTGAAGGTTGTGCCACCACGCTAAATAAGGTCACCATCGAATCCCCACTATCACGGAACTGAAGACCCAACTGTGCGATGTCCTCCATCATCCGCCACTCACGAATAAAGATACTAGATAACGTTGCCTGTGACTTGCGACTTAACGCATCTGCCACTACATGAGCTTTCCCGGGGTGATACTGGAGTGCGAAGTCATAGTCCTCCATGTACTCGACCCATCGACGCTGTCGCAAATTCAAGTCCTGCTGCGTAAAGATATACTGTAAACTTTTGTGATCGTAGAAAACCTCAAATCTCTCACCATACAAGTAATGTCTCCATCCTTTAAGTGTAAAAAGAACCGCTGCGAGCTCTAAATCATGCGTAGGATAATTCCGCTCGTGAGTCTTCAACTGTCGAGATCCATAAGCCACAACTCTCTCGGACTGCATAAGTACACATCCTAGTCCCTTGTGAGAAGCATCACAATAGATTACATAGCCTACACCACGCTCGGGAATAATCAAAACCGGAGCCGTAGTCAACCGTGTCTTCAACTCGATGAAAGCCTCTTCACACTTGTCATCCCACACAAACTTGATACCCTTTCGTGTAAGGCGAGTCATAGGAACCGCTAAACGAGAAAAGTCCTTCACGAATCATCGATAGTACCCCGTTAAGCCAAGGAAACTACGAACCTCAAAAACATTAGTCGGTCGCTTCCAATTCATCACCACTTCTATTTTCGAAGGATCAACTGAAATGCCACCTCCGGAAACAACATGCCCTAAAAATCTAACTTCTTGAAGCCAAAACTCACATTTCTCATACTTAGCATACAATCGGTGCTCTTTTAGGATTTGAAGAACGGTCCTAAGATGAACCTCATGCTCGCTTTCCGTAGTAGAGTACACTAGAATGTCATCAACGAATACTACGACAAATCTATCCAAGAACTCATGGAAGATACGATTCATAAGACTCATGGATGCCGCAGGTGCATTAGTCAAACCAAAAGGCATCACTAGAAACTCAAAGTGCCCGTAATGAGTGCGAAAGGCAGTTTTTGGAATATCTACTTCCCTGACCCGTAACTGATGATAACCGGATCTCAAGTCAATCTTATAGAAAAACTTAGACCCTTTTAATTGGTCAAACAAGTCATCAATCTGTGGCAATGGATATCTGTTCTTGATCGTCACCCGGTTTAACTTACGATAATCAATGCATAACTGTAGTGAACCATCCTTTTTCTTAGCAAAAAGGACCGGAGCACCCCAATTTGAAACACTAGGTTGGATAAATCCCTTCATACCGAGATCATCGATTTGCTTCTTTAATTCCTCTAACTCAGCTGGTGCCATTCGGTATGGTGCCATAGAAATAACATCAGTACCCGGCACAAGATCGATAGTAAATTCCACTTCGTGATGCGGAGGCAAATAAGTCAAGTCATCGGGAAAGACATCCCAATACTCGTCCACCACATGAGGTACCCCAACGTGGCCATGAACCTCATCATCGGATAATAAACTTGCCAAAATAAAAATTGGATACATTGCAACCCCATAAATAATAGGAAAAAATAGAGGAGTCATTGCGATCACCAAAGAAGTGGAACCGCTCGCCCTTAGGCGTGCTCACTGACACACGACCTCTAAAGCAATCAATCTGCGCACGGAAGGTAGATAACCAATCCATGCCCAAGATGACGTCAAAGCTCGTCATATCCAGGAGAATGAAGTCAAATCTTAACGATCGTCCGACAATCACAATCTCACACTTACGACAAACTTTGGACAAATACACACTATCACCAATCGGAGTGTCAACACATAATGCCACCTCAAGATAGGAAACAAGTATACCCAAAACAGATGCAAAAGTAGAAGCAATAAAAGAATGTGAAGCTCCCGAATCAATGAGAACCTGAGCCCAACAACCATTCACGGGAAATGTACCTCGTACAACGGATGGTCCTACTATACTCCCTGCTATGGTGACCGCATAAGCACGGCCTTGAGGACATGTGGGCTGCTAGATAGTAGATGCAGATGTCCTAGCCTGAGAACCCGGAGCTGATGGTACTGGCTGCTGCGGTGCCCTATACCCAGACTGGCCCACCGACTGAGGAGCCCTAGAATACTGTCCAGTCCAACCCATGGGAGTACCATTGCTCAACTGAGGACAATAATTGGCAATGTGACCCGACTGTCCACACTGAAAAACAACCGTGACTACGCGTTGAACTACTACCCCCTGTCTAGTGATGAGACGGATAAAACAACTTTGTATGGCCTGGCTTACAACACTGGAAGCAAAACATATCCCGGCGTGTAGAACCCATAGATGTCCTCGAAGAAGGCGTAGACTGTTCCGGGCACTGCTGTTGTGGCTGCTGTTGTGCAAATTGAGCTGAAGTACCCTCACGCTATCTCTTCTTGTTCCCAAAACCCGAAGAAGAAGAACCTCTAAAGCTCTTGTCCCTAGCTTCACGAGCTAGTTGGCCCTCTCTTGCATCCTCCTCAACAAGCAATGCCTTTGTAACGGCCTCGCGGTACATTGGCATAGTAAGCACATAAATCTTTGACTTGAGATTGCCCCTCAAGCCCCTCACAAAACGTCGGCTTTTGACATCATCATCCACCACCATCTTTAGTGCAAATCGAGATAAGCTGGTATACTGAAGTTCATACTCGATCACAGATAAATCACCCTGAAGCAACTCATTGAACTGGTCCCTAATGCTCATCCTAGCAAGATGTGGAAAATATTGATCCAAGAAAAGTGTGCAAAATTTAACCCATGTGATAGTCCGAATGTCCCTTGTATTTATGACAGACTTCAACTAATTCTTAGCATCACCCGTAAGTGAAAACGACGCAATCATGACCCGTACATTGTCCTCAACCACCCTGAGAATGTCAAACCCATTGGTTACCTACTCCGACCAATCGTCGGCCACTAACGGATCCGAACCGCCCACAAAGGTAGGTATGTCCAACCTTAAGAAATCTCGGAGAGCCCTTTGAGCACGCGAACCCTCATCCTCAACATGCTTCCTCTAGGGATTTTGTGCCATAGCCACTGCTAAAGCATGTACAAACTGCCCACCATCCATGAAAGGTGCAGCTGGCACACGCTCCCCAACATCGGGATGCACTGGCACATTCTCTTCCACAACCGGAGGTACATGATCCGGACCATCACCCTCTCTAACGATACGCGATCGACCTCTACGTGGCGGCATGCTCTCTACATGACAATAACTAAACATGTAAGGCACAAGTACAAGTATAGTATGCCAAACAAAACCACAAAGCCATGCCAAGCAAAGCATAAGTCAACGACGTACAAGAGATGAGAACCAACACGTAAACATGTAACATAAAGGAAAACAAGAAATGTAAAGTGATAATGACCCTCGGCCATCGTCCCATAGATAAGGAACACGCTCTGATACCAAGTTGTCACGCCCCGAATTTCCTAAGACTCCAAAACCCGAGCCTAAGAGCTAAGGGAGTGAATGCGGAAGAAAATAAAAATGGAATAAAATCCCTCAAGCCATCAATTACTCATACAGGGATAAGATAGAATGTAAAACATCTCAAAGATGTGAAATGGATCACACGGGATCAAAAGAAGGTAAACCGAAATAATCGATACCTTAATAGGAACGTCGGAACACCCTATGTTCAACCAAGGGTAAAATGGTCATTAGAAGGTTAAAATGGTAAGTTCCAATTACAAACACAAATTTTGGACCAAGAACAAGCCATAGGAACAAACGGAACAAAAATCCAAGGTGTGAGATGGAAACTACAAAGTTTTGAAATCAACATTTCCACGCTTAAGGTCCGAAAATCTACCATTAACTTCAGTCGACCATTTCTCACTCCAAAATGACTCAAATGAGGCGATTCAAAATCCTAACCGCAAGAGCTTGCAGACAGCTTTCTGAAAAGATAAAGAACACATTCATCCGACAAGCGTAGCTCGAGATATGACTGAATTACTGAACAGAGTGCGCGAGCTGTAGTCGACTTCTTTCAATCGACTACAAGGAGCATCTAGTCGACTGAAACAACCCTTAGTCGACTAGAAAGAGTATGTAGTTGACTGAAACAAGTTGATAGTCAACCAGATATGTCAAAAGCTTGCGGAAATGGGAGTTTGAGGATTCAGTCGACTACTCAGAACCCTAGTCGACTACGAGGAGGGTTCTAGTCGACTAAACCAAAAAAGAAGTCGACTAAACCATGCCAAAGCTAAGAGAGAAATGTACTGAAATGGAATGGTGAAGACTTAGTTGGCTACCTCAAAACTCAACTCAACTACAAGTTTGCAGAAGGGGAAAATTGGTCTCTAAAACATCCTGAACACTTATAGAATAAAGAAAATAGCCTCGACATTAATAGGAGGCTACTAATATTTCCGAAACTCAAGAACTAGAAAGAAACAATTATTTTCCTCGAAATATTTTACTTGATTTTTCGTAAAAATTATCCGTCTTGCCCCCGGTTTCAGTTTGAGTAAACCACCGACTCAAAAATCTCAATTTCTTTCAAACAACTTCAAATTAGTTCAAAACACAACTTTTTATCAGTTTTACGGGAGTAGGCGAAAGTGGGTTTTTCCATCCAAAACAAAATGATTGATTTCAAAACTTAGAAAAACGCCGTTTCGGCCGAATACCTAATAATCACATTCAAGACAAATAATTCATTTCATATTCAAAATTCCAAATAAAAGAGTTCCACATTTTCATTATAGCGCCCTAAGGTGAAACATACTAGAGTTTGCTCAAAATACATATTTCCATGATTCGGCACCGAAGTGCCCTAAAAGAATATAATCCCCACGCCTAGCGCTCCAAGGGATGTACATCAATACCAACATCTCGGCTAACATGCTAGCCGGATTAAAATAAAATAGTTTTAACTTAATTGAAGTACTAAAAAAAATAATCATATGTATACAATATCTATCAATGCTCTATAAAAGTACTCCGCCTCCATATACGCAAAAGGAACGGAACCAACACCGAGTCTCTACCGGAAGACTACGGGCCTCCCAAATGGGAATCATCACCTGAAAAAAATGTATATAACGTGGGGTGAGCTCACTAGCCCAGTAGAGGAAACGTCATTTGCCTCAATCTCTGTAGTCTGAGTGGTACAACCCACCCAAGGTGCACGCAACTAATCCTAGGTTGGTCTTTTGTTCCACATGGCTCTCACACCAATCCGGAACCCCATCAAGCCCAACAAACAAGTTCCCCAACATGCTCACAACATAATTTATCATAATTATAACATGCTTCCATTATTAAAACCACAATTACATGTATAATAATTAAGATGGAAGGTGACCGACATCCCCATTACACGCATACAAAAACACACCATTCCCAAGGATGAACGGATCATTCTCCACCATTCCCAGGAGGATACAGGCTCACTAGGGAATGATAGACTCATCGAACCGTCATTCCTAAGTGCTTTTGACACTTATACTTTTACTAGGAAGACGTTTTTCACGACCTAGTCGCGCATATAGGGCCTTGGACGATATGTCCTCCCCCTATCGTCTGCGTTTCTCAGCTTTTTAGTTCCGTGGGGGAAAGAAGCATCCCTTGGCCAGTTGTTTCGACGATCCAAACACAAGACGACTCCCACAAAATTTAGACAAATGTAGGAACCAATACCACATTTTCACAGTACGTGGCACACTCAACTGAATCAAGGTTCACAATTTCCATCACAATACACACTTATTTCTTTTTTCAATATATTGTAATCGAATTAGCATCATGCTCATAATTTCACAATTTAAGCAATAATCCACAACAAGAATTAATATCACATAGTCATGCTTTTCAAGGGTCCTAGTTCATCGTTTAAGTCAGCAAGACTCAACTCGCATATATATATACGACATATATACACATAGACCCACACACCCTCGTACAAAAATGAAAGCAACTCATTTTTCCCTACCTCAATCCAAGCAATTAATAAGCAATAGGGTGCAAGCAATCCGGCCAATTGACGCTAACAACAACCGAGTCAAGAATTTCCAAGAGAGCTTCAAGGAGGTGATTTTCGGGAATTTGAGTAAAAGGTCTCCCAAGACTTCAAGCAACATTAAAACAAATATGGATTCTTAACTAGTGGTTTTTAGTAGCAACAACCGATTAAAAATCAAGAATTCAAAGTGTGGCTAAAAACCCAAAAATGGCTAAACAAGGGTTTCGGGAAAAGGAAGAACCAAGAGGAACGAAACTCACCAATCAATTCAACACAAGATATACTATATGGACATCAAGCAAGCTTGAACCAATGCCTTTGTAACGTCCGGTATTTTAACGAGTTAATTTAAAAAAATTATTTAAACAATTATGTGCTTAATGTGTTTAATTGTTTTAGCATGCCTTACATGTTGTACGTGTTATAAAAATTGTACGTAGCATGTTGTATTTTCATTTTTAAATTAATGAAAATTATTGGAAACGATTTCGGGAAAGAAATGACCGAGGGGTTAATGAGTAATTTCACATTTGGAAAACTTAGTGGAAAGTGTAGAGATTTTGGGTGAGAAATAAGGGCATGAATGGCATTTTAGTAATTAGGGAGGATGACAAGGGGTAAAAGGGTAATAAATAGTCTTGATGACACTCTTGTAATTAACCATAACTTTGGAAGATTTTGGTCATTTCCACCTTTCATGTGGTGTCTCATTCCTAGCCCTTGATCTCATTCTCCCATCTTTGTTTTAAGCCCTTGGATCATAAGGCCTTGTTTGGTTGGCACTTAAATGGAATAATCCATTATTCTTGGTCTTCCACTTGATAGGACTTTTTCTCAACCATTGGATGGTTTGTTAATTCCCATCTTTATTCTAAGCCCTTGGATGATAAGGCCTTGTTTGGCAAAATAATGAGTTTTGTGAGTTGTGTAATAAGTCTTCCACTTGGCAAGACTCATTTCTAGCCATTGGATTCATTTCCTTTTTCCCCATCTTTGTTATGAGCCCTTGGATTAGAACACTCATTTAGGGTTATACATATACACCATTATGTATTGATTATTGTCTTCCAAAGTGCAAGACTTCTCTCATTCACCACAAATATCTCTCTATCTCTCACATGGTTCTTTCTCTCTTGCTCTCCCTCATTTCACTCCTTCTTCTTTAAGTTATCAAATTATCTCTTCCTTATGATGAGAATTTGAGGAAGGTTTGTGCATGAAAGGGGATGTTCGTGCTCCAAGCTTTCTTTTGAGCCAAATCTTGGTAAGTAATTTCTACTCCTTTGGGATTTCTAGTTTCAAACCCTAGTTTATATTATTGGATTCTTTCTTCAATTTTTGATTTATGGAGTTGTCTATCTATAGCTCTTGCTTGAAACTCCATTGAAGCTTAGCTTTCGGTTGAATAGAGCTTAGAGTTGGCTTTGGAGGGTGTTGGGTGGATTTGAATCACTCTTGGATGCCTTGCTTGTTCTTGGTGCTCTTGCTTGGAAAGGAGGTAGGGGAAAAACGATTTATATTTGTCTTTGTATGAGGGTGTGTGCGTCTATGTATATATATGCCGTATATATATATATGCGAGTTGGTCTTGATAGTTTAGACTATGAATTAGGCCTTTGAGAACATGATTTGTGATATAAATTATGTTGTGATTAATTGCTTAACAAATGTTAAATTT
This sequence comes from Cornus suecica, assembly GCA_963922005.1. NCBI lineage: Eukaryota > Viridiplantae > Streptophyta > Magnoliopsida > Cornales > Cornaceae > Cornus > Cornus suecica. Next base: position 51,665,462 of record OY998239.1, read on the forward strand.
TAAGCCTTGTGATAAATTGAATGCAATATAATGTTATTTGATAGAAGCATGTATTGTGATGGCATATGGTTATTATAAGAACCTTTATGCGTTTTGGGGTACACCATGTAGTGTCAAAAGCATGGGTGTAGGGTTTATACGGATTATATATTCGTATGTGTACGTAGTCTTGTGTCGAATCGTCGCAACAACTGGCTAGGGGGTGTTCCCATCCTACGGAATAATGAGCCGTGAATGGGGTATAGGGTGAGTCGTCTCATTCTCGAAGTCGCGGGTCGTCTCGTGCATTCGTCATACGAATCTTTGTGCACGGGCCGTCTCGTGCAAACTGCCTTCCTTGTTGAAGTGAGAAGTTTCAAAATCACTTGGGAAGGGTCGGTGCGGTACTCTTTCTCGTTATAAATGAGTGGGGTATGTATTCGTTAACCTATATTGGGCAAGCGCATATTATGGGGTGTGTTGAGTTATATTGCACTTGAACTATCCCAGATGTATGATTATGATATTGACGTTGAAACATGCTATAATTGTGGTAAATTATGTTGTGAGCATGTTGGGGGAACTTATTTGTTGGGTTCGATGGGGTTCCGGATTGGCGTGAGAGTCATGTTGGACAAGAGACCGACCTAGGGTTAGTGGCATGAACCTTGGTTGGGTTGAACCACTCGGACTACCGAGATGGAGGCAAAGACGCTTCCTCTACTGGGCTAGTGAGCTCACCCCACGCCTTATATATTTTTCAGGTGATGATCCCGTTGGGAGAGTTCCGTAGTCTATCCGTGGACGTGTGGATGTATGTCCGCCCTTTTGTGCATGGGAGGCGGACCACACTTTTATTTTTGTTGGGCATTAGGCCGATAAATATGTTCCTTTTTCATATGTAAACCAAACTTGTAAAACCACGTTATTTTGATCCGGCTAGCATGTTAGCCGAGGTGGTATGGTCCATGTTATATCCCTTGGAGCGCTATGCGCGGGGATTGTATTCTTTTGGTGCACTTCGGTGCCAGATTGTGTATTTTGAACAACTACAACATGCTTCGCCTTAGAGCATTTAAATATCACTTTTGAATATTTTACTTGGAGTTATGAATGTGAATTGGATGATTTGCCATGAAATGTGAGTATTACGTGTTTAGCCGAAAACGACGTTTTTCTAGGTTTTCAAACCAATCATTTTCGGTTTAAATGGAAAAACCCGTTTTCGCCCACCCCTGTAGTCCGGTAAATTTTCTTGTTTTAGAAATGGTCTTAAACTCATTTTACAAATATTTTGAATCTTAGAAACCGGCGATATTTAAAATGGAGACTGGGGGCAAGACGGATAACTTTACGAACATTAAATGAGTATTTTGTTCAAAGTTCATGTTGTGTTAGAATGACTTGAATCATGGACCAAATGTGTATCAATCTAATGTAGGTAAGAGAAATACTTTTAGTTGAGAATTCAATCACTTTTGGGTCATTTTTGAAGCTTCGCATTGAAGCAGTCGATTTCCGAAGAGCCGACAGCAGACTTCCGGAAATATGGAATTGCAGCTTCTTTTTTCCTTTAGCTTCGACTTAGGGAAGTCGACTCTCGCCATTGGAGAGTCGAATCTCGCCATTGGGAAGTCGACTCTCGTACACGGGCAGTCTACTCTCGGACATTCAGCCTTGTTTCGACCATTTTCGGAAATTCATTTCTCTTACCTCGTACCTTCGATTTAGGTCCCGTTTGTTTCTATGGGCTCTCCTATGACCAAATTATCGGGATAAAATTATAAATGACCAGTTTAACCATGTAATGACTATTTTACCCTTGGTTAAAGAGGGGTACCTCAACTTTAGTTTTGGGTCGGTGTTGTCTGACACCACTTTCGAAAATTCATATCTCTTTGCTCGTGACTTCAACTTTGGTTCCGTTTGTTCATATTGCTTGTGCTAGGTCCAAAGTTTGTAGGCGTAGTTAGAAATCACTATTTCACCCCTGATTTGACCATTTTACCCTTGGGTAAACATGGTGGGTTGGAATGTTTCGTTCCAGGTACCGAGTATTTCGGTTTACCTCCTTTCGTTCCTGTGGGATCTTTGTGGCATCTTTGAGATGTCGTGGGTCTATAATAACCGTTTATGGGTATTTTACGACTTAAATTGATTTTATTTCATTTCTTTTTTTCTTCCGCATTCACTCCCTTAGCTCTTAGGCTCGGGTTTGGAGTCCTAGGAAATTTGGGGCGTGACAACCTTCCCGAAATTACTATTTCTTTCAAGTCTTCCCAAGCTAATAACAATTCAATGGGAGGGAGAGTCACAAAAATGGACCAACAACAATTATAACCATGGAAATTTCGAAAATTTATGGGAATAAAAGAAGGCATTCCAAGGAAATAAAAGCTAAGTTTTCAATTCAAGGAAAAACCAAGGAAAGTGATGAAGGAGCTTACCAATATTCAACACCAATTGTGGACAATGAAGCACCAACAAGACACAAGCTTCATGCTACTATCAACAAGACTAGAGGAGAAAGTCTTGTGCATCCATGGAGAAAGAGAGAGAGAGGCGTAACAAAGAAATGGGGAAGAAGAGAGAAAAAAACGTGTGAAGTAGAGAATGAGGTGAAGTGGGTTGTGGTTAGCAAGACTCTACTAATGTGTAGAGATACACCAATAATTCACTTCTCCATCCAATGGCTAGAAATGAAGATGGGTAAATGTAGGATGATCTAATGGCTAATAGGAAGACAACACTAAAGGTGGTAGTGAAATGTCTAAGCTACCCACCCCTTTATCATTTAATCACAACCCTTGCCATTATGAACCCAATTTACTATTTTGCCCAAGTCTTCTACACAACTAGAATATTGCCACTCTATATCTCCCCAACACTTAGTCAATAATTCTCTACAAAACCCACTAACTCAAAACATGGAAAATTTCAAGTTTACGCTTTTGTCGTTTATTTATTTTCCAAATGTTTCAATTAATTTCAAGTATTCACGAAATAAAATATAACATATAACATGTAACTCAAAATTTCAATTTCGCATAATTCACATAAGCACATAAGCACTTAATTGTTTAATAAATAAATGAAAATAAAAAATTTAAATTAGCACGTAAAAATACCGGACGCTACAATGGAGGAGATGGAAAAGTTGTGGCTTGTTGCGTGAAGAGAAGGGAGACGCAGATCTGTGGAGAAGAGGAGGATGGTGAAGCTGGGTTACGTGAAGAGAAGAAAGGAAACGTGTAGCAGGTCTGTAGTTACGTGTACACATATACATATATATGTTAAATCGCATAAGTGACTTTTCTTTTATCCATAATTACAAACTAACCCCACCTTTATATAATTATTTGCAATAATTTATATAGGCATAACTAATCCAAAATTATAACAGACCAACTCCCACGTGTGATCACGCGAACTGACAATTTCATGGGACACCAATTAACTAAAATAGTCCAAAATAATTACACCGGGGTAGGAACCCAAACGTCGGAACACCTAACAAGCTCGATCAATTAAAACGTGTCGTCGCCCAGTCGAAGTACTAAATATTAAATGTCGAAACGATACCGCGTAGTCGATAACAAGAATTCCATGAAGTCGTCCAAGAGAAACCGTAAAGTCATCCAGTCAACTTTAAAAAGTAAACGCGAAATACCAAGGATAAATAATACGTCATGAACAAGTGATGTCATTACCGAAATTAAATCAGAATTAATTTCAAGAAAAAGGAAAATAACACGGGATGTTACATCCTTCCCACCTTAGGAAATTTCGTCCTCGAAATCAGGGAGTACCTTAGTCCGCAAGTCACATCCGGTTAGCTAAGCCAAATGATCTACTCACATTCCTTGGTAACTAACACCATGATGCAGGTACAAAATATAAATGTGACTGAGGTATTGTCTCACTCCGTTGGAATTAAATCACAATGGGATGCATCTAGTAAGACACGCCCTCAACACAACACAAGTGAAAAACACAAGAACACTGAAGCACATAGAGAATGCAGATCGTAATCGTAGATAAACCCCAAACGTCGAACGTCGAACGTCCCATTTATTATTTCGTGCCCCGTCGTCCCTAAGACAGTAAAACCTAGAGCACATAGAGAACGCATATCGTAATCGTAGATAAACCCCAGACGTCGAACATACCGCCGACCTTCACCTATCGCCCCTAAGACAGTGAAACCTAGAGCTCTGATACCATGTTGTCACACCCCAAATTCGTAGGACTCCAAAACCCGAGCCTAAGAGCTAAAGGAGTGTATGCGGAAGTAAAAAGAAATGAGAACAAATGACCTTCAGTCATCAAACACCCACAAAAGGGTAAAAATGCTCTGATACCATGTTGTCACGCCCCTAAAATCCCTGAAACTCTAATTTAGAGAATCAACGAATTTCCAAGGGATCACGTCAGTCAAACGACTACTAGAGTCAACAATAACAAGAAAATATATGGAATAATAGTGAAAAATATACTCCATGCCAAATTGATTACTAGAATCTCAATAGTATCCTCTGATACCAAACTGACACCTCCCTAAATTCCTTAGACTCCCGAACCGGGACATCCAAGGAATCAAGGATGTGATCCTTAATACAAACGACCAACTAAGATATCATTAACCATGAAAACATATGGAATAATGATAAAGATGGTATATTTCATACCCAAATGAATGATAGAACAGATGCACAACTATTTGCCTAGTACCAACTTGTTTTTTACCCATTTTGAACTATGGAATACAAAACAATTATTTGCCTAATATACTAAATTTTTCATTTTAATATGATATTTTTGAAATATATATATTTTTCAAAATTTATATATAGTTTTTTAATTTATATTTTTATATGTTTTCTCAAATTGTTTATATTTTTTTACGGATTTTACATGTTTTTTTTAATTTCATAATTATTTTAAATTTTTAAATTTTTTTTTAAATATTTAATATATATATTTTATGAATTTTGTATGTCTTTTGAATTTTCTATTTATTTTCGAATTTTATAATGTTTTTCAAAATTTAATATATATCTGTTTCAAATTTTATATGTTTTTTTCAAAATTTATATAAATATTTTGAATTTATATTTTTTTCGTATTTGATATGTATATATTTTCAATTTTTATATATTATTTTTGAATTTTATTTATTTTTTACGAATTTTATATGTTTTTTTTATTCATAATTATTTCCGAATTTTATAAAAAAAAATTGAAATTTAATATATATATTTTTTGGATTTTATATATATTTTTTTAATTTTATATTTATTTTCGAATTTTATAAGTTTTTTCAAAATTTAATATATATTTGTTTCGAATTTTATATGTTTTTTTTTCAAACTTTATATAGATATTTTGAATTTATATTTTTTTCGAATTTTATATATATTTTTTCAATTTTTATATATTATTTTTGAATTTTATATATTTTTACGAATGTTATTTGTATTTTTTCATTTTATATTTATTTTGAAATTTTATATATTTATTTACGAATTTTATATATTTTTTTCGAATTTTATATTTATTTTCGAAATTTGAATTTTTTTCAGAATTTAATATTTATGTTTTAGAATTTTATATGTTTGTTTGGAAATTTATATATTTGTTTCAAAATTTAAATGTTTTTAAGATTTGAAAATACATTAAACGGACAAAATGGTCTTTCTAATATTTAAAAGAGGTAATAATGACATTTCAGAGGTTAAAACTAAGATTCATAAGTATATTTGGATAGGGGTATAGGTGTTACATTTGGATGTAGAGATGTTGCATTTGGCTTATATTTTGCTACATACATATATTACAGTCAACAGTTTTTACTTTGTTTGTTGCAGTTGGTATTACTGATGGTACAATTGGAAGTATAGTTGTTGCATTTAAGTTTTTATATTTTATTTTAGTATTTCATACTTGTTAAAATAGTTATTTTTTTTAATTATAATGGTTTCCATGAATATCCTTACACCTTGGGGGTTCAATTAGGTTTTAATTTAGGACATTTAAAAACATAACGATGTTGCATTTGGTTAAAGAAATGTTGCATTTGGCTGTAGCAATGATGCATTTGGTAAAAACAATGTTGCAAGGGTTGAATCCCTAAATTAAAAGTTAAGATAGGGTATTGATAGGGTTACTCTATCTTACCTCCAAATTTGTGGTTTATCCATTTAAGGTTTTGTACAAACTTTTTTAGGAACGAAAGTTTTTTAATTTTTATTTTTCAAACATGTTTGGGATGCTATTTGGAAATATATTTCATATTGATTTGCCTCAAAACTAAGATTCATAATTACATTTGGATATGGGGTATATGTGCTACATTTGGATATAGAAATTCTGCATTTGGCCTCTATTTTGCTACATACATTACAGTCAACTGTTTTACTTTGTTTTATACATTTGGTTTTACTGATGCTACAATTGGAAGTGGAGTTGCTACTGTCACGCCCCAAATTCCTAGGACTCCGAAACTCGAGCCTAAGAGCTAAGGGAGTGAATGCAGAAGTAAAAAGAAATGAGAACTAACAACATTCAGTCAACAAACACAAAAAAAAAGGGTAAAAATGCTATAATACCATGTTGTCGCGCCCCTAAAATTCCCGAATCTCTAATCTAGAGAATCAGCGAATCTCCAAAGGGTGACGTAAGTCAAGCGACCACTAGAGTCAACAATAACAAAGGAAATACATGGAATAACAATGAAAACTATACTCCATAGCAAATAGAATACTAGAACTCAATAGTATCCTCTGATACCAACTGACACGCTCCTAAATCCCTAAGACTCCCGAACTCGGACATCTAAGGAATCCAGGATGTGATCCTTAATACGAATGACCAACTAAGATATCATTAACCATGAAAACGTATGGATTAATGATAGGAATGGTATATTCCGTACCCAAATGAATGAAAAAACTAAGCAGCGGAATCTAACGAAAATCCGGCAGAGTTCCGTTTGTAAATGGAACATCCGGACAACCAAGCAAAACACAAAGACCTAACAATAACAGTTGATAATAATAATGGCTTTCAAGCCCCACATTCATCAATCCTACTAGGGCCGAGGTAGTGGAAAGAAACCAAAACCCCTCCAAACCCTCTATAATCAGCAGAGCCACAAATGCTCGAATAAGAATACAGAAATGCACCTAGCCATGTAGAATAGATACAATAACATCCTGAAATAATAAAGACATGAAATAAATGATACACCAATAGGGATATGCCAACAAACTGGCTCCCAAAAGAAATACATGACAATCCTATACAAATGGGTAGATAAACTAATAGCAGAAGACTATCGTCCCCAAACCAATCGTGCTGCAACCTAACCGCATCACCCTCCGCAACTCCACAACCTGTAACAAAGAAAATAAAAGGGAACTACCGTCGCACCGCATACTGTCCATAGCCGCAACAATTCCTGCAACCTGGCGTGGAATACCAGGGGGCAAATGAAATTCCCCCTGTGAGCAAATAAGCTCAGTGGGAAAAGATACTCTAACTACCACATCCTCTAATAGTTTAGGTAATGCTAAACCACCCAGTGAGATACATAGCCCACAACATAACCCAGCCACGAAAACCCAAGGTACGTGCTCATATGCTACCGTAAACGAGTATATACGTGGATATATATATATATATATATATATATATATATATATATTATGTGTGTGTATATATATATATACATATAAGTACACAACAAGAGTCTATAAGATACAACTAAGACTCGTACTCTAAATACCAACACCAGTAGTCTACACTACTCTCACCAACGTACACTAAGTACACGACCCTAAGGTCCAATCTAACAAATCATCCAGCGTTCACGACGCTAACAAAAAACTCCAAACAGAGCGAATCACACTCACCTCTAATATCCACAAGGATCTAAATCCACCACTAGTACCAAAGAATACTCATAGCTCACTCCCCTAGAACACAGGAGGAAAAACACTCACGTCCTTGCGTACTAATACAATCATCATCTATATATATATATGTACAATATATATATATATATATATATATATAACAAACCTCATCCCGTACCTAAGGAAAATCTACCTCTCAAAGGCTAGATCACCTCAATCACATCAACATACCATAAATTGTATCGACCTTATAATACTATCATCAATAGGGTCAATCACATCACTAACACTCTCACTGTAGGCGAGGAAAACCACCCAATCAAATCACTAAGAGTACACGAACTCAACTCACAAGAACGACCACCTCAGGGTCACCAAAGCAAAGCGAAGGAAAAGACTTTCCAATGCTAAACGAACAGATAACCGAGACAACAATGTCAAGGTTAAAGAACACCACAAGTATTTAGTGAAAACACCCGAACAAGGAAACCAAAGCAAATGGAAAGAAGTCCCAACGCTAAACCAACAGATAACCGAGACAACCATGTCAAGGTTAAAACACCACAAGTGTTTAGGGAGAACACCTGGACAAGGAACCCAATCCACTCGGTATCCATGCCCCTAACATGTGGAAAGACTCGAATCACCTAAGTGGTGACATAAAAAACCAAGAAGAAAGGAAGGGCAACACTATATGTGTGCACTGAACAACACCAAGCCTCATACCCGAGACTTAGAAATGATAGGAAGCAAAGGTGAAATAATGGAACACCTTTCAAAACTCTACAGGTCGAGATCTTGAGAAAGAAGTCTCGAAATCTCAGAATCTCGAGGAAATAATAAAATAGTTTTGTTTTAAGAAACCACACAGTAAAAAAAATGACCGCCTTGCCCCCGGTCTCCGTCAGTTACCATCACCGGCTTTTAGAAGTTAAAATCTTTTCAAAGAAGATCCTAAGATCATTTTATAAAGTGTTAAAACTTTTCATTTCTATGGGGGTAGGCGAAAATGGGTTTTTCCTTTTAAATACAATGCGTTTGTTTTCAAAACTTGAAAAACTCCGTTTCTGACAGACAGCTAGATAAGAGTGACTAGAACTCCAAGGATTCCTATAATGTCCAAGAGAATAATGAAGGAAGGACAATACGTTGGACTCACGGACCACAACCATCTATTTCCAACTCCACAAATAAATGACAACACAAGGAAGAGGTTCGGCACCATGCCGTAACCGACAGCTCAAGGAGTGACATATGAGTCAAAGACATGTACTAGTATACAAAGTACAATAGAAGAAATGCTTAGGAGAATGGACTAAGCACAAGAAACAAGACTACAAAGCTACAGTACCTCAAATACTCAATAGTATCACTTAGACCCCTTAATATCATGAAAATGGAAAACTAGTGGCCGATACCACGGAACTAACTAGTTTCAATCAATACCTCTTTCATTTCATTATAACCTCAATTCCACGATACTAACTCTCTAGATTACTAACAGAATCAGGAGACCATTGTCACTCAACTGGACAGGTTTAATCACAACCTCGTCTAACCGCATTTAAAATCTCGAAAGTACGATAAATGATACATCCCCCTAAGTGGGAAAGAACATCAAGGGTCAGTAATATGCAACCAACCAAAACCACAAGACCATCACTCACCTTATCAAGGCCTCCACTCAAAATCGACTCTACAGTCCATAACTAACCTCAACTATCCACAGAGGTCACTCCGCCAATACACTTAACCTCCCCCAAGGGTACAAAAGTATATATACAATCACAAGTATAAATATATACGTTTCATTTATACTTTAACAATTTTCTCACATTTATCACTTTCAACTGAGCATTTTATAAAATATGAATTTATTTGCAATATTCATAAATAACATGTTCCAACATCACATGTAATATAACACATATACATGTCAAATGATATCACATAATGCTATGCAATGCAATGTGACTCAATACCACTCTTTGCCCAATCACAGGTTAACGGATACATACTCTGTCCAATTACTTTTGAGGATACAAGTTCATCAAGTAATGTAGAGTACCACACCGACTCTTCCCAAGTGATTTTGAGACTTTTCACTTTCAACAAGGAAGACGGTTGCACGAGAGCCCAACTTGAAACTCTGCACGCCATGACTACAAAAGTCAAGAAAATGAGCCTTTACCTGGACTCCTAACTCACATTTGCCGGCTTTTTAGTTCCATAGGCGTGATACCTCCTGGCCAGTTGTTGTGACGATCCGACACAAAGACACCCATACTTGATTACACAACCCACATATATCAACATCATGATTTGACACTACACGACATTTTTAATATGCATCCCGGGCCTCAACATAAATATGTAATGCATCATATTTATGTAAATATCCACATGAAATACCAACATGAATCTCATGATCTTTAACATACCTTTAAAAATACAATAATCGCATTTATATCACATGGAAACAAGTTCATGTTCAATTCATGTTTTCAACAATATATTTTCTTTAATTATTTAACAAAATATTTCAATTTCACTTAAAATGCTTTTAATACAATTAAAGCAAATAAACCACGTATCGTAAGGGGAACCTAGCATAACGTCTAAGTTTTCACGTCCAACGTTTACAAAATCCTCTAGTCCATTTAATTCTCAAGGGATTACTAAGCCACCTATTTTTATTCAAATCAAATAGGAATTTATTTAATTTCGTAGGAAATAATTTAATTAATTTTCAAAAATTAATTTCTAAGTCCTACATCGCTTCTAAGCCAATTATAGATATTTAAATTAACAATTTAATATATCTATATTAAAATAAATAAGGGTTTGTAAACCCCAAACTCCGTCAACGATACGGAGTGAGAAATAAAATTTCACACCTAAAGGTACGCTTACAGAACAGCCGTTTCGGGCCCACCGTGAACAGTGTCGGCGCCCGATTATGGAGCCCGTTGACCAAAGTCGTCCGAAAATTATTTCGAATATAACAAAACGTCCGCCTCGACAACCTATACGATATATACGAATCCCATTAGCAATAGATTAATTAATTTGGTTAAATCTAAAATAACCCAAACGAAAATTCGAAACTTCAAATCGAATTTTCCGACAAACCGTTCAACGGAAAATTACGAAATTTTTACACGTCGTACCTGACATATAGGCGAAGCTACCGTCCAAAAATTCAGCCCAAATCGAGGTCGGGAAGTCGATCAAACAAATGGTCAATGTTTCTTGCCAGAACTGCGAACAACGCCACTTCTTCACGACCGAGTTGTGCTGCCCTCCGCCACCACCTGCGCGACACCACCACAGTGCCACCACCTCGCCTGCACGTTGCCGCTGCCACCCAGTCCAGCCGGCGACTCCAACAGGTCACGCTTCCAGCCGCACCCCGTACTCTCTTTCCCCCGATCGTCACTCTCTCTCTCTCTCCCTTCTTGCCGGCGACAAGATGAAGGTGATGATTGATACTTTTTTTTACTGAAATTAATTCTGATTTAATTTCGGTAATGACGTCACTTGTTCATGACGTATTATTTATTCTTGGTATTTGATACCTGTAAATTTTTCGCATTTAGTTTTAAAAAGTCGACGGGACGACTTACGGTTTTTCCTTGATGACTACGCGAGTTCTTGTTATCGACTACGCGGTATCGTTTCGACATTTAACGTTTAGTACTTCGACTGGACGACGACGCATTGTAATTAATCGCTCTTGTTTAGTGTTCCTACGTTTGAGTTCCTATCCCGATGTATTTCTTTCGGACTAATTTGGTTATTTGGCGTCCTGCGGACTTAAGGGTTGACACAATATTATTTGGAGGCTTCCAGTAATTGTTGGGATTTATTATATATATATATGTTTAATTATATATATATATATTGAAGTGGGGTCATTTTGCAGTTATGGATGTCTTGAGGGATTGTTGTGCAAATATGGCATATATATGTATATGCATGTACGCTACCACAGACTCTGCTATCTGCTCTCTTCTCCTTCTCTACACGACAGATGACCTAGCCCATCTTCATCCTTCTCTTCTCCATGCGACGAAGCCACCATTTCTTCTTCTTCTCCACAGGCTCCTTGTCGGCGAGAGAGAGAGAGAAAGAAGCTGAGGGAGAGTCGTGAACCTTGGGTTTCGCCGGACTGAAGGAGCGACCGGGACTGGAGTTACAGACGGCGGCGATGGCTGTGGATGGCGACGACGGTCGGCGAGCTGGGTGGTGGTCGCGCACGGTGGCGTAGGGCAGAGCTGGTTCGCGCAGAGGCGGCACTATTCTGCGACTGGCTACGTTCGGCCAGGCTTCGGCCATTTTTTTGGTCGACTTCCAGTGATCGGTTTGAGCCGATTTTTGGTGAGTATCTTCGTCTCTACGTGATATTCATCATACTTTAATTTCGTATTTTTACGTTGAACGGTTTGGCCGAAAATCGCATTTATAGGTTATAGATTTCGTTTGGGTTATTTTAGATTTACCCAAATTAATTAATCTATTGCTAATGGGCTTCATATATATCGTATAGATTGTCGAAACGGACGTTTCGGTATATTCGAAAAAGTTTTCGAACGATTTTGGTCGCGGGCTTCATATTCGGGCGCCGGCACTGTGCTGTTTTGGACTGTTCAGTAAACGTAAATTAGGTGGGAAATTTTATTTCTCACTCTGCATTATTGACGTAGTTTGGGTCGTGCGAACCCTTAATTATTTTAATATAGATATATAAATTGTGAATTTAAAATATCTATATTTGGGTAGAATCGGCGTAAGATTTAGAAATTAATTTTGAGAAAATAAATTAAATTATTTCCTATGAGATTAAATAATTTCCTATCTGAATCCAATAGGAATAGACGGTTTAGAAATTCCCTTGAGAATTAAATGAGTTAGAGGATTTTGTAAATGTTGGACGCGAGAAACTTAGACGCTATGCTAGGTTCCTCTCATTATACGTGGTTTACTTGCTTAATTATTTATAAGCATTTTAAAATGGAATTGGAATATTTCTTAAAGAATTAAAGAAAATATATTGTTTAAAACATAAATATGTTTTGTCACGATTTAAATGCTTATTTATATTTTAAAATCATGTAAAAAGATTTTTGAGATTTATATTGATATTACCATGTGGGTATTTTCATAAATATGATGCATGACATATTTATGTTGAGACATGATCTTATTGCGTACACCATGTATTGTGAGAAATGGGTGTTGGTGCATGATTTCACCTTTTTCAGAGAAAGTTTAATTGGTGTGGTCTACTTCCTTTGTGCGTGGTGCACGAGTAGACGTTTGTGTTTGGATCGTTGAAACAACTGGTCAGGAGGTCACACGCCTTCGGAACTAAAAAGCCGAGAAACGTGGTTAGAAGTCCTGAGAGGCTCATGATACTGATGATAGGGGGAGGACATATCGTCCAAGGCCCTATGTGCACGACTGCGTCGTGGTTACGTATTTCCGGATAAAAGTGTGAAGTGTCACAAGCACTTGGGAATGACGGTTCGATGAGTCCACATTCCCTAGTGAGCCTGCAGACTTAGGGGAATGGTGGAGAATGATCCAGTACCCTTGGGAAGGGTGTGTTTTTGTGTGTGTGTACCACAGGCGGTCTGTGAGTACCGTGCGTTGCATATCATCATGTGATTTTATTGATATGTATATATGATATTGGAGCATGTTAAAATTATGAATATTACAAAATAAATTCTTATTTTATAAATGCTCAATTGAAAGTAATTAATGTGAAACATTAATTAAATGCGGAAATTGGAAAAGTAAAATGAATTATAATCTTTTCCTTGTTGTTATATACATTTATGCCTTTAGGGGAGGTTAGGTATATTGACGTTGTGACTTCTGTGGTTGGTTGAGGTTAGTGGAGACCGTATAGTTGATTTTAAGGTTGAGGCCTTAGAGAATGCGGTTAACTGTCTTATGATTGTGGTTAGTAGTCTTTTGATTGTGGTTAGTAGTCTTCTGATTGTGGTTAGTAGCCTTGTGATTGTGGTCAGTTGTGTGACCTTGTTAGAGATTTGAGATCTGAGATTGATTTTTGTATCAGTTATGAATTGGGGCCTTCGAGAAGGTGGGTGATGAGGTTGTGAGTTGTAGTATGGACCTTTAGTGTCTTTCACCTTTTGAGGAAATAGGTTATCAACTGTAGTTTGAGATTTTGATTGGGTGAGAATAGGTTATGGTTGAGTGACCTTATTAAGTACTCGAGGTACTGTAGTTGACAGTCTTGGTTTTAGTGCTTAGTTCATTCCCCTAAGCATTTCTTGTACTGTGTTTTGTACACTAGTACGTGGTCGTTGACTTGTATGTTATTCCTTGAGTTGTCGGTTACGGTGTGGTGCCGAACCTCTTCCTCGTGGTGTCATTGATTTGGTGGAGTTGGAAACGGATGGTTGTCTTCCGTGAGTCCAACGTGTTGTTCATCCTTTACTGTCCTTTTAGGCATTATAGGAATCTGTAGAGTTGTGTTCACTCTTATTCAGCTGTCTTTCGGAAACGGTGTTTTCTAAACTCTTTGTATTTAAAAGGAAAAACCCGTTTCGCCTACCCCCGTAAAATGAAAAGTTTTAACACTTATAAACTGATCTTAGGATCTTCTTTGAAAAGATGTTCAACTTTTAAAAGTCGGTGATGGCAACTGACGGAGACCGGGGGCAAGATGGTCATTTTTAATGTGTGATTTCCAAAAAGAAAACTATTTTATAACTTATCTCGAGATTCTGAGATTTTGAGACTTCTTTCTCAAAATCTCAACCCATAGTGTTTTGAAAGGTGATTTCTTGGTTTACCTTTTCTTCGGATCATTCTAAGTCTCGGTTAAGAGGCTTGGTATTGTTCAGTGCACACATATAGTGTTGCCTCTCACTTCTTCTTGGTTGTTGATGTCACCACCTAAGTGATATGAGTTTTTCTTACGTTAGGGGCATGGATACCAAATGGGTTGGTCCGAGTTTTAAAAACTTTTTTCTTAAAATCTATTGAATCCTTGGGATTCATCATTTTTATAACCTTCACTCTCGGCCATTCGCTTTTGGTTTCCTTGTTCACTTGTGGTCTTTTTTCCTTGTTCACTTGTGGTGTTTTAGCCTTGATGTTGTTGTCGTGGTTATCTATTGGTTAGCATTGGGAATTTCCTTCCTTTGCTTTGTTTTGGTGACCCTTAGGTGGTCGTTCTTGTGAGATGAGTTCGTGTACTGTTAGTGATTTGATTGACCCTATTGATGATATTATTGTGAGGTCGATGTGATTTATGGTATTGATGAAGAGATGTGATTGAGGTGATCTAGTCCTTGAGAGATAGATTTTCTCTAGGAATGGGATAAGGTTTGTTATATATATATATATTGTACATATATATATATATATTGATGATGGTTGTGTTAGTACGTAAGGACGTGAGTACTTTTCCCTCCTGTGTTATCAGGGAGTGAGTTGTGAGTATTCATTGGTACTAGTTGTGGATTTGATTCCTGTGAAGGTTAGAGGTGAGCGTGATCTCCTCTGTTGGATTTTATGATTCGTGTTGTGAGTAATTGATGATTTGTTAGATTGGACCTTAGTGTCGTGTACCTAGTGTACGTTGGTGAGAGTAGTGTAGACTACCTGTGTGGGTACTTAGAGTACGAGTCTTAGTCGTACCTTGTAGAATCTTGTTGTGTATCTATACATATATATATATATATATATTCCCGATACATATATATATATATATACTCGTTACGGTAGCTTATGAGCGTGTGCCTTGGGTTTTGCGTGGATGGGATTAGTTGGGCTATATATATCTTGATAGATAGTTATCATTACCTAAACTGCTAGAGGATGTGGTAGTTAGAGTATCCTTTTCGACTGAGCTTATTTGCTCACAGGGGTATTTCATTTGCACCCTGGTATTCCCACGCCAGGTTGCAGGAAATGTACGGCTATGGGCAGGATGCAGTACAACGGCAACTTTCCTTGGTTTTCTTGTTACAGGTTCGGAGTTGCGTTGGGTGATGCGGTTACGGATGCAGCACGACTGGTTTTGGGGACGGTAGTTGTCTTCTGTTAGTTTCCTTACCCATGTTTTGTGGGATTATCATATATCTCTTTTGAGAGCCGGTCTGTTGGCATATCCCTATTGATGTATTATTTATTTTCCTGTATTTATTCTTTCAGGAGGTTATTGTATCTATTCTGCACAACTAGGTGTTTTTCTGTATTCTTATTCGAGCATTTGTGGCTCTGTTGATTATAGAGGATTTGGAGGGGTTTTGGTTTCTTTCCACTACC
This sequence comes from Cornus suecica, assembly GCA_963922005.1. Taxonomy (NCBI): domain Eukaryota; kingdom Viridiplantae; phylum Streptophyta; class Magnoliopsida; order Cornales; family Cornaceae; genus Cornus; species Cornus suecica. The sequence continues at coordinate 51,681,667 of OY998239.1, forward strand.
TCGGCCCTAGTAGGATTGATGAATGCGGGGCTTGGAAGCCATTATTATTATCAAACTGTTATTGGCAGGTTCTTGTGTTGTGGTTGTGTATCCAGATGTTCCATTTACAAACGGAACTCTGCCGGATTTTCGTTAGATTCCGCTGCTTAGTTTTATTAGTCATTTGGGTATGGAATATACCATTTCTTATCATTATTCCATACATTTTCATGGTTAATGATATCTTAGTTGGTCATTCGTATTAAGGATCACATCTTGGATTCCTTGGGTGTCCCAGTTCGGGAGTCTTAGGAATTTAGGAGCGTGTCTGATGGTATCTGAGGATAGTATTGAGTTCTAGTGTTCTATTTGGCATGGAGTATAGTTTTCATTGTTATTCCATGTATTTATTCTGGTTATTGTTAACTCTAGTGGTCGATTGACTTATGTCACCCTTTGGAGATTTATTGATTCTCTAGATTAGAGTTTCGGGAATTTTAGGGGCATGACAGTAGGGTATCAGAGTGTGTCATCCTTACCCTTTGTTGGTGTTTGATGACTGAATGTCATTGGTTCTCATTTTTTTTTACTTCCGTTCACCCCCTTAGCTCTTAGACTCGGGTTTCTGAGTTCTAGGAATTTTGGGGCGTGACAGATTTGCTTCGGTCGTGTGGAGAGAAGATGTAGAGGTGGTCTGTAATGGCGTGTATATGCATATACATACATATGCAAAATCGCACAACTAACCCTCCATCCATCCATAATTACGAAATAACCCCCAAAACTATATATATAATTATAATTATATATATATATACAATAAATCCCAATAAATATCGGGAGCCTCCAAATAATATCGCGCGACCCCGTAAGTCCACGGGATGCCAAATAACTAAAATAGTCCAAAATAATTACACCGGGGGAGGAACCCAAACGTCGGAACACTTAACAAGCCAGATAAAATAAAATGTGTCTTCGCTCCATCGAAGCACAAATGCTAAACGTCGAAACGAAACCGCGTAGTCCAAAATAATAATTCGCGTAGTTGTCAAAGAGAAACCATAATGTCGTCCAGTCGACTTTAAAATTAAATGCGAAAAATTTACACACGAAATACCACGGATAACCAAGACGTCATGAACAAGTGACGTCATTACCGAAATTAAATCGGAAATAATTTCAGGAAAAAGGAAAATAACAGGGGTGTTGCAGCTACATTTAAGTTTTTATTAGACAGGGTTGCAACATCTCTACATCCAAATCTAGCACATATACTCCTATCCAAATATACTTATGAATCTTACTTTTAACCTCTGAAATGTCATTATTACCTCTTTTACAAGATTATAAAGACCCTTTTGTCTGTTTAATGTATTTTCAAATATTAAAAACATTTAAATTTTGAAAGAAATATATAAAAATATATAAATTTCTAAACAAACATATAAAATTCTAAAACATATATATTAAATTTTGAAAAAAATTCAAAATTCGAAAATAAATATAAAATTCGTAAATAAATATATAAAATTTGAAAATAAATATAAAATTAAAAAAAAACATATAAAATTCAAAAATAATATATAAAAATTGAAAATATATATATGAAATTCGAAAAAAATATAAATTCAAAATATCTATATAAAGTTTGAAAAAAACATATAAAATTCGAAACACATATATATTTAAATTTGAAAAAAATTATAAAATTAAAAAAAAAATACAAAATTAAAAAAAACATATAAAATTCAAAATATATATATTAAATTGCAAAAAATATTATAAAATTCGAAAATAATTATGAAATTAAAAAAAACATATAAAATTCGTAAAAAATATAAAACATTTGAAAAGACATATAAAAATACAAATTCAAAAAATAAATATAAAGTACGGAAAAATATATAAATTATGAAAAAAATATATATTTTGAAAGTATCATATTAAAATGAGAAATATAGTATATTGGGCAAATAATTGTTTTGTATTCCGTTGTTCAAAATGGAAAAAAAAAAAACAAGTTGGTACTAGGCAAATAGTTGTGCAAATAGAAGTATAAAAACACAAGTAACCAAAGTACAATACACCAAAACAACATTTAGGCAGAAACATATATTTTTTTTCAAATATATATCTTTTTCGAATTTATATATATATTTTTGAAATTTATAGATATTTAAATTTATAATTTTTTCGAGCTTTAACATATATCTTTTGAATTTTATATTTTTTCCCGAATTTTATATATATTTTCCAAAATTTACATTTGTTTTCGAAATTTATATTTTTCTTTCAAAATTTATCGGGGTGTGACAATTATAATTAAAAAATCCTTTTAGCAATTACTAAATACTACCCTGTCTAATAAAAACTTAAATGTAGCAACTCTACTTCCAATTGTAGTATCAGTAAAACCAAATGCAGAAAACAAAGTAAAAAGAGTTGACTGTAATATATATATATGTAACAAAATATATGTCAAATGCAACATCTCTACATCCAAATGTAGCACATATACCCCTATCCAAATACACTTATGAATCTTAGTTTTAACCTCTGAAATGTCATTATTACCTCTTTTACAAGATTAGAAACATTTAAATTTTGAAACAAATATATAAATTTCTAAACAAACATATATATTAAATTTCGAAAAAAATTCAAAATTCGAAAATAAATATAAAATTCGAAACAAATATTTAAAATTCGTAAATAAATATATAAAATTTTAAAATAAATATAAAATTAAAAAAAACATATAAAATTCAAAAATAATATATATAAATTGAAAATATATATATAAAATTCGAAAAAATATAAATTCAAAATATCTATATAAAGTTTGAAAAAAACATATAAAATTCAAAACAAATATATATTAAATTTTGAAAAGAATTATAAAATTTGAAAATAAAGACAAAATTAAAAAAAAAAAAGATATAAAATTCAAAAAATATATATATTAAATTTCAAAAATATTTATAAAATTCGAAAATAATTATGAAATTAAAAAAACATATAAAATTCGTAAAAAATATAAAAAATTTGAAAAAACATATAAAAATATAAATTAAAAAAATATATATAAATTACGAAAAAATATATAAATTTTGAATTTTTTTTTTAATGTGATGGGGTGAAGAAATGGGGCAAAAATTTATTGAACATGACGGGGTAGTGCTCTAGAGATTTACAACCTGAAATGGGGCACAAATCTGCAGATAGCTATACACTAGTGCTCTAGAGCTATATAACCTGAAATGAGGCACAAATATTGAATCAAAATCTCATAAAAATTATTCAAACAATATAATTTCAAATCAATTGTGGTCATGAAATCAATCGAATAAAATCACCCCTAACATCAAGTTTCTGTTGTTTAAGTTTTGCTAATTTGTTCGTGGAAACAAAAAAATCAAGAAAATATAATTATTTTTCTACACGTTATATATATATGTATACCTATATGTATATATGTACAGGTAGAGAAAAAGATCTGCGCACCTCTTTTTCTTCCCCAGGTCGTTAGAAAAACCAGGAAGAGAAGCTTTTGAGATTGAATCGGAACCCATATCTTCTTCTTTGTCTTGTGATGGGGTGAAGAAAAGTTTTAGAAGAAATACTTTTGATATGTGTTCTCTGATACATCATTTGTCTTAATTGAAATCCTAACACTATTCCAAATTTCAATCATAATACTGCTCCATTTTAAAAAAAAAAAAACACTGTTGCAATTCATATTTGTATTTGTGTGTGTAAAGGTGTGTATAAATGTGTGTAGACGTCTTCCGTATGAGTTTTGTATAAGATTGTTGACACCCCAATTTGGCAAGTAAAGTGGCAAGGAGTTGTGATGGAATTGGGCTAAAGAATGAGTTTGGCAGGGGCAAAGTTTCAGACCTAGTTCATTGGGCCAGAATTAAAAGAGAAGAAGATAATGATTTAGGTTGATTAATTGGGCTTGATAATTGTCCAATTGTTATATCAATTTAAAATAAAGAGAAAGAAGTGTTTTTGGGTATATTGTCATCCCAATTTGGCATATGATGTGGCGAAAGAAGAGAATAGGTAGTCTGAGCCGGACTTGGTGATGGTACTCACGGCTCATCAACTTCAATTGGATGAATAAAGTCTAAAGAGTCTTTGAAGAGGAAATGATAAACATGTTACAAGATAAAGAGTTTATCAAGTTATTGGTTAGTTAAGAGTTTGAAATTCAAAGACTATCACAAGATAATGGATGAAAGAATTCTACTCATACAACATTGTTCAAGATAAGGAAGGAAAGAGTTCAAAGTGAAGTAGAGTCTTGCATCAACCGGTCAAATAAATTAGAGGAGTTCTAGATTTAGCTGTATTTAAATTTTAATTGTTTCTTATCTTTAGTTTAAATTTAGATAGGATAACAAACTTTAAGATAAGTTTGTTATTTTATTTTTAAACAAACTTTTAGATAAGTTTGTTATTTTATTTTTAAACAAACTTTTAGATAAGTTTGTTATCATGTAGTGTTATAAATAGAGACCTTTATGCAACTTTGCAAATGCTCTTACACCAATCAAACAAATCAAGTACCATACTTGTCATTTTATTTTCTAAACTCTCGTCGTTATTTTATTTCTTGCAAAGTCTTTACTTTTCAAAGTCATTAGTTTAATTCAGCTTTGTCATTTCAATTCAAGCCTTCTTTTCATTACTTTCAAGTTATTATTTTCATACAATCTTGCTTATTTCAATTTCCAGTTAAATTCACTGTCTTGTTATTTCATTTCTAAATTTTCCTTTATTCAACTCTCAAAGCTCTCTTTTAATTTCAAGTTAATATTTTCTGCACTATATATTCATCTCTTTTCATTCAAACATGTTGATTGTTTGTGTGAAATTTGTGATTTCCAATGTTACATTCCCAATTGTTAAAAGTCCTCTTCATTGAGGCACATAAAAGAACCCCAAGTGAGAGTTCCATGTTCTCTCTCTCACGTGAGCTTGTACGTAGAAGTCAAAAATTAAAGGAGACTATTTTTGTTTTCCGACAACCTTTGGAACTGAGGTCAAAGGTTCCTGGCACGCCCGCACAAATTAACATTAATCGGCTGACCTAGCCAATTTTAGAGGAAACAAAGATGAAAGTTGACCAGATGAGACCCACAAAACTATCCACCTAGGATGCCAAATCAGCAGCTGGTGACTGATAGAGAGAGAACGAATGGAGATGATCCGTATCCCCCTTCTTGTCTGACCAAATGAAAATGGCAATTATATTATTAGAAAGAGTCAAGTGACCCGGTAGACATACTTGATAAGAGAAATGAAGACTAAGTAGTAAACAGATTATTTGTACATGCATGTTGAATATTTTAGTATTTGTATTAAAACAAATAATTTCTCGTCATTTATTAAAGCACCGCGTTAGTACAAGTTTATTGATTCCGAGGCTTCCGTTTTCTTTGACCAAGTATAAAAATTTAGCCACGCAAGGCCATGATCAATACTCCTAGGAGAAGTTAGAGAAATTTTTTCTAGAGGTTTAAAAGACTTATTACATGTGCTAAGTGTAATCGTTTTACCCTCACAAAAAAAAGGGATTAGTTTGAAAGCATTTAGTTAAATTAGAATTATTTCTTTCATGTAGTCTTTTTATTCATTTATTGCTAAGGGACTAACAATTTTAATATTCTGGGCATTAATTAACCCATTGTTAGTCTCTTTATTTTATTAATTTGATATTTTTATCCAAGTTGTGTGTTTAAGCATGTTACAGGGGCTTTAATGCGAATATGAATTAATTTCGGATTTTTAGCAAAAATGCTTGATGCGGAATGACACTTAAAAGATAAAAGCACTCAACCCAGAGCAAGGTACAAGTCAGTCAAGCAGAGTACAAGCAAACAAAGCATAAATTCGCAGAATATTGAATATTCAAAATAAGGATCCACCGATCGATTGGTGAGATTCCCGATCGATCGGCCGCGTCGACTTTGGATTTTGTGTGAATACATTTTGCTGTTTTCTGACTCCTTGTACAAGTATATTGAGGGACAGATTGGTCCATTCACAACTATTACTTTGTCCTTACACCAAGTCATCTTGGAGTGTAAGCAAAGACATGCCATAACTACATCAACTTTTGTCTATAAATATGTGAAGACTTCATGAAGAAAGAAAGAGCTGATCATTCAGAACATTCAAGTCTTATACAAATTCTCTCTCTAAGAGAGAGAATATTTCTCTCAAGAACCAACCAACCAATCATGGAAATGATTTCTACATCGTTGATGCAGTCTTCTCCTTCCAATAGCGGCTAAGTCTGTATCTAGGGTTTCCAATGAAACCCTAGCCGAGTAATGTAAAACTTTAATTAATTTTATTGCAAAAAGGGGAAGCTAAAGAAAACTTATATGGTGATTATGTAGTGAAAGAACGAACATATTACCTAAATAAGATTCTATATTAATTCTCTTATTGTCTTAAATTGAATTAATAATTAATCTTGAACAACTATATTTTATCATCAGGGGCTGGAACCCCGACGAATTAATAATGATTTCTACATAATGGTTCTTAGTTGACATGATAAAGTCTTAAGTTTACACAGGCCATGTTAAGCGAAGATGATATAAACATGCTTTTAATTTAATGTTTTAGGAGTAGTTGTAGCATAGATCCATACACTAATCATACTTTATTCGAAGAAGGGTTGTAGCGAATCGGACCGATTATATCTCTTTGGGGATTAGGCAACTGCTTGTAGTGTTACTAATCTAATTCAAATAAGTTGTGTCTCTCTCTTGCAATATTATGATTAAAGGACTACATTATTAGGCTAGTGGTGGAATTGGAACAAAACTCTAGATTCGTTTATCTTAAATTCAAACAAAACAACTATCTATTTATTTTATTTTATATTTATTAGATTATAAATAACAAACCAATCAAATAACTTTAAATATAATTTAATTTACTAATTTACAATTATTTGAAATATAACTTGAATTTATGTGGTTCGATAACTCTCTTTATCCAACTATATTATATATTACTTGCATATTTGCGATAAAGATATAAAATTATACCATATTAATTCTTCATTTTAAATATTTTTATTTTCACACGATGAATATATCCAAAATGGCTTATGATTTTCGTATGTCATTATTGTAGGGATTCAATGAAAACCCAAAGCAATGGACGATGTGAAAGGATTAAATTGCTGAATTGACCCTACGAAAGCTCCCTTCTTGTCTGACCAAATGAAAATGGCAAATATATTATTAGAAAGTCAAGTGACCCAGTACACATACTTGATAAGAGAAATGAAGACTAAGTAGTAAACAGATTATTTGTACATGCATGTTAAATATTTTAGTATTTGTATTAAAATAAATAATTTCTCGTCATTTATTAAAGCACCGCGTTAGTACAAGTTTATTAACAGAATTCAAAGTCTTTGGAACTATATCTATTTCCACAACTCTAGCTATTTATTTATTTTTTTAATTTTTTAATTTGTATATAAAAGTCAAATGTGATTCCATGTTTAGTTATATTTATACATGTAACTCCATGTCTAGTATTCTCTTTCCTCATGCTTTCTCAAAAACAAGAGGTTGACAATTGTGTTTTCCATATTCAAATCTGATAATGCTTATTTCTATAAATATTGGATATATTATTCTTTTCCCATATTGAATTTCAGTTCTGAAAATTAAGATTAGTCTAATAACTTGGTTATAATTTTGCTTCTGGCCCAAAATACACGCTCTTTTATTTCAGAGTTAGTTTTTTAGACGAAAAATAATAAATAATTGATTCCAAATTTAGCTTCTCATTTTTGAATGTCAATGTAGCATCGATTCAATGAATACGGGAAACAATAAATGATGTGAAAGGGTCAAGGTGCTCAATTGACTCCATGAAAACTTCCTTGTTTAACCAAATGAAAATAATAAGTATAATCTTAAAACGAGTCACAGTGACTCGGTACACATAGTGGATAGGATTAACATCGGGTATATTTGTATACGGTAAATTTTCAGTATTTCCATTAAAAGAAATAATTTCTCATAATTTATATATGCACCATGTTAGATACAATTTTACTAAAAACTTACAATTTACGTCTTCGAAACTATATATATTTCGATAAAAAAGCTATATATATTTCCATGACTATTTTTATCCATTATTTATTCTATTTTATTAATTATTTGTTATTTATAAAAGTCAAATATGGTTTCAAGTTTACTAATATTTATGATTTTACAAGAGGACTTTAAGCCATCTCAAATAGCATACATACGGGTCAGGTAAGTTCTTTTATTTTTTCTCTTCCACAATTTATTTATGATAGTCAATAACTTTGACTATTGCAGAATATATATAAGAATGGGTACATGATATTAGAATACTGTACACGCGTAGAGAATTCCAAGCTGATGACTTGGACAAGTTTGGTTGGTACTTTGGTCATACACCTTTCACTCGATATTCAATATTAGTAAACAAGAGTCATTGAACCCCTATAAATACCAACTCTTCCCATCTCCCAGAGCCATAACCTACAGACAATTACCACAAACTTGTTCTTGTTCCTCATTGTATTGGGCATTACTTCTCATTTTTATTTAATCCTAGTTCTATCTTTAACTACAAGGCCTTCTTATCTCCGAAAGACATCACATACCCACAATCATTTACTTCTAAAAAAAGGATCATGGCACTTGAGCAACCCATGTTGAAGGAGACTCGTCAGGAGCCAAAGATGGATCTGACAGCAAGAAGCAGTCCTCATTTGCAAGTGTCAAAATCGTTTCGGATGGTCGAAAATGGTGTCCCCAATGGCCCTGATGAGAGTAAACTAGCATGGTTGCGGTCTCAAGTCATCGGAAGTGATGTGGAGTTCGACACTCCCTTTGGAAAACGTCGTCTTACCTATGCTGACTACACAGCGTCCGGCCGAAGTCTTCATTTCATTGAGAACTTCATCATTAAGAATGTTCTTCCATTGTATGGTGAGTTACATACTTAAATTTTTTTAATGTCGATCAAATATTAATTGCTTAGTCTAGTTCTGAAAATGTCTACAAAACCAATAAACTGTCCTAACATATCTTTTTGAATTTATTTGTGTTAATAGGGAATACTCATACTAGTGACAGTTATGTTGGGGACCAAACTACATCAATGGTGCATGAAGCAAGTAAGTATGTCAAGTCTTGCTTGGGTGGCAAAGAAGATGATGCACTCCTATTTGTTGGCTCCGGCACAACGGCAGCCATTAAACGACTACAAGAGGTTATGGGAATTGCTGTTGCATCAACTATGAAGGACAGGGTATTGAATAGCCTGAGGACTGAAGAAAGATGGGTTGTTTTTGTCGGGCCTTATGAACACCACTCCAACCTCCTGTCGTGGCGTCAAAGCTTAGCAGAAGTTGTAGAAATCGGGCTAGATGAAAATGGCCTAGTTGATCTCAAATCTCTAAGGAGTCAACTCGACTTATACAGGAAAACGAATCGCCCTATGTTGGGTTCTTTCTCGGCTTGTAGTAACGTTACCGGGATTTACAGTGACACGCGTGCTCTCGCTTCACTTCTTCACCGATACGGTGCCTTTGCATGCTTTGATTTTGCTGCAAGGTATGTGTATAAAATAATTTCTTTAGAGTTTTGATTTTTTGCGTAGGAGATGGTAACATCAATATATAATCGCTAACATATATACATGCTTTGCCTTCTTGTTTTGTAGTGGTCCTTATGTGGAGATTGACATGCGATCCGGGGAGGTAGATGGATATGATGCAATATTCCTTAGTCCACATAAGTTTGTGGGAGGACCTGGTACTCCTGGAATTCTTCTAATGAGCAAAATCCTTTATACACTAGGATCTTCACCGCCTTCAACATGTGGTGGAGGAACTGTCAGCTTTGTTAATGGATTCAACGAAGAGGTATTAATTTGGTCATGATCACCAATTTGTGTGATACTATATATTTTTCGTAATCTCTATGTGCTAATACGAGAGTTAGCAATAAAAAATGATCCTATATAAGCTAGTTTATTGATATATATATCTCCTTTTGTTTCAGGACACTTTATATTATGATGATGTGGAAGAGAGAGAAGATGCTGGGACTCCTCCAATAATTCAGAAAATAAGAACAGCAATGGCTTTCTCATTAAAAGAATACATTGGTTACGAAGTGATCCAAATGCAGGAGCATAATTTCATAGAAAGAGCACTTGACAGGCTTTATGCGAATCCAAACATTTGGGTTTTAGGGAATACTAGCGTAAAAAGGCAAGCTATCTTGTCCTTCCTTGTGTTCTCCACAACAAATACAAATAGTAACGCTTCAAGAGACGGAGGAATTTCCATGTGGAGAGAGTCCGGGAACATGAGAGATAAACCACTTCATGGCCCTTTTGTTGCAAAGCTCCTCAATGACCTTTTCGGCATCCAGGCTCGTGGAGGGTGCGCTTGTGCTGGACCCTATGGTCATCATCTTCTCCATGTCGATGAGCCTCATTCAATTGCCTTCAAATCTGCAATCCAAAAGGTACAGGCCAATATAACATTTATTCACTTCTAAGACTACTTATTTTTCATATATATATATATATGGTTGAGCTCTCTAATCCTAAAAAATAAAAATAATCGATACATAGAGAGCCAAAATTATCCTTGAAATAGAGGTGACATTTTACAATTTTTAGTTGTTAATCTGTCATAAATTTTCTCAGGGTTACAATGGCGTGAAGCCCGGATGGACAAGAATCAACTTCGCTTACCACATCTCAATAGAAGAGTTCGAGTTCATTCTCGCTGCATTGGAATTCATAGCCATGTACGGCCAGAGGTTCCTTGTGCTCTATGAGTTCAACTGGAAAACAAACAATTGGACTTTCAAGAAGAAGGCATTCAAAGAGATTCAGGCAATCAAACAATACAAACAGGAATTCAACAACTCGTTGATCACTCGTGCTTTCGAAACTGCCAATTTCGAAGATAACCAAGTAATTAATGCTACCAACACTACCATGGAAATGATCCACAAGTATGTGTCATACTTGGAGACTGCTAAAAGAATTGCTCATTCTCTACCAAAGTTTCCTCCTGCTCGAAAGATTCCAAAAGAAATTGATCTTGACATTGTACAATTCAGAATTTAGTCTTGATCGTTTTGATTCAAAAGAAATCTAATGCATTTGTGTTTCAACAATATACATTGACATTTACTTAAGTGGAAAAGTGTATTTCTATGTGGAGTTTTTTCACCTTAATCATTGATTATTCTTTTTGTATCACAAAGTTGAATGAATAAAAATATTGAACATCTTAGTTCTTTTTTCCCTTCCTTTTTTTTTCCGATCTTTTCTTGACTTCTCTCTTTGCAATTCTTTCTGTTGGGCCAAAATTTGATAGCTAGGCACAACCTACCTTGTACTTATCCTAATTTGTATAGACTTATTCTCCATTACAAGTTAACTTGTTTTCCGTACCTTCTCCTCTATATATAGGTGTTAGTCCTATTGTAAAGTTACAATTCAATACACAATACAGTATCTTAGAGAAAAGCTTGAGAGATAAGCTTTGTGAGATAGAGAATTTTGGTTTGTATTTGGATTATTGTGGTGAGAGTAAAATTACTGAGAGTGTGGTTGTAACAATTTTTCACATAGTGAAATTTTCTCTAGTTGTTTTTGACAACGATAGTGGTTTTTCTCCAGTTTGGAGTTTTTCATTTAAATTCTTGTGTTATATTTTAATTTCTCAGCTCTTTACATTTTGGCAAAGCAGGATCCTAGGAGGGAATTTGGAAACAAGTCCTAAATTCCCAACAATTGGTATCAGAGCCTTGATTCCTTGAAGCAGAAATATCGGGCGTCAAAATCGATATGGAGAAATTCAATGGGAGGATCAATTTTGGCTTGTGGCAAGTACAAGTCAAAGATTTGATGATTCAATCTGGTTTATTCAAAGATTTGAAGGGGCGACCGACACCTTATTCCAGCAAAGAAGCTTCGAAATTTGGTATGAGCGATGGAGATTGGGAATATCTTGATTTTAGAGCATCAAGCGTAATTCGTTTGTCCTTGGCCAAAAATGTTCTCACTAATGTGCAAGAAATGTCCACAGCTAAGAAACTTTGGGAGAAGCTTGAAGAAATGTATCAGGCAAAAGGCATCTCAAATCGGGTGTATCTCAAGGAGCACTTTCATACTTTGCGTATGAATGAAGGAACTACTATCTATGACCATCTGAGTGTTCCCAATGGTAGCGTCTCTGAACTGGAAGCCATTGAAGTTAAGATTGATGAAAATGATTTAACATTGAAGCTTATCTGGTCCCTTCCACCTTCCTACGAACACATGAAGCCTATCTTGATTCATGGGAAGGAGAAGATAGACTTCTTAGAATTCAATGGCAAACTTTTCTTCAAAGAGAAAAGGCTGAAAACTCGGCATTGGTGGTAGCTGGAAGAAGAAGAACTCCATGAATAAAAAACTGGTTTGCCGGGAGTGTGGAAAATCTGGTCACCTTAAGAGAAATTGTCCGAAAGGTGCAGCTAGTTCAGCAAACAGCTCAAGGTTAAATATCGACACTGAAGCTAATAGTGTGTCGGCTTTGGGTGAGGTGGACTTTATTGATGCTCCCCGAAAGATCATGTACATCATCATGGCACGCCGCTAGTATCCCAAACGTTGTTATGAAAAAAGGAAGTGTTACTGGGAGCGGGTCCACAAGTTTGTACACGGGCATTGGTTGGCATTGATGCACGGTGTGTGGTGGATTTGATGTCGATGGGTGATAAACTTCCAGGAAAGCCAATGTGGAAATTGCACCATAATGTTTCAGCAGATTAGTTTGACATGTGCTGATGTTAAATTCTTAGAATGGTTGATTATAAGTGTGTGTACTTTTTATGATGGAGTATGAGAATCCTCTGTGTTGAGAATTATGACTATTGGTGAAAACAGTGTTTGTAGCAAAAGTTAAGATGATTGAATCAAGGTGGAGCTTTTTAAAACTGTGAATGAGTCCAAGTAACGTGGAGAAATTTTTCCAAAGGTGGAGATTGTTGGGTTTGGCCAAAATTTGATAACTATGCCCAACCCACCATGTACTTACCCTAATTTGTATTGATTTGTTCCCTACTACAAGTTAACTTGTTCTTCACACCTTCTCCTCTATATATAGGTATTAGCCCTATTATAAAGTTACTCTTCAATGCACAATAGAATATCTTAGAGAAAATCTTGGGAGATAAACTTTGTGAGAAAGAGATAATTTTGTGGGAAAATTCTTTTGGATTTGTATTTGGGTTATTGTGGTAGGAGGAAAATTACTGAGAGTTTGGTTGTAACAATTTTCCACATAGTGAAATTTTCTCTGGTTTTCTTTGATAACGACAATGGTTTTTCTCCGGTTTGGAGTTTTTCACTTAAATTCTTGTGTTGTATTTTAATTTCTCTGTTCTTTGACATTTTGGCAAAGGAGGATCCTAGGAAGGAATTTGGAAACAAGTCCTTAATTCCCAACAATTTCTTCCTATTAGCTCATCCATGATGAGGAAAAAGAATAGAGAAAAAGCATATATATATATATATATATATAGATATATACAAATATCCCATTTCAGTCTTTTTATTTATTTATTTTTTGTTTGAAAGGTAAAGATAAGATTAAATAGAAGAGAAAAAGGAAAAGCCTTACACAGTACTAAGGTGCATACCCCCGATAATAATAATGTGGAAGCCAAACTTCCACCAAAGAAAGAAAAATATGCATCCCATAGCCATAGGCCCAATACAAGGAGAATGAATCAACAATGTAGTACAATGGGCATAGCAAGGTCCATCCATATGTAAAGTAAACTTCCCACTAGTGTTGGGATATAGCAAATATACAGGCCAGCTGAAACTACCATTACAACCACTAAGAGACCATAAACAGTTCAATGCAACCAAGCACCAATCCAAAAAGTAGTATCATTTACCATTAGGCCACAACCAATGCACATGCCAACACCAATTAACATGGAACCCATCCATAACAAGCTCTGTGAAGCTAGAGCTCCACAAACATCTATTCCAAAGCCACACGCTAACCCACACCAGAAGCAACATTGTATTTGAGCCATTCATGAATGCCAAACATCATAGAACTGTAGTTGAAAACCCCAAAAACTCACCAAACCATTACGCACCAGATAGAACCGAGTCTGGCAAGCCCTATGCATGCACTAGATGTCTATTCTTTGTAGAGTCAGCAAATCTAGATAAAGAAAAAGATGTAAAATTGAACATTAATCACAATCTTCTGTTGCAACTCATCCAAATAAGTGAACTCCTCATTAAAGATTCTTTTGTTCCTCTCTATCCAAATTCCATGTAGTGTAGCAGTAATGCTAACTTGTTAAGAATAGTTAGGAGGGATTTCGCATGTAAGGCCACTCTAATCCACTGAATGAGATCATCTCACTCCATGTCAGACCAATCTATACCTCCCTTACTCCTGAATGATCTCCAAAATCAGCTAGTGAACCCACACTGAAAATATAGGTGGTCCCTGTCCACCATTCTAAACTTGCAAAAAATATAAGCAGCATGATCCATAAATCTAATTGATAGCAAGAACTGGAGAGTGTTTAGTCTATTCAATTGGATCATCCAAACCAATAATGAATATTTAGGAACATGATGAGGAAACCAAACCACATCCACCTAATCCTTCTAACTAGCCTTGAACCTCACTCAATTGCTTGGAATCCACACCACCTTATCCCTTTTAGAAAGGTTAGGATGAAAATCAGTAAGGAAAGAAGCTCTAAAGTCCCCTTATTTAGGAGAGGTTATAGTTGGAAAATGCCACCCAGAAAGTCCCCATTGCTTCTAAAAGTAGCAATGTTACCAAAGCCAGAAGCATCAATCACTTATGGGTTGAAGAATGAACATAAAACACCCTAGGTGTGCCACTGATCATACCACAAAGAGGTATTGCGACCATCACCAATAACATGTTTAACAAAAGACCTGAACACATACCTCAGCTTGAGAAACTTCTTCCATGTCCAAGAACATTGTCATGGAGTACACACCTCCAAGAAACTTGTTGATTTTATTAAGTGTTGTTTCACCCAAAGAACCCAAAGAGAAGTAGGATCAATCTAAACTAGCTTCCTCCACCTTTCCAAATCCTTTAATCCCAATCCGCCATCTTCAAAAGGAGTAAATACAGTTCTCCAAGATACCTTACATCCTCTATTACACATTTTAGAGCCAGTCCATAAAACATTTCGTAACAAAGAAGTAATATTCTTCAACACACCCTTTGGGAAAATGAAAGTTGAAGCCCAACATACTTTGGGAGTTCGTCAGCTTCGCCATCAAATCCAGAGCTCCATTATCCGGTATCTGGAGGATGTCGGGTAACTGTTGACTCTAGTCATACCTCCCCCGCTCCTCCGACGACCGACAATCGGGCACTCTCCAGTCCTCCCCCAATTTATGGCGGGAGTCAGGCACTTTCTTTTGTTTGTAGGATTTGGGCTTCACTCAGCCATATCCTTTCAATAATAAGATTATAACCCCGAGCTTCACTCATCCCCCCCTTATGCTAGGGGACCCATTTTTTGGGTGGAAGAATATGTTTATGATAACATAGTAGGTGCTCAATAATTGTATAAAAAGAATTCTCTTTATTGATAATTGGTGGGATAGCCACTTTAACAATTAATGTAAATTAAATAAATTCTACTGCAGAATGCCCGATGGCCTATTGCAAACTAAATCTAAGTAAATGAAACTACTCAAAATGGTACTAAAGAAAAGAAAATAAAGGGTAGCCTAAACTGACCCTGATGCTACCTTTCCACTTTTATTGGTGATACTTCCTCAAGTGCTGCGCATTCCAAGGACGGGGTAACTGCTTTCCCTGGAGGGTCTCTAGCCAGTATGTCCCCTGCCGATATGTGCGGGTTACCCTGTAGGGGCCTTCCCAGTTGGGAGCCAGTTTTCCCATTTTCATAATTTCACGGTTGCTGGTGAGTGGGGTGAGTTCTCGTAGGACAAGGTTTCCTAGCTGAAACCTTCTCTGTTTTACCCGCGCGTTGTAATATCATGACATTGCCTGTTGGTAGGCAAAAACCCTCATCTGAGCCTGCTCCCTCCTTTCCTCAATCAGATCTAGACTGACTGCCAATTCCTTTTCATTATGTTCTGGATCATAGTGACTTGTCCTGTAATTTTCCAATCCGATTTCAACTGGGGTCACAGCCTCACTACCGAAAGCAAGGAGAAAATGGGTCTCACCCGTGGGTGTTTTGGCCGTAGTCCTGTAAGCCCACAGTATAGCAGGCAGTTGTTCAAGCCATAACCCCTTGGCCTTCTCCAGAAGATTTTTGATCATCCCAAGAATTGTTCTGTTGGCAACCTCTGCCTGTCCGTTAGCCTGCGGATGTCCAGGAGAAGAGTAGTGGTTTTTTATTCCCAGACTCGAACAAAACTCTCGGAATACACTTCCTTCAAACTGTTTTCCATTGTCAGACACTATGACCCGAGGGACGCCGAATCTGCAAATGATGGACTTCCAGGTGAAGTCTTTGACATTCTTGGCAGTGATTCGGGCTAGTGGTTTTGCTTCCACCCATTTATTGAAGTAGTCAATCGCTACTATTGCAAATTTGGTTTGACCCTTACCCCGAAGCAATGAGCCAACCAAGTCAATTCCCCATTGAGCGAAAGGCCATGGCCTAGTCATGGGTGTTAATTCCTCCGCTGGAAGTCTGGGGACATTAGCAAATTGCTGGCACTTGTCACATTTCTTCACGTACTGTAATGTATCATTTTGTATTGTCGGCCAGTAGTACCCTTGCCTTATAGCCTTATGGGTTAGAGATCTGCCCCCTGCATGGTTTTCACATAAACCCTCATGAATCTCTTTGAGGATGTAGTTTGCCTCCGTAGTAGAGACACAACGCAAGTATGGAAGAGAAAGACTTCTCTTATAAAGAACTCCGTTGATGAGAGCATATCTGGTAGCACAAAGCCTTATCTTTCGGGCATCCATTCGGTCTTCTGGTAATTCCCTATTCTGGATATACTTGATGATAAGTTGTGCCCATTCCATACCTTGTTCCACTTGCATGATCATTGTAGTCTCCTCCTGGTGAATACTGGGTTGATGTAAATGTTCCAAGGGAAATATATCATCCTTTGGCTCAGTAGCTGTAGCTAAACGGGCAAGGGCATCTGCATGACCATTTTCTTCTATTGGTATTGGGCAAATTATGCATTTTCTGAATTGACCGATCAATTCCTTTACCTTTAGTAGGTAAGCCTTCATTTTTTCTCCCTTCGCCTCATACTCCCCATTGACCTGGCCCGCAACCAGTCGGGAGTCGGTGTTGACCTTTAGGTAGGGTGCTTGTAAGGTTTGCGCTATTCGGAGTCCTGCTATCAAGGCTTCATACTCTGCTTCGTTATTGGTAGCTTTAAACTTGAACCGGAGGGCGTAAGGGAATCTTTCTCCCTCAGGAGTGATTAAAAGCAAACCTGCCCCGCTCGCCTGCGAGTTGGATGAACCATCCACATATAATGTCCAAAGCATCTCTGGGTCTATTGGTCCTTCTACCTCAGGAATGAGTATTTCTTCAACAACTTCTGGGGCTTCTTTTAGAGGATAGGTGAACTACGCCACAAAATCTGCAAGTGCCTGTCCCTTAATCGCTGCTCTGGGCTTGTAGCGGATGTCGAACTCTCCTAACTCAATCGACCATTTCACTAGGCGACCGGATGTTTCCGGCTTGTGGATTACCTGCCTGAGCGGTTGATCAGTAAGGACTGTTATCGTATGAGCCTGAAAGTATGGCCTTAATCTCCTAGCAGAAATAACGAGGCGAACGCCAACTTCTCCATTACTGGATCTATTTCTTCTGCTCCCCGTAAGGCTCGACTTATGTAGTAGATTGGTCTCTGAATAGACCCATCATCTCTCATCAGGGCATAACTTACTGTCGTTAAGGAGACAACTAAGTAAAGTAGAAGTTGTTCCCCTGGTACTGGTCGGGCCAACAGGGGTGGAGAAGCAAGATAATTCTTCAAATCCACAAATGCCTGTTCGCATTCAGGGGTCCACTCAAAGGCCTTTTTAAGCACCTTGAAGAAAGGAAGACATCTGTTAGTAGCTCGAGAAATTAGCCTGTTGAGGGCAGCCACCTTTCCCGTCAACCGCTGCACATCTTTGGTTGACTGGGGATACCTCATATCCAGGATGGCCCAAATCTTTTCCGGATTAGCTTCAATGCCTCTTCTACTGACCATGAACCCCAAGAATTTTCTTGATGATACACCGAAAACGCACTTGGTTGGGTTAAGGCGTATTTGGTGTTTTCGAAGCACCTCAAAAAATTCTTCGAGGTCCGCCAGATGATTCTCTTTTTTGACACTCTTCACTAACATGTCATCTACATAGACCTCCATGTTCCTTCCAATTTGATCTTTGAACATGTTGTTGACCAACCTCTGGTAGGTAGCTCCAACATTCTTTAACCCGAATGGCATGACTTTATAGCAGTAAATGCCTCGATCGGTGATGAAATATGTTTTTTCACAGTCAAGAGGGTGCATGGGGATCTGATTGTAACCCGAATATGCATCCATAAAGCTAAGTAGTTCATTCCCTGAAGTAGCCTCTACCAGCATGTCAATTCTTGGTAACGGAAAACTATCCTTTGGACAGGCTTTGTTCAAATCTGTAAAGTCGACACAGAGCCTCCATTTTCCATTCGTCTTATTTACTAGGACCACATTTGATAACCAGTCGGGGTAGTGGACCTCTCGAATAAAGTCCGCCTTTAGAAGCTTGTCAACCTCCGACATTATAGCTACATTCCTCTCTGGGGTAAATGTTCTTTTCTTCTGCTTTACAGGCTTGGTAGTAGAATCCACATTTAGGTGATGTTGCATAACTTGAGGATCAATGCCCGGCATATCTTCATGTGTCTAGGAAAACATGTCTTGATTTTGTTTTAAGAATCTAATAAGTTGATCCTTAACATCATCGGGGAACAGAGACCCGATGTTTACTGTGTTTTGGTTCCCGCCCTCTTCCAGGCTTACCTCTATGAGGTCCTCTACTGGCTCTGGTCGGGGAGTATTTTGACTTAAGACTGATTCGAGACCTTCGATAGTAAGTGATTCCCGCGACCTTCTATCTTTTAAAGCTGCTGCATAGCATTCCCGTGCCATAGCTTGGTATTCTCTTACCTTTCCTAGACCATGATCAGTTGGGAACTTCATTAGCAAGTGGTAAGTTGAAGTTACTGCTTTCAATGCATTAAGAGTTGTTCTTCCGAGGATGATATTGTAGGTGGAAGGGCAATCCACTTCAAAAAAATCTACCATGATGGTAAGATGTCTTGGAGATACCCCTACAGTGAGAGGAAGGGTCACTATCCCCAGTGGAGAAACCTTCTCTCTAAAAAAACCGACTAGAGGTGATTTTGGATGGCTTTAACTGGTCCCTTCCTATACCCATCTTGTTGAAAGCTTCAGAGAATAGCAAATCCGCAGAACTTCCATTGTCGATCAGCACCTGCCGGATAGTAAAATTGGCCACTGCCACGGTAATCACCAGTGGGTCATCATGGGGATGTTGTACTCCCTGTGCATCTTCGTCGGTGAAGGTAATGACCCGCCCTTCTCGTCGTGGTGATTTGGAAGGTGGAACGGAGGTATCCACCCATTGAACCTCCATAATATTTCTAGCCCTTCTCGCATGAGCTTTCCTGGATGAGCTTGTTTCCCCACCTCCAGCAAACCCTCCATAAATCACATTGATCACCTGAACCGGCTGTTTATCTGGTGTGCGACTTCTTCAGGGAGCTTCCTGTCGGCCTTTTCCTTTATTGCCATTGGTCGTGAACCGGCTCAAACGCCCTCTCTAGATCAGGCTCTCAATCTGATTTTTGAGGTCGATGCATTCATCTGTCGTATGTCCGTGGTCGCGATGAAAGCGACAAAACCTATCAAGAAACCTTTTTGATGGACCCGACTTCAGCCTGGGTGGCCAGGATAATGAATGATCATCTTATATCTGAAAAAGGATCTCGCCTATCGGCTTGTTCAATGGAGTGAAGCTGTTGAACTTATCCTGACTCTTTGCAGGTCGAGATGACCTGTCCACAGTCGGTTGGGGTTCTCCGGCCTATATCTTCTCCCTCGTCCCTGGTAGTTATTGCTGGTCTCTTTTTCTCCACCTTCTTTTCTTCAGTCCCTTTTCCTTTTCGGGCATCCTCCGCATTCATATGCTTCTGGGCTTTAACAAGTAGTTTTGCCATCGTCTCGGGCGGTTCTTTTGATAAGGAAAAAATAAACCTAGAAGACTGTAATCCTCCCATGAAGGCTGTCACTGCTACGTTATCATTAACCTCATCAACCTGGAGTATCTCATTATTGAACCGACTTATAGAATCTCGAAGCGACTCTCCTTTATCCTGTTTGACGTTTAGCAAGTAGGTAGCGGGATTCCTATGCCTCCGCCCGGCAATAAAGTGCCCGATAAATTTCCTGCTTAACTCGTCGAAGTCACTAATAGAACCGGGCCTCAACTTATTGAACCAGACCCGGGCTGACCCCTTTAGGGTGATGGGAAAAGCCCGACACATGATAGCATCTGGGACAGCCTGTAGATGCATGAGTGCCTTAAAGGTCTCCAGGTGGTCAAGAGGGTCCTTGAACCCGTCAAAGTTCTCCAACTGTGGCATTTTGAACTTGTTAGGTAGAGGAACATTAATCACCAAAGCATCAAAGGGATAATTAGTCTTATGTAGGAGTTCATCCATAATAGCGGGGCTTGTTCCCTTCATTGTCTGTGCTATACCTTCCATCTGTGCTTTCAGATCTTGGATCTGTTGATCCACACCCATGACTTCTATAAGATCATCAGGTGTCCTGCCTCGTCGGGTGCTCCTGATCACCGTTCTCCGATCCTGATTATGGCTATGCTCTACCCCCTCTTCCAAATTATTATGTCCTGTCGCATCCGGAGCAGGAGGAATGGGACCAGCCAGTTGTTGAAGAAGCAAAGCGTTCTACTAGATTAGTTGGTCCATCCCTTGGGCCAGAGTTTGAACCTGTTGTTCTAATACTGCCATACGTTCTGTAGGATTGTTTTGTCCGACCGGTTCTAAATTATGGGGACTTTCGGAGTTGTGTGATGACCTGTCATCACCAACTTCTTGGTCTCTCAGAGAAACACGTGCTTCATCTTGGCCATCATGTCGGGGAGGATGCACTGGAGGTAGACCAGTATGGGTCAGTGGTATTCCTTGGTTGGTTGGGAGCAAGGGATCATTGGGTTGAAGGGGAAGATCTCTGGGTTGTCCAGAGACATCACCCACCTTACTTTTGCTTCGTAGATGGACCATTCTAACGCTTTCTGGAAGTAAGAAGCTGTCGATTCCCACAGACGGTGCCAACTGATGATATGTAGAAAGATCGGGTAGAAAACGATGTCGTTCCTGTCAAGAAGAACAAATAGTGACCGGAAGAGGTACCGGTGGGGTACCGGCCAAATAGGCTCCGACGGTCATGTTAGAACTTGGATCGTTTAAAGAAATATAGCAGGAGTAATGGTGAGTGATTATTGAGTACCTTTTTACTTTTTCCAAACCCTATATTTATAGGGTTTTTAGTGCGGTGGTTCTGATAGAACTGTAGCTCGTCGTATATATCTTGACAGCTACCCATATGTATCCTGATAGGATTTTGATAACTACCCGTAGGTATTTTATTGAGATGTGTAGAGTCCAGGTAGTAGGTAGCCGGTTGACAAATACTTATCTACACGTGTCGTACAAGTTATACCTATAAATTATAACCATACATAAAAAATTTAATGCATTCACGATTAGTCTCTTTACTCTTAATAGAACACACAATCACCTAATCATTCTTCATAATAGGGTTCACCTCGAATCTATCTTGATCCCAACAAACCCAAATCCTACCACCATGTGCATACTCATAGTTACGAATTAAACTCCAACCCCTAGCCATTGATTGTAAAGTTGATAGAGCCTTTACCTCTTTAACCCTAGTCTCAACCACATAAAAAAGAGGCATGTGAAATTTAGAAATGATCATCTTGATCTCACTTTGCTTAGTGAGGATATTCAACCCTCTAACATTCCATATACCAAACTGCATGGACGAAAAACAAAAACTATCTACAAATAAAAATCCCACTTGATTTAAAGAGGCAAAGGGTATATAGTGGGATGTATTTCAGGGGTCTCTAGTTGGTGTGAGTGCGATATGAGACAACGGACCGATCTAGGCTAGATTCATGTATACAGTTGGTTAACACTACTTGAACGGTCGAGGGATGTGGTAATTAGAGTTTTTCTTTCTTGGAATTCGTGCGCACTCCCCTCTTCTTTTCCTCAATTACAGGTTTCGGGTTTATGCAGAATGACGTGCGGTGCGGTTGCAGTCTTGGGATTGGGACGATTGTGTTTAGTGTTGTACCTTTTTTTTCCATTGGTTTGTACCCTTGTTTTGGGACCGTTATTGTATTTATTTAGATCTAGTTTGTTGGCGTATCCCTTCCATGTATTTTGTATTAATGCATCGTTGTAGAGATGTATCCTTTCGGCACCTCTATGCGCCTTGTGTAGTCTTTTGGTATTAGCTTCCGCTCAGTTGTGTATGGAATTGTTATTAACATTACTCCATTCATTTTATTGATGTTGATTTTCTAAGTTGGTCGCTCATTGTATGGATCACACCTTGAGATCCTCGGATGTCCTGGTTTGGGAATCATAGGATTGTAAGGCGTGACAGAACTACCTACAGACCGTACAGAAACCCAAAGAGTCAGAATGTGGGTAGCCAATTACACCCTTATTAATGAAATTCGCTACAAAAAAGCATTTTCCCTTTTATACTTGCGGTATGTTTCTACAGAAGAGGAAAACTACATCATCACAGATATACATGAAGGCCTTTGTGGAAATTATATTGGTGGTAGAGCTTTGGCTTATAAAGTAGTACGTCAAAGAAATTTTTGGCTTATAATGCAAAGGGGTGAACTTGATTTTGTGAGAAAATGTGATAAATGTTAAAGGTCTTCTAATATTCCTAAATATCCTAAAAAACCTTTAAAGGAGCTCACCCTTACGTTAGGACCTTGACCATTTTTCTAGTGGGGAATGGATTTCATTGGGCATTTTCCAAACGGTAAGGGAAAAACCACGTTCGCCATAGTGGAAATAGGCTACTTTACTAATTGGGCTAAGGCGAAACCATTAGCTAAGATAAATGAAGTGAATGTACAAAGTTTCATCTAGAAGTCCATTATATGCAAATTTTGAATTCCCAGAGTTATTGTCACTAACAATGCCAAATATTTTGAAGGTGGCGTGTTTACTAAATTTTGCGCCGAACTTGGGATAAGACCCATTATACTTATCCTCAAGCCAATCAACAAGCAATAGTCAACAAGCAATAGTAAAAAAGTGAAAAATATTGATCAGGATCAAGACTAGCCTAGATAAGGTGAAGGGCCTATTCCTGAACAGTTGCCATGAGTTTTATGGACTTACCGCACTACATGAAGACTCCTATGGGAAAAATTCCATTCATGTTAGCCTTTGGAAGTGAGATAGTCTTACTAGTGCAGACAAATATTGCTAGTTTTAGAACAAAACATTATGACCCAGCCTAGGATACTCTTAAACAATAAGTAAGCTTGGACATGATTGAGGAGAAAGGGACTAAGCTCAGATGAGGATTGTGGCTTATCAATAGGCGAGGTCAAGATACTAGTACTATGCAAAGTTATTCTAGCTATTAAAAAAAAGGGTACCGGCCAGCTGGGGGAAAATGGGAAGGACCCTATCAAGTCATATGAATAAATAAACCAGGAGCATATTGGTTGGAGACATTAGGAAGAAGACAACTTGAACATCCATGGAATGCTAAAAATTTGAAAAAATATTACTAGTAATTATTTATGCTTACTTACAATCCTCATCTTAGATGGGGAATTCTAATGAATAAAGGCAATTCAAAGGTCCGAATCTAATTTCATTTTTTGTCAAAGGACTAGCTTCTTTGAATAAAAGAGGAATAATTTCTTTGATTTTTATTTATTTGTTTTTATTTTTTTGTATTTCACGCTCAACTGGGTTACCCTGATATTTGTTTTAAAACTTAAACGGCAACTTCATTTATTATACAGAAAAAACTTTGATCCTTAAATAAAATGGCCCAGTTGACTGAAAAAAGCTCGTAAATATTTTTTTGTTCCCTACGAAAAGGATGGGCTAAGTGAAACCTACATAATAAATAACAATAACTAAGGAAAACAACTATTTGTTATGGCGACTACAAATTCAACTATTTGGTGCATCTTTATCCTCAACAAGCTCTCCTTTGTACTTTGACAAGCCCTAGTCTGTGTGGTCAGACATCGCGCAAGCTTTGCATGCATCATTGAATCCTTTAGAATATGCATGTACATTGAGAATTTGGAGTTTAGTTGACTTCATGAAGTCCTCAACAACAGCTAACTGTTCATGGTTAAAGTCGTCAGATCTCATCATTATAAGTGCTTCTTTCTCCTATTTAAATGATGCTTGATGCTTGAACTACTGTGAGATGTTCTTGTGCTTTCTTGAGCTCTTCATCCCTCTTAGCAAGATTTTATTTTACTATTTTAAGATCCTTTTTCTTCAAGAGAAGTGATTTCTAAGTGAAGTCTTTCAATTTTCTACGAGTAGGCTTCTCCAGTACCGACTCAAAAAACAACGTCTGTAACGTCTGGGTTTTTCTTTTTTCGATTAATTTTGTTGCATGATGTTATTATTTTTATTATTTTCATGGCATCACATGGGTTTTCATGCACTGGGGAGGTCATGGTTATAATTTTCGGGTTTATCTCAACAATTCGAGAACTTTTTAATTTTGGCGGGTCGGTGTTCGAGTTTTGTACCCGTGTTCGAGTTTCGTACCGGTGTTATGCAGACACCCCATTTTATCCACCCTTTTCCCGTCACTGCAACTGCACTGCGGGAGGTAGTTCACACCACCTGACCAATAGTAGATCGGGAAACCGCGAATTTAATATTGTAATAACTCTCAATATGACCGTCAAATTTGCAATCCATCTTCTCTAGAGAGTCTCATATAAGATTTGACCCTAGGTAACGGTCTCCAATGGCCAACACAATGAAACCCACCGTTGAACTATAAAAAGTCACTTTTAGGGTTTCGACCTTCGGGTGTGATATCTCTCTCCTCCAAAATTTGATACGCATGCAATTTTTGCCTATGTTCATGTTTTTCACTATCACAGACGTCCCCCAAACCCGATCGACCACATTTAAAGAACAGGGGTCCCAATTCCCCACATAGAAGATGTGGGTCCCAAAAATCACTTTTTGATCCCTTTATCTGATTGTCTTTCAGACTTTACCAGTGGTTTACTAGTGCCAAAAAACCTTAAAAAACATATAAGGCACGATTATTTTTGAGTTCGGGACATCTCCCGAGGTTAAGGGTAAAATGGTCACTTTTAAAAATTCACTTTTCAAGGAGTTGGACCGAACTTCTGACTCTGCCATTGCGTCTGGAATGCTAGAAACAATTCGTCTTGACCTAATTACAGGTCCATTCTCCTTTTCTAAGCACTTAATTATTAAAGAAGGGCATTTTTTCAATTTATTCGTCAAATTGACAATCAGAATCTGCTACTACTTTTAAAACACCAATTCTAGATGGGAATGGCCCTCCGATCGTTTTAATTAAACCTATGGATTTTTTATGGTCGAGCGGATCCGACTCGTCCATGTAACACCCCGTGTTACTTTTCCTTTTTCTGAAATTCTTTTTGAATAATTCTTTGGTTAGGACATTACTTTATTGTTGTTCATGACATCCTGTTTACTCTTGGGGTTTTGTATGTTTAAATTTTTCGTGTTTTACATTTCAGACTTGGTGGGATGACTTCGTGGATTTTCATTGACGGCTACGTGGTGTGGCTGCGACGGTTATCATTCGGCACTTCGTGATCGTGTAACGTTCGGTGGTTTTCATTTATCTTATGAGTAGATCTTTTGTGAATTAATTTTTATTTAATTGAATTAAATGCTCGATGTGATATTAATTGCTTTTATATGTGTTATATATTTGAGTTCTACCATTTGAAATGTTTTTCGGAATTGTTTTCGCATTAATTTAAATTTTGAACTATTTGATGATACGGGATGCGTTTGGGAAAATATACGGTGAAAGTAGGTCCCGGGAGTGTCCGATTTCAATTCTGATAACTTTTATCATCCTTATATATGAAAATAAGGAATTTAGAAATTGGTTTGGGAATTTTTTCACTTAGGGGTATTTTTGTAACTGTTCACAAAGTATGTTAGTGAAGCTAGTTAGTGGATTTTTATGAGATTTTACCCAAGTGTTCCCTACTAGGATATTGTTATGAATGCCATTTTATGCATAAGGGTGGTGTTGTAGTTGTGTAGAGATTTCAAGGGAAACTTAGGAAAGTGATTTTTGTAAATGTCATTTCTACCCATCTTTCCCTTCATAACCTCAAATTGGTCAAGGGGCAATGATGGTCATTTGGTATGATTTTTTGAGAAAAAATTCTAGACTTGGTGTGGTCTTTTAATCCTAGCACTCTATCTTATTTCCTTCTCCCATATTTCATTATAGCCATTGGATCTTGGTGGGTGAGTGGTGTAAAACTTCACTCATATAAATATGATTCTTCTTCTCATTTCAAGAAAACAAAACACACACAAACACATATACGATTTCTTGAGATTTATTTGTTTTGGCTCTTGTTTTCTACTTAGGGCCTTGATAGGAGTATCTTTACCGATTGATTTGAGCTCACTTTTAGAAGATCCTTTTGAAATCCTTGATTTCATTGCTTGGAACCTTCTTTGAGAACTTGATTGGTGAGTGTCTGCTTCCTCTTGAATTTTTCCTCTTCAAAACTCTAGCTAGTCCCTACTTGAGAATTTATTTTCAAATCTTGGAATTTGACTCATATTGATGAAACTCTTTTTAGTGACCATATTATAATCCCATCCTCCATTTATTTGCTTGTTGGTAGATTGGAGTTTATTTTGGTGGATTTGAATCTCAGTTGAAACTCTTGGAATTCTTGAGATCACTTATTGCTCCTCACTTGTGGCTCATTCTTGCTCTCTTGGACCATCATGGTTTTTTTTTAATGGGAATTAGCTCATGAGGTAGGGGACTCTTCTAACTTCCTCATTTGTTTTGGTTACGTAGGGTTGCAAATAGTTCTTATGTGTGCTATGTGAATTTAAAGAATTAAAGCATGCTAGAATGGATTATGTGATTATGTCTTGTCTATGTGTGGTTTTTGAATAATGTGGGATTGATTTGAAAATGAATATACATATGATATTGTATAACTTGCTATGTGATGGATGTTGATGGTTTGAGAACTCTTGTAGTTACAAGCGTACTAGTATATATACATATATATGTGTTAATGAATATATATATCTATATATCCACATAAATGTAATTGTGTAAGGGGAGTTATCATAGCCTTAAAATACCAAATAGGCTAGCACAAGCAAGAGTTGGAGCTTGGAGACCATAGGCGTGTCTAGGAGTATGTGAATATGTTGCTTGAATAAATGTTTATTCACTTTGTGCCATTAGAAAACTTATGGCATGCTAATGAAACTTGTGAACTTGAACATAGATGTTGCCTTAGGCCCCTTTTCCTTGTAGATTATAACAAGTTGCTAAAATGAAACTTGAACGTTTATGAGAATGAATTATTGTGATTTGATGCTTTAATTTGATGATAAATACGCTCATTAAATTGAAAGTGGCAACAAGTGAAATATTGAGAGATTGTTGCATGAGAATGATATAAGCATACTTTGAAAATTAAATAGAAATTCATGATAAATCATTGGGCATTTGGTCCATGTAGCTGCATAGTTTGCATTTGTGTAACACCATGTGCATATATGTGGTTGACCCAATTAGTGTTAGTGGCATGCCTTATTCATAGCATTTACGTGTATGCATTGTTTAGATAGTCGCAACAACTGGTCAGGAGGTGTTCTCGCTACCCACGGAGCTAGTAACTCCGAATTCAGAGAAGTTGGGGGAGGACTTGGTCCAAACCCGAGGTTGATCCAATAGGGCTAGTGGTCCTCGAGCTCTATTGGCGACACCCAACCTTCCATGACGGGCTTGTTACCCAATAAGTGAATGGTTTGGAATCTTTCAAATCCGTTTAACCCTTTATAGATAGGGTTGCATTGGCATGGGCATTGGCATTGTAACATAGTGAAAACATGTGGATTAAGGAAGATTTTTAAAACAAATTTGAATCATGTCACATGTGATTGCATTGCTCTAATTTTGAATGTCACGAAAATGCAAGAGTTATGTTGAAACATGCCAATGAAATCTTTGTTGTTTAAAATTGATATAGTATAATGATAATTGCAATGATGTAGGAAATACGGTTTATTTAATGTGTCTTTCTCGTTTGTTTTCTATAGTGAATATTGTGGATAAATTCTAACCTTTGTGCTTAAAAATGTGGGCATCTTGTATGGCTACGTGAGGGTTAGTAGAAATTAGTCCAAAGGCGTAGAGTCGACCTTGAGTTTGAGTTTTGGATAAGTGGTGGTGCTTCTTGAGTCAATAAAAGAAAATGACTCTTTATGAATTTGTGAAGCTAGATAGAAAGTGCTTTAGGTGTGTGAATCTCCCTTGAGTCGAGTTTTATTGGAGTTGGTCAACACCTTATTGGAACTTGAATTAAAATGAGGTAACGGCCATTTAAGACCTTGGTGTTTTTGGAGTCCGTGTCACCCGTGGGTTTAAATCACACGTGTTTTTTTATTATAAAAATGGTAGTTCTTTGAAGTTATGGCGCCTTGAGAGGGTGAGGTAATCTTTTAACACCCAATTACATTTTACAAATAAAAAATATGTATTTTGAAAGCTTGTATTGTAATTAAAACCTTTTCCTTATGAAGCTCAAGATATTTTCCAAAGTTCTCAAACAAATTCCTTTGTTTTTTCAAGCAAAAATAATGGATTCTTCAACCCCATTTTCTTAAAGCATTTTCCACAATTATAAATCATTTTTAATATTTATAAAGCATCGACAAAGTTCATGGTTTGAAGAAATCAAAACATAAATTTTCAAACTCAAAAAATCAGTTTTTGGTGAAGCCTAAGGGCGTTATGGCACCCAAGGGCATCACCGCGCCCATTCGGGGTGCATTTCCAGCGCCCAGGCCATGCACAGACGCGTGGGCGCACGTGAGGGCCTGAGCGCTGCAGCCTGGCATGCCTTGCGGCATGCCATGGCATGACACGATACAAACCAAACTCCAAACTTCAAAACTTCGTATCTTTCGTATCTTTCAAAACTTCGTAGATTTCTGGAATGTTGACATGCAACCCAACATTCCAGAAATCTACTAGGGCCAATATAGTGGAATAAAACCACCACTACTCTTACACAACCTTCCAGAACTTACAAAGCAATATTACTCCATTGAAATTACATAATTATACATAACAGTGCCCAAGAGATACAATGATACTAAGAGATAAAGGGATACATCAAAAGGGATACGCCAACAGACTGGCTCCCAATACTACAACGATAGTCTCCCGGTGACAAGAGGAGGATAAACAAGAGTATAAATGAATAGTGGATAAAATGAACAAATACTAAGTACAATGTCCCAAACCATCCGTACGGTAATCACCACTGTACATGTCTGATAGGTGCCGAATGTTGTCCATTCTAAGCCCCTAACTCGCTATTGTTATGTTTTATCATTCCGTTACTTAGTTTTTTTATGCGGTATGCATGTTTCAAGAGCTTAATGAAGAAACAAAATAACTTTGGTGCATTAACTAAGGATGTGGTTGTGTCTATCCAAGGAGAGAGCAAAAGAGAAGTTTTCAAGTAAAAAGTGTCTCCCGGAGGGCAAAAAATATATTTCTTAGAGCCGAAACTTTGAAAAACGTACCAACGGAGTTGAGGGGTTTCTTACGGAGCAATAATTAAAAAAAGTGGTTTCCATGAATTTTCCTACGCTTGAGGTACACATATAGTAGCTAAAAGTTGCTAGAGTCATCAAAACTACGCATGGGAAAAATGCCCTACACATGGAGCTACATTTAAGCATAGCGACCCCTACGCTCAAGCGTAGGGACCAATCTTCGGTCTAAAATTTCAGCCAACTTCGGACGACCATATCTTGGTCAAAGCATGACCAAATTGAGTGATTCTTGAGCCTAAACACGAGAGATTGAAGTCATCTTTAAACTAAGCTAAAGTACGCCTCAATAAAGTTGTGATGCTCAACTTATGATCAAAAGAGTGTGATGTGTCTGCAGGAAAAAACTGAAAACTACAGATTCGGCAAAAAATCCTAGTTTGACACGAATTAATCCTTTTGACTTGGGATAACTTGTGTTCTACTCCAACACTTCCAAGCACATGTATAAGGTGTATTTACATCAGATTAGAGGGGTTTGACTCAGAAATAAAGAGAATCACATCAATGAGGAATCGTACTCATAGTGGAAGAAGTCTAATACAAGCAAGACTCTTCTCAACTTCTTCTATAAATACCAAGATCTGATTCAGATATAAGAATCTTCTAATTACATACTTTTCAGACCACTATCTCTCGAGATTTATCTCTTTTGAAGAAGAGAGTCATTTAAGACCAAGAGATCCGAAACAGAAGATCATGGAGGGTGTTTCTACATCAACGATGCAGTCTCCTTCCACCATAAGCAACTAAACCTGTATCTAGGGTTTTCTAGCAAAACCCTAGCTAAGTAATATAGTTTATTTATTTGTTTTAATTATAACGAGGGGAAACTGAAGACCACACATGTGATGATTGTGTAGATCAGAAATCATAGTTATTTATGATAAGGGGTTTTATATTTATTATATTCTTGTCTTAGATTAAACGAATGTATTATCTCAACCAATCATGTTTATCTGGTGTTCTTCAACATATCATGATTATCTACACAATGGTACTTAACACCCGAAACTTTAGATTTACACAGGCCATGCCTCGGCGAGGTGATATAAACATGCTTTAGTTTAAATTCATACTGTAGGAGTATATTATAGTAAAGTAGATAGCATGTACTAATCACACTTGGTTCGGAGATGAGTTCTACCGAATCCGGTGGATGGTATCTTTTTTGGGATGTAATTGACCATTTGAGGTACAGTCTGATTCATGGTGCTGGATCGCCCTCTTGCAATTGAGTAAGTAGATAGCTATATTATGTGGTTTGTGGTGAAGTATGAAAACCTTAGTTTTTATCTCTACTATTCTTGTCCTAATCTATCTTTACTTGCTTTATTAATTAATTAGTTAATAAACCACAAACCACAAATCATACATTCATATCAATTTAAGAGTATTACTTTGTGAGAGTTCAGAATACGACTTAGTCCCTTGGGTTCGATAACCTTTCTCAAGTTGAACTGTACTACATTACGACTCATGTACTTACGATAGATAATACCTTGTTGTCATAAGGGGGGGGGGGGGGGGGGTTGTTCTTAAGCACTATTTTTAACCCCTATTGACACGCATCAGTGTTGTCAGCATCCATATGCAATACTACAATCTGTGTGGTGATGAGCAACTACCACTCAATAAAAATAACACCTCTAATAAATACACCCCTAAACGTCTAGGAAATGCTAACCAACTTCTGTACATCCATCTACCCTAGGTCGGTTTGTTGTCTCACATGACACTCACACCAATTTGAGACCCCAAATAACCCCAATCATATATCAGGGAAGCACAATAAGGCACAAAGCATGGAATATAATGTCAACGATAAATCTCTATCACGTACCACTTTACAATACACAGTCGAGTATATATATATATAAATGTATATATACACCCTATAGATACCTAATCATATCCCGGTATACGTGTACATATATATATAAGTAAATAACCCGAGTCTCATAAGATATAACTAAGACTCATAATCTAAGTACCAACACCGGTATTGTACACCAAACTCGTAAACGTACGCTAAGTACACAACACCCAAATCCAAGCTAACTAATCACCAAATGCTCACATCCCTAACCAGATGATCTAAAAAGGGAGAATCATAATCACCTCTAATATCTAAAAAGGGAGAATCATAATCACCTCTAATATCTAAAGGAAGAAAAATTCACAACTAGTACCAAGGAAAGCTCATAACCCACTCCCTGAGAACACAAGAGGGAAATCACTCAATCCTTGCGTAATAACATAACCATAATTAATATATATACATATATATCTATTTGAACCATCATTCCATTCCTAGAGAAGATCTACATGTCAAGGACAAAATCACTTCAATCATATCACTATATAAATCTCAGAATACTATTTCTAATATGGTCAAATAAATCACCAACGCTCTCACTATAGATGAGGAAAGTTAACCAATCAAAACACAGAGAGCACATGAACACTACTCTCATGAACGACCATATAAGGGTCAAGAAACAAAGCAAGGGAAAAGATGTCATAATGCTAAATAAACGGATAACCGAGACAACAATATCAAGGTTAAAAACACGCACAAGTGTTTAGGAAGACTCACGGATAAAAGAAACTAAAAGCAGATGGGTGAGAGTGAAAGTCATAAGAAAATGAATCCCATGGATTCAATAGTTTTAAGAAAATATTTTTAATACTCGAACCAATCCATTCGGCATCCATGCCTCTAACATGTGTAAAAACCTAAATCACCTAAATGGTGACATCAAGCAACCAAGAAGAAGCGAATGACAACACTATATGTGTGCACCAAGCAACAAGCCTCATACCCGAGACTTAAAAATGAGCGGAAGCAAAAGTGAAACAAGAAGACACTTTTCAAAAACTCTGTAGGTTGAGATCCTGAGAAAGAAGCGTCGGAATCTCACAATCTCGAGAAATGATAAAAAATAGGTTTTCTTTAAAAATCCATAAAAAAAAATGAATGTCTTACCTTCGGTCTCTGTCATTCGCCATCACCGAATTTTAAGAGTTAAAAATATTTATAAAGGGGTCCTAAGATCACTGTTAAAGTATAAAAACTTGTCAGGGCTACGGGGTGAGCGAAAATGGGTTTTTCTTTTAAATATGAAAGAGTTTGTTTATAAATCTTGGAAAATGTTGTTTCTGAATGACAGCCCGATAAGAGTGACTACAGTGACAACAAAAGTATGGTTGATAATCCATTCCTTAAAGGAGAAAGACATCTAATGGTCGGTACTACAGAATCAACTAGGTTCACAATTTCATCACCTGTCTTCTTTAAGGCCTGAATTCACAGTTGACGCTAAAACCCATCACCAACCCCAACTATCCAAAGAGGGTCACTACACAAACTTATATAACCGTCTAGGGGCATATAAGTGCGTAACCATGAGTATAAGAATTCATATTTCATTGTAGTTTAAAACTAAGGCATGTAAATAATGTTTTCACTTCATCCACTTTCAGATGAGCATTATCTTGAAATATGAATTAATTTATCAACATTCATAATAAACATGCTCCAAAATCATATGTAATGATATCATGATCTACATATAGAATGGAATCACATAATGGCAACATGAATGCAATGTGACTCAACACCACCTCATGGTACACACTAGCACTAAGGTCAACGGATATAAGTGTCGCCTAAATCATTTATTTCAAGAGTATGTACACTCTCAACAATAAATATCGAATGCACGAGATAACCCACGACTTGAGATCCAAAGATCGAATGCACGAGATGACCCGTGACTTGAGATCCGAAGATCGAATGTACGAGACAACCCTTGAATTTGAGATCCAAAGATCGAATGCACAAAACGCCTCCTATAAGGTCAAATAAATAACTAACACTCTCACTATAGATGAGGAAAGCTAACCAATCAAAACACGGAGACCACATGAAACTACTCTCATGTACGACCAGATAAGGGTCAAGAAACATAGCAAGGGAAAAGAGGTCCCAATGCTAAACAAATGGATAACCGAGACAACGATATCATGGTTAAGAACATGTAAAAGTGATTAGGGAGACGCCCGGACAAAAGAAACTAAAAGCGGATGACCGAGAGTGAAGTCATAAAAAAATGAATCCTAGGGATTCAATAGTTTTAAGAAAAAGATTTTTAATACTTGAACCAATCCATTCGGCATTCATGCCCCTAACATGTGTAAAAACCTGAATCACCTAGATGGTGATATCAAAAAACCAAGAAGAAGGGAAATGCAACACTATGTGTGTGCATTAAACAACAAGCCGCATAGCCGAGATTTAGAAATAAGCGTAAGCAAAAGTGAAACAAGAAGACACATTTCAAAAAGTTTACAGGTTGAGATCTCAAGGAAGAAGCCTCGGAATATCGAGAAATGTTAAAAAGTAGGATTTCTTTAAGAATCCAAAAAACAATTACTGTCTTGCCCCCGGTCTCCGTCATTCTCCATCACCAAATTTTAGGAGTTAAAAATATTATAAAATGGATCCTAAGATCACTTTTAAAGTATGAAAACTTGTCGGGGCTATAGGGGTGAGTGGAAATGAAATTTTATTTTAAATATGAAAGAGTTTGTTTATAAATCTTGAAAAATGTCATTTCTGAATGACAACCTGATAAGAGTGACTACAACTCCAAGGAAGAACACAATAACTAAGGACCCTAAAGGTACTAAATAGTCATTGCCACGAATCCAACTAAGTTTAATTGCCACCTAGTCTAAGTCAACCAAAATCTCAAAAGTACGGTTGATAATCCATTCCTCAAAAGGTGAAAGGCATCTAGTGACCGATACTACATAATCAACTAGGTTCACAATTTCATCACCCGACTTCTCTAAGGCCCCAACTCATAGTTGACGCTAAAACCCATCATAAATCCAAAAATTTGTTAATGGGTTTTAGCGTCACCAAATCAACTAGGTTCACAATTTCATTACCCGCATTGGCTTAAATATTGCAAAGGGACTAGCAATATTTAAGTTTTGGGGCTTGATGAGACTAGAATAGTTGGTATTCTGGGCATGAATTTACCTCTTGTTAGTCTTTTTATTCTATTAATTTGGTATTTTTATGAGAGTTGTGTGTTAAGTGTGTTTTCAGGACCATAATGCAAAACTGTGTTAATTCAGGGTTTTTAGCAATTATGCGGAATTTAGAGCAACACTTAGAAGATATTTGCACTCAAATCAACATGGTACAAGCTAGTAAACTAGAGTAAAAGTGGCTGAAGCACAATTTCGCGAATAAATAAATATTAAATTTCAGGAACCACCGATCGATCAGCGGAACCTGTGATCGATCGGTCGTCACCGCCTTGTAATCTGTACGAATATATATTGCAGAATTTTGATTTTGTGTACAAGTATATCAGGGGATATAACTGTCCATTCAACGCCATTTCTTAGCCCTTAAGTTCTCTTGGAGTGCAAGCGAAGACATGCCATATATGCACCAACTTTTGTCTATAAATACAAATGAGAAATGTATCTTTCGTTATAGAATAGATCATTCATAAAAGTCTCTCTTTGAGAGAGACTCCATTCCTCAAGAACTCAAGAACCAACCACCCAATCATGAAGATGGCGGCTACATCAACAATAGAGTCTCCTTTTTCCATGAGCGTCTAGTCGGTATCTAGGTTTTCCAACAAAACCCTAGCAGAGTAATGTAGTCTTTTATTTATTTTTATTGTAAAGGGGGAAATCTGATGAAGAGCACTTATAAGATCATTATGTAGTGAGAGACCGAACAAAACCACCTAAATAAGATTTATTTATTAATTATTTACTTAAGCTGAGATTGAATTAATGATTTATCTTGAACAACCATGTTTTTACTAAGGGCAATAAATCTAAGGTTTAAATAATGGTTTCTACATAATGGTATTTAATTGGCATTAGAAAGTCTTAGGTTTACACAATCCATGCTTAGAGAAGATGATTGTTAGCGTGCTTTTAAATTTCATATTTTAAGAGTAGTTGTAGTATAGATGCATACAACAGTTATACTAATCGCAGATTGATTGTAGCGAATACGGATCGATTGCATCCTTTTTTGGATTAGGCAACTACTTGTAGCATTACTAGTCTGATTCATATAAATTGTACCGCCCTCTTGCAATAATGTAATTAAAGGAATATATTATAAGGCTAGTGGTGGATGTAACACCCCGTGTTATTTTCCATTTTTTCTTGAAATTCTTTCAGATTTATTTTTTGTTGTGACTTTACTTGTTCATGACATCGTGGTTACTGTTGGAGTTCGGTACTTGTAAATTTTTTGCGTTTACATTTAAAGTCGACTAGACGATTTACGATTTCTCATTGATTACTTCACGATTTCTCATTGACAACTTCGTGGACTTTCTTATTACTGACTATGCGGTTTCGTTTCAACGTATGATGTTTAGTTCGGTGGTTGGGTTGTATACTCCGGATAATCTATTTTAGGCTAATTTATTTAATTGGAATCCCATGGATTTTGAGTTTGCGTGATTTTATTTAAGGGATCCCGATATATTTTTGGGATTTATTGGACATATATATTATTAATGGGGAATTATATATATATGTGGGTATTTATATATATATATATATATGAAATATATATAATATAAGGATATATAGATATACCTGTATAGAGAAAGAGAGAGAACACTGACCCCATTTCTTCTTCTCCTTCATTGATGTGATTCTTCTCCTTCTCCATGGACGATCGGAAACTCAACCTTTTCCTTTACCTTCATGTCATCGATCATGGGAGAGGGAGAGAGAGAGAGAGATGGGTCGAATAGAATAGTGCTTAATTGCGCGTGAGAAAGGGCGAGGGCTGCGGGTGGTCACCGGCCCAAGAGCAATGACGATTACGTGGATGCGATGGCGACAGCGTCATGAGCTGCAAGAGGTGATGCAGGGGCAACGAGGTAGTGGCGCTGGGTCACGCAGGGGAGTGGGCAATTTGCGTGATAAAGAGTTTCGTCCATAAATTCATGAAAATTGTTGGAGGGTAGCTTCGTCTCTATGTCAGGTACGACGTTGAGCGGTTTGTCGGGAAATCGCGTTTATAGGTTCGAATTTTCATTTGGGCTATTTTAGATTTTTTCAAATTTATTAACCAATTGCTAATGGGCTTCATATATATCGTATACATCATTGAGATAGACGTTTCAGTTTATTCAAAATTTTATTCGGACGACTTTGGTCGGCGGGGCCCATATTCGGGCGCAAATACCGTTCACGATGGGTCCCATTTCGTCCAAAATTATTTTGGGAGCATAATTGAGAACGTGGCTTGGATGACATGTTGGTGTAGCCGGCTCAGTTGTGGGCGTTACGGTTAGTCCGTGGACACATGTCGAGAGGTAAGGGAATTTATTATCGGCATAGATAACTCTAGACTAATATGTGATATTTGTATTTGAACATGCTAATTGTATAAAATGAATTAGAATTCCTGTTTGGAATTAGTAGTGCTAGAGGTAGTTTAGTGATATGTTTAGGTGCGGTTGTGTACGGTTTCTTTTTATTTGATTAGTGGGACCGTATATGTGATTTTTGGTGATTTATGTGACGCCCATAATTTCCAAAGACTCCCGAACCGGGACATCCGAGGAATCCGGATTGAGATCCATACAAGGAGCGACCAATTAAGATCCTAAATAACCATAAAATGAATGAAATATTATTAATAACAACAATTCCATACATAACTAAGCGGAAGCTAAACCAACTGATATACAAGGCACATCGAGGCGCCGAAAGAATACATCTCTACAACGATGCAATGATGCCAAATACAAGGAAGGGATATGCCAACAGACTGGCTCCCAATAAGTACAACAATCCCAATACAGGGGACAAGTAAAGGAAACTAAAATGGAACAACTCTATGTACGAACGTCCCAAATCCAGCAATAAGATCAATGCCACGAGCCATCATGCACTCTAAGCAATCCGTAGCCAAAACATTACCCGAAAACTGGTGTAAACCACCAGGGAAAACTAACATCTGCGTGAGCTCATTGAGCCCCGTAGGAGAAAGGGAATCGTAACTGTCACATCCTCCAACCGTCCAAGTCGAGTGAAAACCAACCCATGTACATGCATCTACCCTAGGTCGGTCAAACATCTTACATGGCACTCACATTAATATGAGACCCCGGAAACACATCCCCCTAGTCCCCTACCATGAATCAACAAATAGGGCAACTAGGACATAATGAGGCCATAACATAAAAACATATAATAGCACACACCTATATATATATACACGTATATATATATAAAATATACAACCAATACAAGCCGCGTATTACAGACCACCTCATATATCACTAAAACATGAGAGCAACACTCCTATTCATAACACTCCAGGAATAATAACAATCATACTTCCTAGATTACGAGCATACCAAGCTCCAAAACCTCAAATCAGTATCGACCCATACTACCAATCACCTCACATCTCACTACTCGACATTCGTACACCCAACACATGAGTAAAATAGTCACTTCAACATAAGGAAAGTCACAAAGGTTGCCGAACACCAAAAGGAAGTGAAAGTGATTGAATAACCCATCACACCGACCACTCAAAGGTCACATGTTCGCCCAAGGGTAAAATTGTCACTTCAAGGGCAAAAATGTAATTTCAAAGGTTACCCCACATATTTAGACATAGGTTAAACCATAGAAACAAATGGAACCGAATTCAATGCCCTGAAACGAGAGATATGAATTTATTATAATGGCATCAGACAACGCCGACCCAAACAGAAAGTTAAAGTACTTCTCTTTCACCAAGGGTAAAATAGTCATTTCAAGAAAAATAAATGACTTCAAGTTTGTATCAAATATTTGAACATAAGACAGGCCTTAGAAATAAACGGGACCGAAATCAAAGCCACGAGTTGAGAGATATCCATTTTTGAAAACGGTATTGGACAACGCCGATAAAAATGGAAAGCTGAAGTCATTTCAAGGGTAATTAAATTATTTCAATTTTCAAAAACAAAGTTTGTGCCTAGCATAAGCAATATGTACAAACGGGATCTAAATCCAATGCGCGAGGTCAGAGAAATGAATTTTTTAAAATCGGTTGTCGAACGACTCTGCACCTGACCTGGCGCCGAAATGCGTAGGAAATGGGCATTGTGACTCCCTTGGGCATCATGACGCCCCTAAGCTACGCACAAATGCCCCTCTAAAGGTGAAAATGTACTAAAACTAGGGTTTGAATGGAAAAGACACAAGGAAGGAAGAACACTTACCAATCCTTTGCTCAAACCAAAGAGAAGGACACCATGAACATCTTCCATGTTGATGGCCACATCAAACTCCCAACTTAGGGTTATCAAATCAACCCATAAATGGAGAAGAAACAAGAGGGAGAAAAGAGAGAGCAAAAGATGACAATGGAGAAGTCTTTCCAAATGTGTGCTAACCCTAAGAGTAGTAGAGATTCTCCACTCACAACGCTCACCATCCAATGGCAATAATAAAGCTAGCAAGTGAAGACCTAATCCAAGGGTCACAAAATAGTCTTACAATGAAAGACTAAATACACTACACACAAAACTAATTAACTTTCCAATCAAGGCCTTATCATCCAAGGGTTGAGAATAAGGCAACGGAAATGAATAAACCATCCAAGGGTTAACAAAAAGTCTTGCCAAGGGAAATACAAACAATAATGCATTCTTGCATTTAAGTGCCAACCCAACAAGGCCCTACGATCCAAGGGTTTAGAACAAAGATGGGAAAATGAGATCAATGACTATAAATGAGACATCACTTGAAAATGGGAAATGACCAATTTCTTCTAAACTTAGGGTTAATTACAATAGTGCCATCATACCTCTTAATTACCCTTATACCCCTTACTTCCTCTCTATTTACCACAATATCATTCATACCCCAACACTTAGCCAAATCTCTACACTTTTCACTAAGTGCTCTAAATATGAAAATACCAATTTACCCTTCGATCATTTCTTTCCCGAAATCATTTCTAACTATTCTCATTATTAACAAAATGAAAATATAACAAGAAAATCACATAAGTGCTACACCAAAACGTCTACAATAACCTAGGGTAACACGTTCGGGAAAGCCACACGATTGTTGAAGCTCCAATGAGAAAACGTTGCACGAACCCACGTAGTCACCAACGAACAATAAATCACGAAGCCGGAAACGAAAGTTCACGAAGTCGTCCCACTAAGTCCGAAACTCAAACGCGAAAATATTTACACGTACCAAGATTACACAAGACGTTATGAATAAATGACGTCACAAAATGTTAACACTTGTAAAAGAATTCCAGAAAGGAGAAAGCAAACATGGAGCGTTACAATTTGTGTAACGTGAAATCCGTGAACTTAAAACGTTATTCTAGTTCCCCTATCTTTGTTGATAATTGTTTTAAGGAAATTAAAAGCATGTTAAAGGGGATGAAATGGAGGTAATTGTGAATTATTGCTTTAATTGAATTAAAAGCATGTTATAAAAAATAAAATTGATTTTCTCATGGATTATTGCTTTAGTGATTTAAAAGCATGTTGGAGAATATTTTCATAAATATGATGTATTACATATTTATGTTGAGACATGGTTTTTATTGAGGCCCTGTATGCATATTGAGCACACTGTGTCATGTAGAGTGTAAGGGTGTTGGTCTATGCGAATCGTGTAACTATGTGTGAGTTTGATTTGTGTCGCATAGTCAAATGTTTTCATAAATATGATTAAATACATATTTTTGTTGGTGCATGTAGTCCTTATGGTGTTCACCTTTTGGATTGAGAATTCAATTGGTGTTGGTCTACGTCCGTTTGTGTAATTTTGCGTGAGTAGACTTATTCTGGATCGTCGTAACAACTGACCAGGGGGTGTTTCTTGCTCCTACGTAACTAATCTTCCAAGAAATGCAGACGATAGGGGGGGGGGGACTTCTCCAAATCCTATTGCACGACCGCGTCATGTTTGACGTCTTCCTTCTTAAAAGTGTAAGTGTCAAAAGCACTTGGGAAGAACGGTACGATAAATCTACCTTCATTAATGAGAAAAAGTGAAGTATTAGAGAATGATCCCGTTGACCCTTAGAGTAGGGTGTGTGGTCGTGTGTGTACCACGGGTGGTGTTGAGTCACATTGCATTTATGTTGCATTTATGTGATTCTATTTGACAAGTAGATCATGATAGTATGACATATGGATTTTGGAGCAGGTTTATTATGTGATATTATTACCTGTGGATTGTGGAGCATGTTAATTATGAATATTGAAAAATAAATTCATATTTTTATAAAATGCTCAATTGAAAATGGATAACGTGAAAATATGATTTACATGGAGTAAATGTTAAAGTATAATGAAATGTAAATTCTTATACTTGTGATTATGTACTTTTATGCCCGTGGGGGGTTTAAGTATATTCATGTAGTGACCTCTTGGATAGTTGAGGTTAGTGATGGACTATAGAGGTTATTGTGATTTGAGGCATTTGAGAAGGCGGGTGATAGTCTTGTGGTCTTGGTTGGTTGCGTAGTACTGACCAAATAGATGTTTCTTTTGCACTTTGAGGAACGTATCATCTATCGTACTTTCGAGGCTTTTGAGTTGGTTAGACGAGGTTATGATTGAACCTTTCTAGTGTTGTGGTAATAGTCTCTTGATTCCATTAGTAATCTAGATAGTTAGTATCAAATGTGAATTTGAGGTTTGAATGAATCGAAAGAGGTATTGATTGAAACTAGTTAGTTATGTGGTATCGGCCACTAGTTTTCCCTTGTTATGATCTTAAGGGGTCTAAGTAATTTTATTAAGTACTCGAGGTACTGTAGTGTTGTAGCCTTGTTTCTCGTGCTTAGTTTATTCTCCTAAGCATTCCTAGTACTGTCCTTTGTACACTAGTATATGTTTTTGACAAAATGTCACTCCTTGAGCCGTCGATTACGGCGTGGTGCTAAACCTCTTCCTCGTGTTGTCATTTGATGTTGTGGAGTTGGAAACGGATGGTTTTATTCCTTGAGTCCAATGTATTGCTCTTCCTTTAGTGTCCTCATGGACATTATAGAAATCCTTGGAGTTGTAGTCACTCTTATCGGGCTATCTTTCGGAGACGACGTTTTTAAGTTTTGAAATCAAACTCTTTATTATTTAAAGGAAAAACTCATTTTTGCCTTCCCCGTAGCCACGACAAGTTTTTGTACTTGAAAAAGTGATATTAGGATCTTCTTTAAAAATATTTTTAACTTTTAAAAGTCGGTGAAGGCGACTGACGGAGACCAGGGGCAAGACACTCATTTTAATGGCGTTGATTCTTGAAAGAAAATCAATTTTTATAATTTTCCCTTGCTTTGTTCCTTTACCTTTATGTGGTTGTTCATGAGAGTAGTATTCATGTGGTCTCCGTGATGTGATTGGTTAGAGTAAATGCAGTTTTTTGCATACACTAAAGAATGAATTTATTGAGGCTCTAAGGCCTTAATTTATACAAAAATAGTTAATTCTTTGTCCGCTATGATGAGGATCAAATTCCTTAATTTTAGGGTTTTGATTAACACTCTTTCCTATCTAATTAATCCCTTAGCTTTTGCCCGAAGTTTTACATTCTTTACGGGCTTTAGCTAGTAGGGCTTTATATTTTGATTTTATGGGCCTCCAAGATGGGCTTGAACCTATCTCACTTGGCCTAAATGCACTTGTCTGTTAGGCATTTACCATTAGGCCTTCTAACTTATTGGGCCAGGAATTTTGTCATTTATACTAGCCCCTTTGGATTTGGGCTAATGTCTCATAGGCCTGATCCAAATGATAGGTTACCTAAAAAATGCCCTTTTATTTTAGGATATACATATACGTATATGTATATGCAAACCTGGATTATTTGTTGATGTTATGGTAATCATGACCTGGATTTTGTGCGCCTTTTCAATTGAATCTGACGGTTGGTTCCCTTAATCGATGCGACAGTTTGCCTCGAATAGCCCGGACGCCACAGTCCTCATTAAATACGTCATTTGGACGCACCCCCGCATCTTTTATAAATAACGTCTTCACCTAACACAAAAAATCTCTTGAGTAATAATCTTTCATTCTTGTTCTCTGCACTTTCTTGCCTTTCTGAGTTTTATTTATTGAAGCTTTTTCCGACGATCTTTTCCTTTTATCTCAGTAAGTGTTTTTAACACTTTCTCTTATTCTCCCTTATAATGTTTGAATCTCATGCCAGTTCTACCAGTTAGGAATTAGTTTTTTTGCCTCATGGAGAGTCTATAGAGAGTCGTACCGAGGAACTTTCAGTGCTTCCTCAGGAAGATGAAAGGGCCAATGATATCGAGTAACTCCCCCCTTATAACCCAGATAAAATCCTTGCTAATCTTCACAAAACCCCAAATATAAAATCACTTAGAAAACTGGACAAACCTCCCTCTAGTGTGAAATTTGAGGTATATAGGCCTGAGATAGATTTTACCCAGGGTGAAGGTATCGGCCCTCATAACCTACTTCTTTCCTATAACCAAGTGAAATTGGTTAGGTTTCCCCTTAATCCCCTATTTCATTTTATATTCATCACTTTGGGGTTAAGAGGTTGACAATTGTGTTTTCCATATTCAAATCTGATAATGCTTATTTCTATAAATATTGGATATATTATTCTTTTCCCATATTGAATTTCAGTTCTGAAAATTAAGATTAGTCTAATAACTTGGTTATAATTTTGCTTCTGGCCCAAAATACACGCTCTTTTATTTCAGAGTTAGTTTTTTAGACGAAAAATAATAAATAATTGATTCCAAATTTAGCTTCTCATTTTTGAATGTCAATGTAGCATCGATTCAATGAATACGGGAAACAATAAATGATGTGAAAGGGTCAAGGTGCTCAATTGACTCCATGAAAAATTCCTTGTTTAACCAAATGAAAATAATAAGTATAATCTTAAAACGAGTCACAGTGACTCGGTACACATAGTGGATAGGATTAACATCGGGTATATTTGTACACGGTAAATTTTCAGTATTTCCATTAAAAGAAATAATTTCTCATAATTTATATATGCACCATGTTAGATACAATTTTACTAAAACCTTACAATTTACGTCTTCGAAACTATATATATTTCGATAAAAAAGCTATATATATTTCCATGACTATTTTTATCCATTATTTATTCTATTTTATTAATTATTTGTTATTTATAAAAGTCAAATATGGTTTCA
Organism: Cornus suecica; assembly: GCA_963922005.1. NCBI lineage: Eukaryota > Viridiplantae > Streptophyta > Magnoliopsida > Cornales > Cornaceae > Cornus > Cornus suecica. The sequence continues at coordinate 51,725,998 of OY998239.1, forward strand.
AGTTTACTAATATTTATGATTTTACAAGGGGACTTTAAGCCATCTCAAATAGCATACATACGGGTCAGGTAAGTTCTTTTATTTTTTCTCTTCCACAATTTATTTATGATAGTCAATAACTTTGACTATTGCAGAATATATATAAGAATGGGTACATGATATTAGAATACTGTACACGCGTAGAGAATTCCAAGCTGATGACTTGGACAAGTTTGGTTGGTACTTTGGTCATACACCTTTCACTCGATATTCAATATTAGTAAACAAGAGTCATTGAACCCCTATAAATACCAACTCTTCCCATCTCCCAAAGCCATACCTACAGACAATTACCACAAACTTGTTCTTGTTCCTCATTGTATTGGGCATTACTTCTCATTTTTATTTAATCCTAGTTCTATCTTTAACTACAAGGCCTTCTTATCTCCGAAAGACATCACATACCCACAATCATTTACTTCTAAAAAAAGGATCATGGCACTTGAGCAACCCATGTTGAAGGAGACTCGTCAGGAGCCAAAGATGGATCTGACAGCAAGAAGCAGTCCTCATTTGCAAGTGTCAAAATCGTTTCGGATGGTCGAAAATGGTGTCCCCAATGGCCCTGATGAGAGTAAACTAGCATGGTTGCGGTCTCAAGTCATCGGAAGTGATGTGGAGTTCGACACTCCCTTTGGAAAACGTCGTCTTACCTATGCTGACTACACAGCGTCCGGCCGAAGTCTTCATTTCATTGAGAACTTCATCATTAAGAATGTTCTTCCATTGTATGGTGAGTTACATACTTAAATTTTTTTAATGTCGATCAAATATTAATTGCTTAGTCTAGTTCTGAAAATGTCTACAAAACCAATAAACTGTCCTAACATATCTTTTTGAATTTATTTGTGTTAATAGGGAATACTCATACTAGTGACAGTTATGTTGGGGACCAAACTACATCAATGGTGCATGAAGCAAGTAAGTATGTCAAGTCTTGCTTGGGTGGCAAAGAAGATGATGCACTCCTATTTGTTGGCTCCGGCACAACGGCAGCCATTAAACGACTACAAGAGGTTATGGGAATTGCTGTTGCATCAACTATGAAGGACAGGGTATTGAATAGCCTGAGGACTGAAGAAAGATGGGTTGTTTTTGTCGGGCCTTATGAACACCACTCCAACCTCCTGTCGTGGCGTCAAAGCTTAGCAGAAGTTGTAGAAATCGGGCTAGATGAAAATGGCCTAGTTGATCTCAAATCTCTAAGGAGTCAACTCGACTTATACAGGAAAACGAATCGCCCTATGTTGGGTTCTTTCTCGGCTTGTAGTAACGTTACCGGGATTTACAGTGACACGCGTGCTCTCGCTTCACTTCTTCACCGATACGGTGCCTTTGCATGCTTTGATTTTGCTGCAAGGTATGTGTATAAAATAATTTCTTTAGAGTTTTGATTTTTTGCGTAGGAGATGGTAACATCAATATATAATCGCTAACATATATACATGCTTTGCCTTCTTGTTTTGTAGTGGTCCTTATGTGGAGATTGACATGCGATCCGGGGAGGTAGATGGATATGATGCAATATTCCTTAGTCCACATAAGTTTGTGGGAGGACCTGGTACTCCTGGAATTCTTCTAATGAGCAAAATCCTTTATACACTAGGATCTTCACCGCCTTCAACATGTGGTGGAGGAACTGTCAGCTTTGTTAATGGATTCAACGAAGAGGTATTAATTTGGTCATGATCACCAATTTGTGTGATACTATATATTTTTCGTAATCTCTATGTGCTAATACGAGAGTTAGCAATAAAAAATGATCCTATATAAGCTAGTTTATTGATATATATATCTCCTTTTGTTTCAGGACACTTTATATTATGATGATGTGGAAGAGAGAGAAGATGCTGGGACTCCTCCAATAATTCAGAAAATAAGAACAGCAATGGCTTTCTCATTAAAAGAATACATTGGTTACGAAGTGATCCAAATGCAGGAGCATAATTTCATAGAAAGAGCACTTGACAGGCTTTATGCGAATCCAAACATTTGGGTTTTAGGGAATACTAGCGTAAAAAGGCAAGCTATCTTGTCCTTCCTTGTGTTCTCCACAACAAATACAAATAGTAACGCTTCAAGAGACGGAGGAATTTCCATGTGGAGAGAGTCCGGGAACATGAGAGATAAACCACTTCATGGCCCTTTTGTTGCAAAGCTCCTCAATGACCTTTTCGGCATCCAGGCTCGTGGAGGGTGCGCTTGTGCTGGACCCTATGGTCATCATCTTCTCCATGTCGATGAGCCTCATTCAATTGCCTTCAAATCTGCAATCCAAAAGGTACAGGCCAATATAACATTTATTCACTTCTAAGACTACTTATTTTTCATATATATATATATATGGTTGAGCTCTCTAATCCTAAAAAATAAAAATAATCGATACATAGAGAGCCAAAATTATCCTTTGAATAGAGGTGACATTTTACAATTTTTAGTTGTTAATCTGTCATAAATTTTCTCAGGGTTACAATGGCGTGAAGCCCGGATGGACAAGAATCAACTTCGCTTACCACATCTCAATAGAAGAGTTCGAGTTCATTCTCGCTGCATTGGAATTCATCGCCATGTACGGCCAGAGGTTCCTTGTGCTCTATGAGTTCAACTGGAAAACAAACAATTGGACTTTCAAGAAGAAGGCATTCAAAGAGATTCAGGCAATCAAACAATACAAACAGGAATTCAACAACTCGTTGATCACTCGTGCTTTCGAAACTGCCAATTTCGAAGATAACCAAGTAATTAATGCTACCAACACTACCATGGAAATGATCCACAAGTATGTGTCATACTTGGAGACTGCTAAAAGAATTGCTCATTCTCTACCAAAGTTTCCTCCTGCTCGAAAGATTCCAAAAGAAATTGATCTTGACATTGTACAATTCAGAATTTAGTCTTGATCGTTTTGATTCAAAAGAAATCTAATGCATTTGTGTTTCAACAATATACATTGACATTTACTTAAGTGGAAAAGTGTATTTCTATGTGGAGTTTTTTCACCTTAATCATTGATTATTCTTTTTGTATCACAAAGTTGAATGAATAAAAATATTGAACATCTGAGTTCTTTTTTCCCTTCCATTTTTTTTCCGATCTTTTCTTGACTTCTCTCTTTGCAGTTCTTTCAGTTGGGCCAAAATTTGATAGTTAGGCACAACCTACCTTGTACTTATCCTAATTTGTATAGACTTATTCCCCATTACAAGTTAACTTGTTTTCCGTACCTTCTCCTCTATATATAGGTGTTAGTCCTACTGTAAAGTTACAATTCAATACACAATACAATATCTTAGAGAAAAGCTTGAGAGATAAGCTTTGTGAGAGAGAGAATTTTGGTTTGTATTTGGATTATTGTGGTGAGAGTAAAATTACTGAGAGTGTGGTTGTAACAATTTTTCACATAGTGAAATTTTCTCTAGTTGTTTTTGACAACGATAGTGGTTTTTCTCCAGTTTGGAGTTTTTCATTTAAATTCTTGTGTTATATTTTAATTTCTCAGCTCTTTACATTTTGGCAAAGGAGGATCCTAGGAGGGAATTTGGAAACAAGTCCTAAATTCCCAATAATTGGTATCAGAGCCTTGAATCCTTGAAGCAGAAATATCGGGCGTCAAAATCGATATGGAGAAATTCAATGGGAGGATCAATTTTGGCTTGTGGCAAGTACAAGTCAAAGATTTGATGATTCAATCTGGTTTATTCAAAGCTTTGAAGGGGCGACCGACACCCCTTATTCCAGCAAAGAAGCTTCGAAATTTGGTATGAGCGATGGAGATTGGAAAGATCTTGATTTTAGAGCATCAAGTGTAATTCGTTTGTCCTTGGCCAAAACTGTTCTCACTAATGTGCAAGGAATGTCCACAGCTAAGAAACTTTGGGAGAAGCTTGAAGAAATGTATCAGGCAAAAGGCATCTCAAACCGGGTGTATCTCAAGGAGCACTTTCATACTTTGCGTATGAATGAAGGAACTACTATCTCTGACCATCTGAGTGTTCCCAATGGTAGCATCTCTGAACTGGAAGCCATTGAAGTTAAGATTGATGAAAATGATTTAACATTGAAGCTTATCTGGTCCCTTCCACCTTCCTACGAACACATGAAGCCTATCTTGATTCATGGGAAGGAGAAGATAGACTTCTTAGAATTCAATGGCAAACTTTTCTTCGAAGAGAAAAGGCTGAAAACTCGGCATTGGTGGTAGTTGGAAGAAGAAGAACTCCATGAATAAAAAACTGGTTTGCCGAGGGTGTGGAAAATCTGGTCACCTTAAGAGAAATTGTCCGAAAGGTGCAGCTAGTTCAGCAAACAGCTCAAGGTTAAATATCGACAGTGAAGCTAATAGTGTGTCGATTTTGGGTGAGGTGGACTTTATTGATAACGACGATGGTTTTTCTCCGGTTTGGAGTTTTTCACTTAAATTCTTGTGTTGTATTTTAATTTCTCTGTTCTTTGACATTTTGGCAAAGGAGGATCCTAGGAAGGAATTTGGAAACAAGTCCTTAATTCCCAACAATTTCTTCTTATTAGCTCATCCATGATGAGGAAAAAGAATAGAGAAAAAGCATATATATATATATATATAGATATATACAAATATCCCATTTCAGTCTTTTTATTTATTTATTTTTTGTTTGAAAGGTAAAGATAAGATTAAATAGAAGAGAAAAAGGAAAAGCCTTACACAGTACTAAGGTGCATACCCCCGATAATAATAATGTGGAAGCCAAACTTCCACCAAAGAAAGAAAAATAAGCATCCCATAGCCATAGGCCCAATACAAGGAGAATGAATCAACAATGTAGTACAATGGGCATAGCAAGGTCCATCCATATGTAAAGTAAACTTCCCACTAGTGTTGGGATATAGCAAATATACAGGTTAGCTGAAACTACCATTACAACCACTAAGAGACCATAAACAGTTCAATGCAACCAAGCACCAATCTAAAAAGTAGTATCATTTACCATTAGGCCACAACCAATGCACATGCCAACACCAATTAACATGGAACCCATCCATAACAAGCTCTGTGAAGCTAGACCTCCACAAACATCTATTCCAAAGCCACACGCTAACCCACACCAGAAGCAACATTGTATTCGAGCCATTCATGAATGCCAGACATCATAGAACTGTAGTTGAAAACCCCAAAAACTCACCAAACCATTACGCACCAGATAGAACCGAGTCTGGCAAGCCCTATGCATGCACTAGATGTCTATTCTTTGTAGAGTCAGCAAATCTAGATAAAGAAAAAGCTGTAAAATTGAACATTAATCACAATCTTCTGTTGCAACTCATCCAAATAAGTGAACTCCTCATTAAAGATTCTTTTGTTCCTCTCTATCCAAATTCCATGTAGTGTAGCAGTAATGCTAACTTGTTAAGAATAGTTAGGAGGGATTTCGCATGTAAGGCCACTCTAATCCACTGAATGAGATCATCCCACTCCATGTCAGACCAATCTATACCTCCCTTACTCCTGAATGATCTCCAAAATCAGCTAGTGAACCCACACTGAAAATATAGGTGGTCCCTGTCCACCATTCTAAACTTGCAAAAAATATAAGCAGCATGATCCATAAATCTAATTGATAGCAAGAACTGGAGAGTGTTTAGTCTATTCAATTGGATCATCCAAACCAATAATGAATATTTAGGAACATGATGAGGAAACCAAACCACATCCACCTAATCCTTCTAACTAGCCTTGAACCTCACTCCATTGCTTGGAATCCACACCACCTTATCCCTTCTAGAAAGGTTAGGATGAAAATCAGTAAGGAAAGAAGCTCTAAAGTCCCCTTATTTAGGAGAGGTTATAGTTGGAAAATGCAACCCAGAAAGTCCCCATTGCTTCTAAAAGTAGCAATGTTACCAAAGCCAGAAGCATCAATCACTTATGGGTTGAATAATGAACATAAAACACCCTAGGTGTGCCACTGATCATACCACAAAGAGGTATTGCGACCATCACCAATAACATGTTTAACAAAAGACCTGAATACATACCTCAACTTGAGAAACTTCTTCCATGTCCAAGAACATTGTCATGGAGTACACACCTCCAAGAAACTTGTTGATTTTAATAAGTGTTGTTTCACCCAAACAACCCAAAGAGAAGTAGGATCAATCTAAACTAGCTTCCTCCACTTTTCCAAATCCTTTAATCCCAATCTGCCATCTTCAAAAGGAGTAAATACAGTTCTCCAAGATACCTTACATCCTCTATTACACATTTTAGAGCCAGTCCAGAAAACATTTCTTAACAAAGAAGTAATATTCTTCAACACACCCTTTGGCAAAATGAAAGTTGAAGCCCAACATACTTTGGTGGAAAAAAGCACAATTTTGATCAACTGTAACTCCCTATAAAGGAGAGAAACTTAGTGGCCCAACTAGATATTTTAATTATGATTCTTGAAACAAGAGAGTCACAGTTTTGAGGATTCAGTTTGCTGGATAACAAAGGCACCCCCAAATACTTAACAGGCAATTGTCCTTGTTGAAATCCTAATCTAGTTTGAATGTGGTTGAGCACTATATATAGTATGTCAGCATGAAACATCATACTTTTGGAGTGATGAGAGAACCGAACATAGGCATGGCTAAATATCTCAAGAACACTTATAATAAATTCCATATATTTAACCTCCCGTGAAGAAAAAAGCAACAAATCATTTACAAAAAGAAAGTTAATAATATTTTGGTGTTTGCATTTCCAGTGGTGAAAAAATCCTTCAGTAGTAGTCTCCTTGTGCAACATCCCAGTTAATATCTCCATGTCAAGAACAAACAAGTAAGGGAACATTGGGTCCCCTTGCCTCAACTCCCTTGAGCTACGAAAATATCCCTTCAAAGCACCATTTATATTGATAGAGAACATAGGAGAGGTTATGCAAGCCATAATCAAGTGAATAAAATGAGGTGGGAATCTAAAAGCCTTCAAGGTAGCTTCCATAAATTGCCAAGATACAGTGTCATGTGCCTTTGTAAGGTCCACCTTCAAAGCAAGCCTAGGCTTACCCCCCTATTTGTGGTAATTCCTCATCAATTCTTGGGTTAAAAGTATGTTATCAGCAATGCTCCTCCGAGTAATAAAAGCTCCCTGATTCAAACTAACATAGCTAGGCAAGCAATGTTTGATCCTTTAGCTAAGATTTTAGCCACACACTTATATAAAGTGTTGCACATAGAAATAAGCCTAAAATTAGCTACAAAAGTTGGGTTAGCTACTTTAGGGTGAGAATAGTATAATTCACCTCCTTCAGAAGATGACAAGAATGGAAAAAAACCTTGATAGCCTTGGTAACCTTAGAACCTACAATAGGCCAGGTCCTCTTACAGAAAAGCGCATTGTAGCCATCTGGCCTTCGGGCTTTCCCATTCTTAAGAGAAAAAATGGTATGCTTGATCTCTTCATCTGTAATGGGTCTAGCCATGTACTGAATTAACTCCTCAGACAAAGGGTTATGGACAAACTGGCTTAAATCAAGAAGCCCATTTACAGGAATAGCTGTGAGTAACATTTTATAGAAATCAAGAATAACATCCTTCACTTGCCCAGGTTCCTCAAGTCTAACTCCATTCCCATCAGTAATAGAAATAATATTGTTAGCTCTTCTTCTAAAGTTTGCCATTTTATGAAAATATCAAGTGTTCTTATCCCCTAATTTTAACCACTACACTCTTGATTGCTGCTTGTAAAATGATTTCTCAACTTTAGCTAAATGCAAAAACTCACTCAAACAATCCTTCTCTTGGGCCTTCAAAACCTCATTGGCAGGATCAACATCAATCTGACATTGCATCCCCTTCAATTTATCGATACATGTTTGCACTTGTGAAAAAAGGTCATTGTAGTTACTCTTATTAAGCCTCTTCGATTCCTCCTTGAGCAACTTCAACTTATTGGCAACTTTATACATATAAGATCTATGGACATCATAACTCCATACTCTTTGCACCACTTCCATAAATTGAGGATGATCCAGCAAGTGATTATTGAATCGGAATGGAGTCCCATTCCTTTGGACTTCAGCAAAAAACTTGATCAACATAAGAGCATGGTCTAAGATAGCTCTTGGTTCAAAAATCCCCTCTAAACAAGTAAACATAGAGTTCCAAGTCCCATTAACCAAAACCCTATCTAATTTTATAAAATAAGTATTATTAGACTATGTATATTGAACACTAGAATGTTTTAAATCAAACAAAGTAATTTGGTCCAAACAAATTCCAAACTCCTTCACAGTAGGGTCCCTAGTAGGGTCCCAAGTGTTAGCACCCCCATCTTTCATGAGAATACCTTAAAGCATTAAAATCACATGCCAAAAATGTAGGTCTATGGAAATAGTTAGCATCCAGTTGAGTAATATTCCTCCACAAATATCTTCTTCTGACATTATCATTATTGATGATGCGTAGAAAGATCGGGTAGAAAACGATGTCGTTCCTGTTAAGAAGAACAAACAGTGACCGGAAGAGGTACCGGTGGCGTACCGACCAAATAGGCTCCGACGGTTAAGTTAGAACTTGGACCGTTCAGAGAAATATAGCAGGAGTAATGGTGAGTGATTATTGCGTACCTTTTTACTTTTTCCAAACCCTATATTTATAGGGTTTTTAGTGCGGTGGTTTTGATAGAACTGTAGCTCGTCGTATATATCTTAACAGCTACCCATATGTATCCTGATAGGATTTTGATAATTACCCGTAGGTATTTTATTGAGATGTGTAGAGTCCTGGTAGTAGGTAAACGGTTGACAAATCCTTATCTACACGTGTAGTACAAGTTATACCTATCAATTGCCCCCCGTTCCCGAATTCGCTTGCCGAGTTTAGGGAATGAAATATTTTTCTGTCGTGATTTATTTATACATATATATATATTTACAGTAAAATATAATCCCTTCAAAAATTTATTTCAAAAATTTAAGGGGTCATTTTATTAATTACGAAAAACCTTTAACTAAGGGTTTCTAAATAATTATGTAGAATTCTGTGGGTAGGAAAGCTAATTAATTTCCACTCCCATTATCTAAGATGCTCTTTGATCAGATTGTAAAGGCTTATTTATACGAATATTATATACATACATATATATATATATATATATGAAAGAGGTATAGCAAAGTCAATAATTGTAGGCACTTGTCAAACACACATTATATATATTTGTACAGGTGTCATGCAGGGTAGGACGTTGGGAGGCTGGTGTGTAACCCACGCTCGCTTGTGGTCGGCCTGCGCCTGATCTTCCTCTCTTGCCAGGCACGTGTTCCAACTGGCTGCAACGGATACAAAATTTAATACAACGGTCATGTGAAACACGCTCGCTTACGGTCGAGCATCCGCCTAATTGCCATTCTTTGCCAGGCACGTGTCCGTACGTGGCCAAAACTCATTTTGAAAAATGGACTGCAACGGCTACAAAACTTAAGCAACGGTTGTGTAAATTTCTATAAATTCCAATATCTCCACCTTAGTATCCCACTTCTAATTTGTTTCTCTTTCTCGGTCTATTTTTATTTGCCCGAATATATATATATATATATATATATATATATTCTATGGCACCAAAAAATATAGAAGATGTAATTTCCACTGTACATCCGACCATGCTTGATAAGTTGAAGAAGGAATTTGTATTTCCGTACAAGGTTGAGCTAAATTGTCCGGGTCTAAATCAAAGGGCGCATCACTCCCTTCTACATGGGATGTTTCTCTACACCTCATATTTTGATCTTGGGCTGCGCCTTCCGCTTCCCCGACTGTCGAGAGAGATTTTTGTCCATTTTGGTCTCATCCCTTCCCAACTTTATCCGAATGCCTGGAAGGCTATTCTAGGGGCTCCTCATCTATGGTGCCTGTGCGGGAATGGATCCATGTCTCTTCAAGAGTTTCTCTCTTGCTATTACATTCAGCGCAATGGTGCTTGGGCCAATTTCTTAACTACAGTAAAGGGCTTCCCATAGGAGACTGGTGACAATCCAAAGTTTTGGTGGAGTCGTTTCTTTCACGCTAAAGGCAACGGATTAGAGTTCCTGGACGCGGTCGAAGGCGAGGACAATGGTCCGTCCGTTCCAAAGGAAGCGGGTAAATTTTTTTATTTTTTATTATTATTATTATTTTTTTACACATCTTCTCTTCTCTTCTGTAGCGAAAAAGAAACCACCCATTATTTCACTGGAAGAGAAAAAACAGATGAAGGAGAGACTGAAGAGGGCAAAATTTTTCTTGGCCCGTCATAAGGAAGAGTCTTTTTTTGACTCAAGTGCTTTGTCCGGATATTGTCTTGGCCTTCGTGGAAACCATAATATCCCACCCGTACCTCTTTTCCTTGACTCTCCGAGTGGGAGTTCGTCAGCTTCGCCATCAAATCCAGAGCTCCATTATCCGGTATCTGGAGGATGTCGGGTAACTGTTGACTCTGGTCAGACCTCCCCCGCTCCTCCGAAGACCGACAATCGGGCACTCTCCAGTCCTCCCCCAATTTATGGTGGGAGTCAGGCACTTTCTACTCCTGGAGATCCTAGTTCATCCCTGATAGTTGGCGGGAGTTGAGCGTCTTCCACACCTGGATATCTTGGCATACCCCCGACAATTGGCGTGAATCAAGTGACTGGAGATCTTGACTCACCCCCGACAGTTGGCGGGAGTCGTGCACCTTTCACCAGTCCCAGTGCAGGTATCATCATTAAAAAAAAATAAAAATTTCCTTAGTATTACTTATTTTGTTTGTCTCAGATACAATATTTTATTGTGTACATAGGAGGATCTCAGTGGTTTCCCCAAGACGTGCTTGATTACTTTTTAAACAAAAAGCGCAAGACAGGTTTGTCGCCACCGATTCCCTGCTTCTCCTCCTCCCTGCCTGGCCAATGTTCTTCTCCCTCTCACCAGATGATGGCGAGAGCATCCTTTGGTCCCGTTAGGACCTTGGATCTTGATGCAATTACTATGAGCAGGGGGCCTGCCGTTCAGACTGGATTCAGCCAGTTCTCTGGACCACCTACTTTTGGCCAGTCTTCGCGACCTGGGTCCATTTTTGGGATGTCCGCCCCTGAGTCCAAGTCTTCATCGGGTGATACCGTGATGTCAAGCGTGCAGGTAGCGATTGAAAAGCTCATGGGTGCTTTGATGGATGAGGACCTTCGATCATTGGAGAATGAGAATGACTTTATTATAGAGACTTATTGGAGATCTCTCCTTGATGCAGGATGGGTTAGTATATCTGCATTATTTATAGTCTTCCTTTTATATTTTATATGTTGAACCATCATTCTTTTTGCAGAATTTGACCTAAGGCAGGTACATAGCTCATAGATGTATGCGAGCCGAGTCTGAGAGAGATAAGATGGCTGCCAATCATCAAGCAGAGATCAACGAGCTTCGGGGCCACTATGAGCGTCAACACCAGCAGTTTAAGACCATCCGACTGGAGGAGATTAACAAGCTACAGGGGACTTATGAGTCTGACCTCAAGAGGGCAGAAGAGGAAAATGCCTATCTTTTAGCCCAAAAGTTGGGCGAAGCAAGGATCGATGCAGTTGAGGAATTCAGACACTCTCCTGAGCTTCAGGAGTAGCAACTAGTTTATTACCTTGGTGGTTTTGAGGATTTCCGTGAGCAGGCGACTGCCTTTTATCCAGCACAGGATTTCACAGGATTCAACCCTAGTAGACGTCGTAGGCAGTACTTGTTTCTTTTCTATGTTGAAATGTTGTAGTGTCGCTGTGATGTTTCATTTTCTTTCATTTTCATTTGATGTACTTTGAAATTTTATAAATGAAACGATGTTTATGGATCTTGATCCCTAATTTATGTAGGAAAAAGTTGACCTTTCATATTAATGTAGTTTTTGTGAGAAGATGAGTAGTAATTTTACTCTCTTTTGTTTGTAGGATTTGGGCTTCACTCAGCCATATCCTTTCAATAATAAGATTATAACCCCGACTTTCACTCAGCCCCCCCTTCTGCTAGGGGACCCATTTTTTTGGGTGGAAGAATATGTTTATGATAACATAGTAGGTGCTCAATAATTGTAGAAAAAGAATTCTCTTTATTGATAATTGGCGGGATAGCCGCTCTAACAATTAATGTAAATTAAATAAATTCTACTGCAGAATGCCCGATGGCCTATTGCAAACTAAATCTAAGTAAATGAAACTACTCAAAATGGTACTAAAGAAAAGAAAATAAAGGGTAGCCTAAACTGACCCTGATGCTACCTTTCCACTTTTACTGGTGATACTTCCTCAAGTGTTGCGCATTCCAAGGACGGGGTAACTGCTTTCCCTGGAGGGTCTCTAGCCAGTATGTCCCCTGCCGATATGTGCGGGTTACCCTGTAGGGGCCTTCCCAGTTGGGAGCCAGTTTTCCCATTTTCACAATTTCACGGTTGCTGGTGAGTGGGGTGACTTCTTGTAGGACAAGGTTTCCTGGCTGAAACCTTCTCTGTTTTACCCGCGCGTTGTAATATCGTGACATTGCTTGTTGGTAGGCAAAAACCCTCATCTGAGCCTGCTCCCTCCTTTCCTCAATCAGATCTAGGCTGACTGCCAATTCCTTTTCATTATGTTTTGGATCATAGTGACTTGTCCTGTAACTTTCCAACCCGATTTCAACTGGGGTCACAGCCTCACTACCGAAAGCAAGGAGAAAATGGGTCTCAACCGTGGGTGTTTTTGCCGTAGTCCTGTAAGCCCACAGTATAGCGGGCAGTTGTTCAAGCCATAACCCCTTGGCCTTCTCCAGACGCTTTTTGATCATCCCAAGAATTGTTCTGTTGGCAACCTCTGCCTGTCCGTTAGCCTGCGGATGTCCAGGAGAAGAGTAGTGGTTTTTTATTCCCAGACTCGAACAAAATTCTCGGAATACACTTCCTTCAAACTGTTTTCCATTGTCAGACACTATGACCTGAGGGACGCCGAATCTGCAAATGATAGACTTCCAGGTGAAGTCTTTGACATTCTTGGCAGTGATTCGGGCTAGTGGTTTTGCTTCCACCCATTTATTGAAGTAGTCAATCGCTACTATTGCAAATTTGATTTGACCCTTACCCCGAAGCAATGGGCCAACCAAGTCAATTCCCCATTGAGCGAAAGGCCATGTCCTAGTCATGGGTGTTAATTCCTCCGCTGGAAGTCTGGGGACATTAGCAAATCGCTGGCACTTGTCACATTTCTTCACGTACTGTAATGTATCATTTTGTATTGTTGGCCAGTAGTACCCTTGCCTTATAGCCTTATGGGTTAGAGATCTGCCCCCTGCATGGTTTCCACATAAACCCTCATGAATTTCTTTGAGGATGTAGTTTGCCTCCGTAGTAGAGACACAACGCAAGTATGGAAGAGAAAGACTCCTCTTATAAAGAACTCCGTTGATGAGAGCATATCTGGTAGCACAAAGCCTTATCTTTCGGGCATCCATTCGGTCTTCTGGTAATTCCCCATTCTGGATATACTTGATGATAAGTTGTGCCCATTCCATACCTTGTTCCACTTGCATGATCATTGTAGTCTCCTCCTGGTGAATACTTGGTTGATGTAAATGTTCCAAGGGAAATATATCATCCTCTGGCTCAGTAGCTATAGCTAAACGGGCAAGGGCATCTGCATGACCATTTTCTTCTATTGGTATTGGGCAAATTATGCATTTTCTAAATTGACCGATCAATTCCTTTACCTTTAGTAGGTAAGCCTTCATTTTTTCTCCCTTCGCCTCATACTCCCCATTGACCTGGCCCGCAACCAGTCGGGAGTCGGTGTTGACCTTTAGGTAGGGTGATTGTAAGGTTTGCGCTATTCGGAGTCCTGCTATCAAGGCTTCATACTGTGCTTCGTTATTGGTAGCTTTAAACTTGAACCGGAGGGCGTAAGGGAATCTTTCTCCCTCAGGAGTGATTAAAAGCAAACCTGCCCCGCTCGCCTGCGAGTTGGATGAACCATCCACATATAATGTCCAAAGCATCTCTGGGTCTATTGGTCCTTCTGCCTCAGGAATGAGTATTTCTTCAACAACTTCTAGGGCTTCTTTTAGAGGATAGGTGAACTACGCCACAAAATCTGCAAGTGCCTGTCCCTTAATCGCTGCTCTGGGCTTGTAGCGGATGTCGAAATCTCCTAACTCAATCGACCATTTCACTAGGCGACCGGATGTTTCCGGCTTGTGGATTACCTGCCTGAGCGGTTGATCAGTAAGGACTGTTATCGTATGAGCCTGAAAGTATGGCCTTAATCTCCTAGGAGAAATAACGAGGCGAACGCCAACTTCTCCATTACTGGATCTATTTCTTCTGCTCCCCGTAAGGCTCGACTTATGTAGTAGATTGGTCTCTGAATAGACCCATCATCTCTCATCAGGGCATAACTTACTCCCGTTAAGGAGACAACTAAGTAAAGTAGAAGTTGTTCCCCTGGTACTAGTCGGGCCAACAGGGGTGGAGAAGCAAGATAATTCTTCAAATCCACAAATGTCTGTTCACATTCAGGGGTCCACTTAAAGGCCTTTTTAAGCACCTTGAAGAAAGGAAGACATCTGTCAGTAGCTCGAGAAATTAGCTTATTGAGGGCAGCCACCTTTCCCGTCAACCGCTGCACATCTTTGGTTGATTGGGGAGACCTCATATCCAGGATGGCCCGAATCTTTTCCGGATTAGCTTCAATGCCTTTTCTACTGACCATGAACCCCAAGAATTTTCTTGATGATACACCGAAAATGCACTTGGTTGGGTTAAGGCGTATTTGGTGTTTTCGAAGCACCTCAAAAAATTCTTCGAGGTCCGCCAGATGATTCTCTTTTTTGACACTCTTCACTAACATGTCATCTACATAGACCTCCATGTTCCTTCCAATTTGATCTTTGAACATGTTGTTGACCAACCTCTGGTAGGTAGCTCCAACATTCTTTAACCCGAATGGCATGACTTTATAGCAGTAAATGCCTCGATAGGTGATGAAATATGTTTTTTCACAATCAAGAGGGTGCATGGGGATCTGATTGTAACCCGAATATGCATCCATAAAGCTAAGTAGTTCATTCCCTGAAGTAGCCTCTACCAGCATGTCAATTCTTGGTAATGGAAAACTATCCTTTGGACAGGCTTTGTTCCAATTTGTAAAGTCGACACAAAGCCTCCATTTTCCATTCGCCTTATTTACTAGGACCACATTTGATAACCAGTCGGGGTAGTGGACCTCTCGAATAAAGTCCGCCTTTAGAAGCTTGTCAACCTCCGACATTATAGCTACATTCCTCTCTGGGTAAATGTTCTTTTCTTCTGCTTTACAAGCTTGGCAGTAGAATCCACATTTAGGCGATGTTGCATAACTTAAGGATCAATGCCCGGCATATCTTCATGTGTCTAGGAAAACATGTCTTGATTTTGTTTTAAGAATCTAATAAGTTGATCCTTAACATCATCGGGGAACAGAGACCTGATGCTTACTGTTTTTTGGTTCCCGCCCTCTTCCAGGCTTACCTCTATGAGGTCCTCTACTGGCTCTGGTCGGGGAATATTTTAACTTAAGACTGATTCGAGACCTTTGATAGTAAGTGATTCCCGCGACCTTCTATCTTTTAAAGCTGCTGCATAGCATTCCCGTGCCATAGCTTGGTCTTCTCTTACCTCTCCTAGACCATGATCAGTTGGGAACTTCATTAGCAAGTGGTAAGTTGAAGTTACTGCTTTCAATGCATTAAGAGTTGTTCTTCCGAGGATGATATTGTAGGTGGAAGGGTAATCCACTACAAAAAAATCTACCATGATGGTAAGCTGTCTTGGAGATACCCCTACAGTGAGAGGAAGGGTCACTATCCCCAGTGGAGAAACCTTCTCAACAAAAAAACCGACTAGAGGTGATTTTGGATGGCTTTAACTGGTCCCTTCCTATACCCATCTTGTTGAAAGCTTCAGAGAATAGCAAATCCGCAGAACTTCCATTGTCGATCAGCACCCGCCGGATAGTAAAATTGGCCACTGCCACGGTAATCACCAGTGGGTCATCATGGGGATGTTGTATTCCCTGTGCATCATCGTCGGTGAAGGTAATGACCCGCCCTTCTCCTCGTGGTGATTTGGAAGGTGGAGCAGAGGTATCCACCCCTTGAACCTCCATAATATTTCTAGCCCTTCTCGCATGAGCTTTTCGGGATGAGCTTGTTTCCTCACCTCCAGCAAACCCTCCATAAATCACATTGATCACCTGAACCGGCTGTTTATCTGGTGTGCGACTTCTTCCGGGAGCATCCTGTCAGCCTTTTCCTTTATTGCCATTGGTCGTGAACCGGCTCAAACGCCCTCTCTAGATCAGGCTCTCAATCTGATTTTTGAGGTCGATGCATTCATCTGTCGTATGTCCGTGGTCGCGATGAAAGCGAAAAAACCTATCGCGTGCCCTTTTTGATGGACCCGACTTCAGCCTGGGTGGCCAGGATAAGGAATGATCATCTTATATCTGAAAAAGGATCTCGCCTATCGGCTTGTTCAATGGAGTGAAGCTGGTGAACTTATCCTGACTCTTTGCAGGTCGAGATGACCTGTCCACAGTCGGTTGGGGTTCTCCGGCCTTTAGCTTCTCCCTCGTCCCTGGTAGTTATTGTTGGTCTCTTTTTCTCCACCTTCTTTTCTTCAGTCCCTTTTCCTTTTCGGGCATTCATGGCATCCTCCGCATTCATACGCTTCTGGGCTTTAACAAGTAGTTCTGCCATCGTCTCGGGCGGTTCTTTTGATAAGGAAAAAGAAACCTAGAAGTCTGTAATCCTCCCATGAAGGCTGTCACTGCTACGTTATCATTAACCTCATCAACCTGGAGCATCTCCTTATTGAACCGACTTATATAATCTCGAAGCGACTCTCCTTTATCCTGTTTGACGTTTAGCAAGTAGGTAACGGGATTCCTATGTCTCCGCCCGGCAATAAAGTGCCCGATAAATTTCCTGCTTAACTCGTCGAAGTCGCGAATAGAACCGGGCCTCAACTTATTGAACCAGACTCGGGATGTCCCCTTTAGGGTGATGGGAAAAGCCCGACACATGATAGCATCGGGACAGCCTGTAGATGCATGAGTGCCTTAAAGGTCTCCAGGTGGTCAAGAGGGTCCTTGAACTCGTCAAAGTTCTCCAACTGTGGCATTTTGAACTTGTTAGGTAGAGGAACACTAATCACCAAAGCATCAAAGGGAGAATTAGTCTTATGTAGGAGTTCATCCATAATAGCGGGGCTTGTTCCCTTCATTGTCTGTGCCATACCTTCCATCTGTGCTTTCAGATCTTGGATCTGTTGATCCACACCCATGACTTCTGTAAGATCATCAGGTGTCCTGCCTCGTCGGGTGCTCCTGATCACCGTTCTCTGATCCTGATTATGGCTATGCTCTGCCCCCTCTTCCAAATTATTATGTCCTGTCGCATCCGGAGCAGGAGGAATGGGACCAGCCAGTCGTTGAAGAAGCAAAGCATTCTACTGGATTAGTTGGTCCATCCCTTGGGCCAGAGTTTGACCCTGTTGTTCTAATACTGCCATATGTTCTGTAGGATTGTTTTGTCCGACCGGGTCTGAATTATGGGGACTTTCGGAGTTGTGTGATGACCTGTCATCACCAACTTCTTGGTCTCTCAGAGAAACACGTGCTTCATCTTGGCCATCATGTCGGGGAGGATGCACTGGAAGTAGACCAGTATGGGTCAGTGGTACTCCTTGGTTGGTTGGGAGCAAGGGATCATTGGGTTGAAGGGGAAGATCTCTGGGTTGTCCAGAGACATCACCCACCTTACTTTTGCTTCGTAGATGGACCATTCTAACGCTTTCTGGAAATAAGAAGCTGTCGATCCCACAGACGGCGCCAACTGATGATACGTAGAAAGATCCGGTAGAAAACGATGTCGTTCCTGTCAAGAAGAACAAACAGTGACCGGAAGAGGTACCGGTGGGGTACCGGCCAAATACGCTCCGACGGTCAAGTTAGAACTTGGATCGTTTAAAGAAATATAGCAGGAGTAATGGTGAGTGATTATTGCGTACCTTTTTACTTTTTCCAAACCCTATATTTATAGGGTTTTTAGTGCGGTGGTCCTGATAGAACTGTAGCTCGTCGTATATATCTTGAAAGCTACCCATATGTATCCTGATAGGATTTTGATAACTACCCATAGGTATTTTATTGAGATGTGTAGAGTCCAGGTAGTAGGTAGCCGGTTGACAAATACTTATCTACACGTGTCGTACAAGTTATACCTATCAATTATAACCATACATAAAAAATTCAATGCATTCACGATTAGTCTCTTTACTCTTAATAGAACACACAATCACCTGATCATTCTTCATAATATGGTTCACCTCAAATCTATCTTGATCCCAACAAACCCAAATCCTACCACCATGTGCATACTCATAGTTACGAATTAAACTCCAACCCCTAGCCATTGATTGTAAAGTTGATAGAGCCTTTACCTCTTTAACCCTAGTCTCAACCACATAAAAAAGAGGCATGTGCAATTTAGAAATAATCATCTTGATCTCACTTTGATTAGTGAGGATATTCAACCCTCTAACATTCCATATACCAAACTGCATGGACGAAAAACAAAAACTGTCTACAAATAAGAATCCCACTAGATTTAAAGAGGCAAAGGGTATATAATGGGATGTATTTCAGGGGTCTCTAGATGGTGTGAGTGCGATATGAGACAACGGACCGATCTAGGCTAGATTCATGTATACAGTTGGTTAACACTACTTGAACGGTCGAGGGATGTGGTAATTAGGGTTTTTCTTTCTTGGAATTCGTGCGCACTCCCCTCTTCTTTTCCTCAATTACAGGTTTCGGGTTTATGCAGGATGACGTGCGGTGCGGTTGCAGTCTTGGGATTGGGACGATTGTGTTTAGTGTTGTACCTTTTATTTCCTTTGGTTTGTACCCTTGTTTTGGGACCGTTATTGTATTTATTTAGATCTAGTTTGTTGGCGTATCCCTTCCATGTATTTTGTATTAATGCCTCGTTGTAGAGATGTATCCTTTCGGCACCTCTATGCGCCTTGTGTAGTCTTTTGGTATTAGCTTCCGCTCAGTTGTGTATGGAATTGTTATTAGCATTACTCCATTCATTTTATTGATGTTGATTTTCTAAGTTGGTCGCTCATTGTATGGATCACACCTTGAGATCCTCGGATGACCCGGTTTGGGAATCATAGGATTGTAAGGGCGTGAAAGAACTGCCTACAGACCGTCCAGAAACCCAAAGAGTCAGAATGTGGGTAGCCAATTACACCCTTATTATTGAAATTCGCTACAAAAAAGCATTTTCCCTTTTATACTTGCGGTATGTTTCTACAGAAGAGGAAAACTACATCATCACAGATATACATGAAGGCCTTTGTGGAAATTATATTGGTGGTAGAGCTTTGGCTTATAAAGTAGTACGTCAAAGAAAGTTTTGGCTTATAATGCAAAGGGGTGAACTTGATTTTGTGAGAAAATGTGATAAATGTTAAAGGTCTTCCAATATTCCTAAATATCCTAAAAAACCTTTAAAGGAGCTCACCCTTACGTTAGGACCTTGGCCATTTTTCTAGTGGGGAATGGATTTCATTGGGCATTTTCCAAACGGTAAGGGAAAAACCACGTTCGCCATAGTGGAAATAGGCTACTTTACTAATTGGGCTAAGGCGAAACCACTAGCTAAGATAAATGAAGTGAATGTACAAAGTTTCATCTAGATGTCCATTATATGCAAATTTTGAATTCCCAGAGTTATTGTCACTAACAATGCCAAATATTTTGAAGGTGGCGTGTTTACTAAATTTTGCGTCGAACTTGGGATAAGACCCATTATACTTATCCTCAAGCCAATCAACAAGCAATAGTCAACAAGCAATAGTAAAAAAGTGAAAAATATTGATCAGGCTCAAGACTAGCCTAGATAAGGTGAAGGGCCTATTCCTGAATAGTTGCCATGAGTTTTATGGACTTACCGCACTACATGAAGACTCCTATGGGAAACATTCCATTCATGTTAGCCTTTGGAAGTGAGATAGTCTTACTAGTGCAGACAAATATTGCTAGTTTTAGAACAAAACATTATGACCCAGCCTAGGATACTCTTAAACAATAAGTAAGCTTGGACATGATTGAGGAGAAAGGGACTAAGCTCAGATGAGGATTGTGGCTTATCAATAGGCGATGTCAAGATACTAGTACTATGCAAAGTTATTCTAGCTATTAAAAAAAAGGGTACCGGCCAGCTGGGGGAAAATGGGAAGGACCCTATCAAGTCATATGAATAAATAAACAAGGAGCATATTGGTTGGAGACATTAGGAAGAAGACAACTTGAACATCCATGGAATGCTAAAAATTTGAAAAAATATTACTAGTAATTATTTATGCTTACTTACAATCCTCATCTTAGATGGGGAATTCTAATGAATAAATGCAATTCAAAGGTCCGAATCTAATTTCATTTTTTGTCAAAGGACTAGCTTCTTTGAATAAAAAAGGAATAATTTCTTTGATTTATTTTTATTTGTTTTTATTTTTTTGTATTTCACGCTCAACTGGGTTACCCTGATATTTGTTTTAAAACTTAAACGACAACTTCATTTATTATACAGAAAAAACTTTGATCCTTAAGTAAAATGGCCCAGTTGACTGAAAAAAGCTCGTAAATATTTTTTTGTTCCTTACGAAAAGGATGGGCTAAGTGAAACCTACATAATAAATAACAATAACTAAGGAAAACAACTATTTTTTATGGCGACTACAAATTCAACTATTTGGTGCATCTTTATCCTCAACAAGCTTTCCTTTGTACTTTGACAAGCCCTAGTCTGTGTGGTCAGACATCGCGCAAGCTTTGCATGCATCATTGAATCCTTTACAATATGCATGTACTTTGAGAATTTGGAGTTTAGTTGACTTCATGAAGTCCTCAACAACAGCTAACTGTTCATGGTTAAAGTCGTCAGATCTCATCATTATAAGTGCTTCTTTCTCCTATCTAAATGATGCTTGATGCTTGAACTACTGCAAGATGTTCTTGTGCTTTCTTGAGCTCTTCATCCCTCTTAGTAAGATTTTATTTTACTATTTTAAGATCCTTTTTCTTCAAGAGAAGTGATTTCTAAGTGAAGTCTTTCAATTTTCTACGAGTAGGCTTCTCCACTACCGACTCAAAAAACGTCTATAACGTCTGGGTTTTTCTTTTTTCGATTAATTTTGTTGCATGATGTTATTATTTTTATTATTTTTATGGCATCACATGGGTTTTCATGCACTGGGGAGGTCATGGTTATAATTTTCGGGTTTATCTCAACAATTCAAGAACTTTTTAATTTTGGCGGGGCGGTGTTCAAGTTTTGTACCCGTGTTCGAGTTTCGTACCGGTGTTATGCAGACACCCCATTTTATCCACCTTTTTCCCGTCACCGCAACTGCACTCCGGGAGGTAGTTAACACCACCTGACCAATAGTAGATCGGGAAACCGCGAATTTAATATTTTAATAACTCTCAATATGACCGTCAAATTTGCAATCCATCTTCTCTAGAGAGTCTCATATAAGATTTGATCCTAGGTAACGGTCTCCAATGGCCAACACAATGAAACCCACCGTTGAACTGTAAAAAGTCACTTTTAGGGTTTCGACCTTCGGGTGTGATATCTCTCTCCTCCAAAATTTGATACGCATGCAATTTTTGCCTATGTTCATGTTTTTCACTATCACAGACGTCCCCCAAACCCGATCGACCACATTTAAAGAACAGGGGTCCCAATTCACCACATAGAAGATGTGGGTCCCAAAAATCACTTTTTGATCCCTTTATCTGATTGTCTTTCAGACTTTACCAGTGGTTTACTAGTGCCAAAAAACCTTAAAAAACATATAAGGCACGATTATTTTTGAGTTCGGGACATCTCCCGAGGTTAAGGGTAAAATGGTCACTTTTAAAAATTCACTTTTCAAGGAGTTGGACCGAACTTCTGACTCTGCCATTGCGTCTGGAATGCTAGAGACAATTCGTCTTGACCTTAATTACAGGTCCATTCTCCTTTTCTAAGCAATTAATTATTAAAGAAGGGCATTTTTTCAATTTATTCGTCAAATTGACAATCGGAATCTACTACTACTTTTAAAACACCAATTCTAGATGGGAATGGCCCTCCGATCGTTTTAATTAAACCTATGGATTTTTTACTGTCGAGCGGATCCGACTCGTCCATATAACACCCCGTGTTACTTTTCCTTTTTCTGAAATTGTTTTTGAATAATTCTTTGGTTAGGACATTACTTTATTGTTGTTCATGACATCCTGTTTACTCTTGGGGTTTTGTATGTTTAAATTTTTCGTGTTTTACATTTCAGACTTGGGGGGATGACTTCGTGGATTTTCATTGACGGCTACGTGGTGTGGCTGCGACGGTTATCGTTCGGCACTTCGTGATCGTGTAATGTTCGGTGGTTTTCATTTATCTTATGAGTAGATCTTTTGTGAATTAATTTTTATTTAATTGAATTAAATGCTCGATGTGATATTAATTGCTTTTATATGTGTTATATATTTGAGTTCTACCATTTGAAATGTTTTTCGGAATTGTTTTCGCATTAATTTAAATTTTGAACTATTTGATGATACGGGATGCGTTTGGGAAAATATACGGTGAAAGTAGGTCCCGGGAGTGTCCGATTTCAATTCTGATAACTTTTATCATCCTTATATATGAAAATAAGGAATTTAGAAATTGGTTTGGGAATTTTTTCACTTAGGGGTATTTTTGTAACTGTTTGCAAAGTATGTTAGTGAAGCTAGTTAGTGGATTTTTATGAGATTTTACCTAAGTGTTCCCTACTAGGATATTGGTATGAATGTCATTTTATGTATAAGGGTGGTGTTGTAGTTGTGTAGAGATTTCAAGGGCAACTTAGGAAAGTGATTTTTGTAAATGTCATTTCTACCCATCTTTCCCTTCATAACCTCAAATTGGTCAAGGGGCAATGAAGGTCATTTGGCATGATTTTTTGAGAAAATATTCTAGACTTGGTGTGGTCTTTTAATCCTAGCACTCTATCTTATTTCCTTCTCCCATATTTCATTATAGCCATTGGATCTTGGTGGGTGAGTGGTGTAAAACTTCACTCATATAAATATGATTCTTCTTCTCATTTTAAGAAAACAAAACACACACAAACACATAGTCCTCTCTTTTTCTCTCAAATGGCTGGCCAAACAAGGCCTTCTAGGGTCTCTCCCTTCTCCTCTTTTATGCTAAAAAATCTCACTATTCTCTTAAGATTTTGATGATGATTTGAACTTTAAGCTTGATCCTCATCGTCTAAACTTCATTTTGACACCATGGTTGTAAGGTAATTTCTTGGTATTTGGTTTTTCTCTACTTTCAAACCCTAAATTCATTTTCTTCCAAATCATATACGATTTGTTGAGATTTATTTGTTTTGGCTCTTGTTTTCTACTTAGGGCCCTGATAGGAGTATCTTTACCGATTGATTTGAGCTCACTTTTAGAAGATCCTCTTGAAATCCTTGATTTCATTGCTTGGAACCTTCTTTGAGAACTTGATTGGTGAGTGTCTGCTTCCTCTTGAATTTTTCCTCTTCAAAACTCTAGCTAGTCCCTACTTGAGAATTTATTTTCAAATCTTGGAATTTGACTCATATTGATGAAACTCTTGTTAGTGACCATATTATAATCCCATCCTCCATTTATTTGCTTGTTGGTAGATTGGAGTTTATTTTGGTGGATTTGAACCTCAGTTGAAACTCTTGGAATTCTTGAGATCACTTATTGCTCCTCACTTGTGGCTCATTCTTGCTCTCTTGGACTATCATGGTTTTTTTTTAATGGGAATTAGCTCATGAGGTAGGGGACTCTTCTAACTTCCTCATTTGTTTTGGTTACGTAGGGTTGCAAATAGTTCTTATGTGTGCTATGTGAATTTAAAGAATTAAAGCATGCTAGAATGGATTATGTGATTATGTCTTGTCTATGTGTGGTTTTTGAATAATGTGGGATTGATTTAAAAATGAATATACATATGATATTGTATAACTTGCTATTTGATGGATGTTGATGGTTTGAGAGCTCTTGTAGTTACAAGCATACTAGTATATATACATATATATGTGTTAATGAATATATATATCTATATATCCACATAAGTGTAATTGTGTAAGGGGAGTTATCATAGCCTTAGAATACCAAATAGGCTAGCACAAGCAAGAGTTGGAGCTTGGAGACCATAGGCGTGTCTAGGAGTATGTGAATATGTTGCTTGAATAAATGTTTATTCACTTTGTGCCTTTAGAAAACTTATGGCATGCTAATGAAACTTGTGAACTTGAACATAGATGTTGCCTTAGGCCCCTTTTCCTTGTAGATTATAACAAGTTGCTAAAATGAAACTTGAACGTTTATGAGAATGAATTATTGTGATTTGATGCTTTAATTTGATGATAAATACGCTCATTAAATTGAAAGTGGCAACAAGTGAAATATTGAGAGATTGTTGCATGAGAATGATATAAGCATACTTTGAAATTTAAATAGAAATTCATGATAAATCATTGGGCATTTAGTCCATGTAGCGGCATAGTTTGAATTTGTGTAACACCATGTGCATATATGTGGTTGACCCAATTGGTGTTAGTGGCATGCCTTATTCATAGCATTTACGTGTATGCATTGTTTGGATAGTCGCAACAACTGGTCAGGAGGTGTTCTCGCTACCCACAGAGCTAGTAACTCCGAATTCAGAGAAGTTGGGGGAGGACTTGGTCCAAACCCGAGGTTGATCCAATAGGGCTAGTGGTCCTCGAGCTCTATTGGCGACACCCAACCTTCCATGACGGGCTTGTTACCCAATAAGTGAATGGTTTGGGATCTTTCAAATCCGTTTAACCCTTTATAGATAGGGTTGCATTGGCATGGGAATTGGCATTGTAACATAGTGAAAACATGTGGATTAAGGAAGATTTTTAAAACAAATTTGAATCATGTCACATGTGATTGCATTGCTCTAATTTTGAATGTCACGAAAATGCAAGAGTTATGTTGAAACATGCCAATGAAATCTTTGTTGTTTAAAATTGATATAGTATAATGATAATTGCAATGATGTAGGAAATACGGTTTATTTAATGTGTCTTTCTCGTTTGTTTTCTATAGTGAATATTGTGGATAAATTCTAACCTTTGTGCTTAAAAATGTGGGCATCTTGTATGGCTACGTGAGGGTTAGTAGAAATTAGTCCAAAGGCGTAGAGTCGACCTTGAGTTTGAGTTTTGGATAAGTGGTGGTGATCTTTGAGTCAATAAAAGAAAATGACTCTTTATGAATTTGTGAAGCTAGATAGAAAGTGCTTTAGGTGTGTGAATCTCCCTTGAGTCGAGTTTTATTGGAGTTGGTCAACACCTTATTGGAACTTGAATTAAAATGAGGTAACGGCCATTTAAGACCTTGGTGTTTTTGGAGTCCGTGTCACCCGTGGGTTTAAATCACACGTGTTTTTTTATTATAAAAATGGTAGTTCTTTGAAGTTATGGCGCCTTGAGAGGGTGAGGTAATCTTTTAACACCCAATTATATTTTACAAATAAAAAATATGTATTTTGAAAGCTTGTATTGTAATTAAAACCTTTTCCTTATGAAGCTCAAGAAATTTTCCAAAGTTCTCAAACAAATTCCTTTGTTTTTTCAAGCAAAAATAATGGATTCTTCAACCCCATTTTCTTAAAGCATTTTCCACAATTATAAATCATTTTTAATATTTATAAAGCATCGACAAAGTTCATGGTTTGAAGAAATCAAAACATAAATTTTCAAACTCAAAAAATCAGTTTTTGGTGAAGCCTAAGGGCGCTATGGCACCCAAGGGCATCACCGCGCCCATTCGGGGTGTATTTGTCTGCAGGCAACAAGCGTTCCAGCGCCCAGGCCATGCACAGACGCGTGGGTGCACGTGAGGGCCTGAGTGCTGCGGCCTGGCATGCCTTGCGGCATGCCATGGCATGACACAATACAAACCAAACTCCAAACTTCAAAACTTCGTATCTTTCGCCTAGTTGCTCCGAATTTGATTTCGTTTGTTCCTATGGATAACCCTAAGTCTAAATTAAGTACTTTCACTTCAAAATTAAAATTTTACCCTTTAAATTACCTTTTTACCCTTGTGTCACACCGCTAAAATCCTAAGACTCTAGAACCGGAATATCCGAGGACTCCGGGGTGTGATCGATAACGATAAAATGTATGGAATAATGAATAAAGTGATTTATTCCACACATACTGAATGATAAAAACACAACAACTGAATCCAACGAAAATCCAGCAGTGTTCCGTTTGTAAATGGAATATCCAGGAAACACAACACAAGAGGATAACCTACTAATAACAGTGTAATTATAATAATGACATGCAACCCAACATTCCAGAAATCTACTAGGGCCAATATAGTGGAATAAAACCACCACTACTCTTACACAACCTTCCAAAACTTACAAAGCAATAATACTCCATTGAAATTACATAATTATACATAACAGTGCCCAAGAGATACAATGATACTAAGAGATAAAGGGATACATCAAAAGGGATACGCCAACAGACTGGCTCCCAATACTACAACGATAGTCTCCCGGTGACAAGAGGAGGATAAACAAGAGTATAAATGAATAGTGGATAAAATTAACAAATACTAAGTACAATGTCCCAAACCATCCTTACGGTAATCACCACTGTACATGTCTGATAGGTGCCGAATGTTATCCATTCTAAGCCCCTAACTCGCTATTGTTATGTTTTATCATTCCGTTACTTAGTGTTTTTATGCGGTATGCATGTTTCAAGAGCTTAATGAAGAAACAAGATAACTTTGGTGAATTAACTAAGGATGTGGTTGTGTCTATCCAAGGAGAGAGCAAAAGAGAAGTTTTCAAGTAAAAAGTGTCTCCCGGAGGGCAAAAAATATATTTCTTAGAGCCGAAACTTTGAAAAACGTACCAACGGAGTTGAGGGGTTTCTTACGGAGCAATAATTAAAAAAAGTGGTTTCCATGAATTTTCCTACGCTTGAGGTGCACATATAGTAGCTAAAAGTTGCTAGAATCATCAAAACTACGCATGGGAAAAATGCCCTATGCATGGAGCTACGTTTAAGCATAACGACCCCTACGCTCAAGCGTAGGGACCAATCTTCGGTCTAAAATTTCAGCCAACTTTGGACGACCATATCTTGGTCAAAGCATGACCAAATTGAGTGATTCTTGAGCCTAAACACGAGAGAATGAAGTCATCTTTCCACTAAGCTAAAGTACGCCTCAATAAAGTTGTGATGCTCAACTTATGATCAAAAGAGTGTGACGTGTCTGTAGGAAAAAACTGAAAACTACAGATTCGGCAAAAAATCCCAGTTTGACACGAATTAATCCTTTTGACTTGGGATAACTTGTGTTCTACTCCAACACTTCCAAGCACATGTATAAGGTGTATTTACATCAGATTAGAGGGGTTTGACTCATAATTAAAGAGAATCACATCAAAGAGGAATCATACTCCTAGTGGGAGAAGTCTAATACAAGCAAGACTCTTCTCAACTTCATCTATAAATACCAAGGTCTGATTCAGATATAAGAATCTTCTAATTACATAATTTTCAGACCACTATCTCTCGAGATTTATCTCTTTTGAAGAAGGGAGTCATTCAAGACCAAGAGATCCGAAGCAGAAGATCATGGAGGGTGTTTCTACATCAACGATGCAGTCTCCTTCCACCATAAGCAACTAAACCTGTATCTAGGGTTTTCTAGCAAAACCCTAGCTAAGTAATATAGTTTATTTATTTGTTTTAATTATAACGAGGGGAAACTGAAGACCACACATGTGATGATTGTGTAGATCATAAATCATAGTTATTTATGATAAGGGGTTTTATATTTATTCTATTCTTGTCTTAGATAACCAATCATGTTTATCTGGTGTTCTTCAACATATCTTGATTATCTACCCAATGGTACTTAACACCCGAAACTTTAGATTTACACAGGCCATGCCTCGGCGAGGTGATATAGACATGCTTTAGTTTAAATTCATACTGTAGGAGTTTATTATAGTAAAGTAGATGACATGTACTAATCACACTTGGTCCGGAGATGAGTTCTAGCGAATCCGGTGGATGGTATCTTTTTTGGGATGTAATTGACCATTTGTGGTACAGTCTGATTCATGGTGATGGATCGCCCTCTTGCAATTGAGTAAGTAGATAGCTATATTATGTGGTTTGTGGTGAAGTATGAAAACCTTAGTTTTTATCTCTACTGTTCTTGTCCTAATCTATCTTTACTTGCTTTATTAATTAATTAGTTAATAAACCACAAACCACAAATCATACATTCATACCAATTTAGGAGTATTACTTTGTGAGAGCTCAGAATACGACTTAGTCCCTTGGGTTCGATAACCTTTCTCAAGTTGAACTGTACTACATTACGACTCATGTACTTACGATAGATAATACCTTGTTGACATAAGGGGGGGGGGGGTTGTTCTTAAGCACTATTTTTAACCCCTATTGACACGCATCAGTGTTGTCAGCATCCATATGCAATACTGCAATCTGTGTGGTGATGAGCAACTACCACTCAATAAAAATAACACCTCTAATAAACACACCCTTAAACATCTAGGAAATGCTAACCAACTTCTGTACATCCATCTACCCTAGGTCGGTTTGTTGTCTCACATGACACTCACACCAATTTGAGACCCCAAATAACCCCAATCATATATCAGGGAAGCACAATAAGGCACAAAGCATGGAATATAATGTCAACGATAAATCTCTATCACGTACCACTTTACAATACACAGTCGAGTATATATATATATAAATGTATATATACACCCTATAGATACCTAATCATATCCCGGTATACGTGTACATATATATATAAGTAAATAACCCGAGTCTCATAAGATATAACTAAGACTCATAATCTAAGTACCAACACCGGTATTGTACACCAAACTCGTAAACGTACGCTAAGTACACAACACCCAAATCCAAGCTAACTAATCACCAAATGCTCACATCCCTAACCAGATGATCTAAAAAGGGAGAATCATAATCACCTCTAATATCTAAAGGAAGAAAAATTCACAACTAGTACCAAGGAAAGCTCATAACTCACTCCCTGAGAACACAAGAGGGAAATCACTCAATCCTTGCGTACTAACATTACCATCATTAATATATATACATATATATCTATTTGAACCATCATTCCATTCCTAGAGAAGATCTACATGTCAAGGACAAAATCACTTCAATCATATCACTATATAAATCTCATAATACTATTTCTAATAAGGTCAAATAAATCACCAACGCTCTCACTATAGACGAGGAAAGTTAACCAATCAAAACACAGAGAGCACATGAACACTACTCTCATGAACGACCATATACGGGTCAAGAAACAAAGCAAGGGAAAAGATGTCATAATGTTAAATAAACGGATAACCGAGACAACAATATCAAGGTTAAAAACACGCACAAGTGTTTAGGAAGACTCAAGGATAAAAGAAACTAAAAGCAGATGGGTGAGAGTGAAAGTCATAAGAAAATGAATCCCATGGATTCAATAGTTTTAAGAAAATATTTTTAATACTCGAACCAATCCATTCGACATCCATGCCTCTAACATGTGTAAAACCCTAAATCACCTAGATGGTGACATCAAGCAACCAAGAAGAAGCGAAAGGCAACACTATATATGTGCACCAAACAACAAGCCTCATACCCGAGACTTAAAAATGAGCGGAAGCAAAAGTGAAACAAGAAGACACTTTTCAAAAACTCTGTAGGTTGAGATCCTGAGAAAGAAGCGTCGGAATCTCACAATCTCGAGAAATGATAAATAGTAGGTTTTCTTTAAGAATCCATAAAAAAAATGATTGTCTTACCTCCGGTCTCCGTCATTCGCCATCAACGAATTTTAAGAGTTAAAAATATTTATAAAGGGATCCTAAGATCACTGTTAAAGTATAAAAACTTGTCAGGGCTACGGGGTGAGCGAAAATGAGTTTTTCTTTTAAATATGAAAGAGTTTGTTTATAAATCTTGGAAAATGCTGTTTCTGAATGACAACCCGATAAGAGTGACTACCGTGACAACAAAAGTATGGCTGATAATCCATTCCTTAAAGGAGAAAGACATCTAATGGCCGGTACTACAGAATCAACTAGGTTCACAATTTCATCACCTGTCTTCTTTAAGGCCTGAATTCACAGTTGACGCTAAAACCCATCACCAACCCCAACTATCCAAAGAGGGTCACTACACAAACTTATATAACCGTCTAGGGGCATATAAGTGCGTAACCATGAGTATAAGAATTCATATTTCATTGTAGTTTAAAACTAAGGCATGTAAATAATGTTTTCACTTCATCCACTTTCAGATGAGCATTATCTTGAAATATGAATTAATTTATCAACATTCATAATAAACATGCTCCAAAATCATATGTAATGATATCATGATCTACATATAGAATGGAATCACATAATGGCAACATGAATGCAATGTGACTCAACACCACCTCATGGTACACACTAGCACTAAGGTCAACGGATATAAGTGTCGCCTAAATCATTTATTTCAAGAGTATGTACACTCTCAACAATAAATATCGAATGCACAAGATAACCCACGACTTGAGATCCAAAGATCGAATGCACGAGATGACCCGTGACTTGAGATCCGAAGATCGAATGTACGAGACAACCCTTGAATTTGAGATCCAAAGATCGAATGCACAAAACGCCTCCTATAAGGTCAAATAAATAACTAACACTCTCACTATAGATGAGGAAAGCTAACCAATCAAAACACGGAGACCACATGAAACTACTCTCATGTACGACCACATAAGGGTCAAGAAACATAGCAAGGGAAAAGAGGTCCCAATGCTAAACAAATGGATAACCGAGAAAACGATATCATGGTTAAGAACATGTAAAAGTGATTAGGGAGACGCCCGGACAAAAGAAACTAAAAGCGGATGACCGAGAGTGAAGTCATAAAAAAATGAATCCTAGGGATTCAATAGTTTTAAGAAAAAGATTTTTAATACTTGAACCAATCCATTCGGCATTCATGCCCCTAACATGTGTAAAAACCTGAATCACCTAGATGGTGATATCAAAAAACCAAGAAGAAGGGAAATGCAACACTATGTGTGTGCATTAAACAACAAGCCGCATAGCCGAGACTTAGCAATAAGCGTAAGCAAAAGTGAAACAAGAAGACACATTTCAAAAAGTTTACAGGTTGAGATCTCAAGGAAGAAGCCTCGGAATCTCGAGAAATGTTAAAAAGTAGGATTTCTTTAAGAATCCAAAAAACAATTACTGTCTTGCCCCCGGTCTCTGTCATTCTCCATCACCAAATTTTAGGAGTTAAAAATATTATAAAGTGGATCCTAAGATCACTTTTAAAGTAGAAAAATTGTCGGGGCTACGGGGGTGAGTGGAAATGAATTTTTTTTTTAAATATGAAAGAGTTTGTTTATAAATCTTGAAAAATGTCATTTCTGAATGACAACCTGATAAGAGTGACTACAACTCCAAGGAAGAACACAATAACTAAGGACCCTAAAGGTACTAAATAGTCATTGCCACGAATCCAACTAAGTTTAATTGCCACCTAGTCTAAGTCAACCAAAATCTCAAAAGTACGGTTGATAATCCATTCCTCAAAAGGTGAAAGATATCTAGTGACCGATACTCCATAATCAACTAGGTTCACAATTTCATCACCCGACTTCTCTAAGGCCCCAACTCATAGTTGACGCTAAAACCCATCATAAATCCAAAAATTTGTTAATGGGTTTTAGCGTCACCAAATCAACTAGGTTCACAATTTCATTACCCGCATTCGCTTAAATATTGCAAAGGGACTAGCAATATTTATGTTTTGGGGCTTGATGAGACAAGAATAGTTGGTATTCTGGGCATTAATTTACCTCTTGTTAGTCTCTTTATTCTATTAATTTGGTATTTTTATGAGAGTTGTGTGTTAAGTGTGTTTTCAGGGCCTTAATGCAAAACTGTGTTAATTCAGGGTTTTTAGCAATTATGCGGAATTTAGAGCAACACTTAGAAGATATTTGCACTCAAATCAACATGGTACAAGCCAGTAAACTAGAGTAAAAGTGGCTGAAGCACAATTTCGCGAATAGATAAATATTAAATTTCAGGAACCACCGATCGATCAGCGGAACCTGTGATCGATCGGTCGTCACCGCCTTGTAATCTGTACGAATATATATTGCAGAATTTTGATTTTGTGTACAAGTATATCAGGGGATATAACTGTCCATTCAAAGCCATTTCTTAGCCCTTAAGTTCTCTTGGAGTGCAAGCAAAGACATGCCATATATGCACTAACTTTTGTCTATAAATACATGTGAGAAATTTATCTTTCGTTATAGAATAGATCATTCATAAAAGTCTCTCTCTTTGAGAGAGACTCCATTCCTCAAGAACTCAAGAACCAACCACCCAATCATGAAGATGACGGCTACATCAACAATAGAGTCTCCTTTTTCCATGAGCGTCTAGTCGGTATCTAGGTTTTCCAACAAAACCCTAGCAGAGTAATGTAGTCTTTTATTTATTTTTATTGTAAAGGGGGAAATCTGATGAAGAGCACTTATAAGATCATTATGTAGTGAGAGACCGAACAAAACCACCTAAATAAGATTTATTTATTAATTCTTTACTTAAGCTGAGATTGAATTAATGATTTATCTTGAACAACCATGTTTTTACTAAGGGCAATAAATCTAAGGTTTAAATAATGGTTTCTACATAATGGTATTTAATTGGCATTAGAAAGTCTTAGGTTTACACAATCCATGCTTAAAGAAGATGATTGTTAGCGTGCTTTTAAATTTCATATTTTAAGAGTAGTTGTAGTATAGATGCATACAACAGTTATACTAATCGCAGATTGATTGTAGCGAATACGGATCGATTGCATCCTTTTTTGGATTAGGCAACTGCTTGTAGTATTACTAGTCTGATTCATATAAATTGTACCGCCCTCTTGCAATAATGTAATTAAAGGAATATATTATAAGGCTAGTGGTGGATGTAACACCCCGTGTTATTTTCCATTTTTTCTTGAAATTCTTTCAGATTTATTTTTTGTTGTGACTTTACTTGTTCATGACATCGTGGTTACTGTTGGAGTTCGGTACTTGTAAATTTTTCGCGTTTACATTTAAAGTCGACTAGACGAGTTACGATTTCTCATTGATGACTTCACGATTTCTCATTGACGACTTCGTGGACTTTCTTATTACTGACTATGCGGTTTTGTTTCGACGTATAATGTTTAGTTCGGTGGTTGGGTTGTATACTCAGGATAATCTATTTTAGGCTAATTTATTTAATTGGAATCCCATGGATTTTGAGTTTGCGTGATTTTATTTAGGGGATCCCGATATATTTTTGGGATTTATTGGACATATATATTATTAATGGGGAATTATATATATATGTGGGTAATTATATATATATATATATATGAAATATATATAACATAAGGATATATAGATATACCTGTATAGAGAAAGAGAGAGAACACTGACCCCATTTCTTCTTCTCCTTCATTGATGTGATTCTTCTCCTTCTCCATGGACGATCGAAAACTCTACCTTTTCCTTTACCTTCATGTCATCGATCATGGGAGAGAGAGAGAGAGAGATGGGTCGAATAGAGCAGTGCTTAATTGCGCATGAGAAAGGGCGAGGGCTGTGGGTGGTCACCGGCCCAAGAGCAACGGCGATTACGTGGATGCGATGGCGATAGCGTCACGAGCTGCAGGAGGTGATGCATAGGCAACGAGGTAGTGGCGCTGGGTCACGCAGGGGAGTGGGCAATTTGCGCGATAGAGAGTTTCGTCCAGAAATTCATGAAAATTGTTGGAGGGTAGCTTCGTCTCTATGTCAGGTACGACGTTGAGCGGTTTGTCGGAAAATCGCGTTTTTATAGGCACATCAAGGCACCGAAAGAATACATTTCTACAACGATGCAATGATGCCAAATACAAGGAAGGGATATGCCAACAAACTGGCTCCTAATAAGTACAACAATCCCAATACAGGGGACAAGTAAAGGAAACTAAAATGGAACAACTCTATGTACGAACGTCCCAAATCCAGCAATAACATCAGTGCCACGAGCCATCCTGCACTCTAAGCAATCCGTAGCCAAAACATTACCCGAAAACTGGTGTAAACCACCAGGGAAAACTAACATCGGCGTGAGCTCATTGAGCCCCGTAGGAGAAAGGGAATCGTAACTGTCATATCCTCCAACCGTCCAAGTCGAGTGAAAACCAACCCATGTACATGCATCTACCCTAGGTCGGTCAAACATCTTACATGACACTCACGTTAATATGAGACCCCGGAAACACATCCCCCTAGTCCCCTACCATGAATCAACAAATAGGGCAACTAGGACATAATGAGGCCATAACACAAAAACATATAATAGCACACACCTATATATATATACACGTATATATATATAAAATATACAACCAATACAAGCCCCGTAGTACAGACCACCTCATATATCACTACGACTCATACCCGCCAGTCCTACACTGACAATTAATACAACATCTATCACCAAAACATGAGAGCAACACTCCTATTCATAACACTCCAGGAATAATAACAGTCATACTTCCTAGATTACGAGCATACCAAGCTCCAAAACCTCAAATCAGTATCGACCCATACTACCAATCACCTCATATCTCACTACTCGACATTCCTACACCCAACACATGAGTAAAATAGTCACTTCAACCTAAGGAAAGTCACAAAGGTTGCCGAACACCAAAAGGAAGTGAAAGGGATTGAATAACCCATCACACCGACCACTCAAAGGTCACATGTTCGCCCAAGGGTAAAATTGTCACTTCAAGGGCAAAAATGTACTTTCAAAGGTTACCCCACATATTTAGACATAGGTTAAACCATAGAAACAAATGGAACCGAATTCAATGCCCTGAAACGAGAGATATAAATTTATTATAATGGCATCGGACAACGCCGACCCAAACAGAAAGTTAAAGTACTCCTCTTTCACCAAGGGTAAAATAGTCATTTCAAGAAAAATAAATTATTTCAAGTTTATATCAAATATTTGGACATAGGACATGCCTTAGAAATAAACGGGACCTAAATCAAAGCCACGAGGTGAGAGATATCCATTTTTGAAAACGGTATTGGACAACGCAAATAAAAATGGAAAACTGAAGTCATTTCAAGGGTAATTAAATTATTTCAATTTTCAAAAACAAAGTTTGTGCCTAGCACAAGCCATAGGTACAAACGGGATCTAAATCCAAGGCGCGAGGTCAGAGAAATGAATTTTTTAAAATCGGTCGTCGAACGACTCTTCACCTGACCTGGCGCCCAAATGCGTAGCAAATGGGCATTGTGACTCCCTTGGGCATCATGACGCCCCTAAGCTACGCACAAATGCCCCTCTAAAGGTGAAAATGTACCAAAACTAGGGTTTGAATGGAAAAGACACAAGGAAGGAAGAACACTTACCAATCCTTTGCTCAAACCAAAGAGAAGGACACCATGAACATCTTCCATGTTGATGGCCACATCAAACTCCCAACTTAGGGTTATCAAATCAACCCATAGATGGAGAAGAAACAAGAGGGAGAAAAGAGATAGCAAAAGATGACAATGGAGAAGTCTTGCCAAATGTGTGCTAACCCTAAGAGTTGTAGAGATTCTCCACTCACAACGCTCACCATCCAATGGCAATAATAAAGCTAGCAAGTGAAGACCTAATCCAAGGGTCACAAAATAGTCTTACAATGAAAGACTAAATACACTACACACAAAACTAATTAACTTTCCAATCAAGGCCTTATCATCCAAGGGTTGAGAATAAGGTAATGGAAATGAATAAACCATCCAAGGGTTAACAAAAAGTCTTGCCAAGGGAAAGACCAACAATAATGCATTCTTGCATTTAAGTGTCAACCCAACAAGGCCCTACGATCCAAGGGTTTAGAACAAAGATGGGAAAATGAGATCAATGACTATAAATGAGACATCACTTGAAAATGGGAAATGACCAATTTCTTCTAAACTTATGGTTAATTACAATAGTGCCATCATACCTCTTAATTACCCTTATACCCCTTACTTCCTCTCTATTTACCACAATATCATTCATACCCCAACACTTACCCAAATCTCTACACTTTTCACTAAGTGCTCTAAATATGAAAATACCAATTTACCCTTCGATCATTTCTTTCCCGAAATCATTTCTAACTATTCTCATTATTTACAAAATGAAAATATAACAAGAAAATCACATAAGCGCTACACCAAAACGTCTACAATAACCTAGGGTAACACGTTCGGGAAAGCCACACGATTGTCGAAGCTCCAATGAGAAAACGTTGCACGAACCCACGTAGTCACTAACGAACAATAAATCACGAAGCCGGAAACGAAAGTTCATGAAGTCGTCCCGCTAAGTCCGAAACTCAAACGCGAAAATATTTACACGTACCAAGATTACACAAGACGTTATGAATAAATGACGTCACAAAATGTTAACACTTGTAAAAGAATTCCAGAAAGGAGAAAGGAAACGTCGAGCGTTACAATTTGTGTAACGTGAAATCCGTGAACTTAAAACGTTATTCTAGTTCCCCTATCTTTGTTGATAATTGTTTTAAGGAAATTAAAAGCATGTTAAAGGGGATGAAATGGAGGTAATTGTGAATTATTGCTTTAATTGAATTAAAAGCATGTTATATGAAATAAAATTGATTTTCTCATGGATTATTGCTTTAGTGATTTAAAAGCATGTTGGAGAATACTTTCATAAATATGATGTATTACATATTTATGTTGAGACATGGTTTTTATTGAGGCCCTGTATGCATATTGAGTACACTGTGTCATGTAGAGTGTAAGGGTGTTGGTCTATGCGAGTCGTGTAACTATGTGTGAGTTTGATTTATGTCGCATAGTCAAATGTTTTCATAAATATGATTAAATACATATTTTTGTTGGTGCATGTAGTCCTTATGGTGTTCACCTTTTGGATTGAGAATTCAATTGGTGTTGGTCTACGTCCGTTTGTGTAATTTTGCGTGAGTAGACTTATTCTGGATCGTCGTAACAACTGACCAGGGGGTGTTTCTTGCTCCTACGTAACTAATCTTCCAAGAAATGCAGACTATAGGGGGGGGGGGGGGGACTTCTCCAAATCCTATTGCACGACCGCGTCATGTTTGACGTCTTCCTTGTTAAAAGTGTAAGTGTCATAAACACTTGGGAAGAATAGTACGATAAATCTACCTTCATTAATGAGAAAAAGTGAAGTATTAGAGAATGATCCCATTGACCCTTAGAGTAGGGTGTGTGGTCATGTGTGTACCACGGGTGGTGTTGAGTCACATTGCATTTATGTTGAATTTATGTGATTCTATTTAACAAGTAGATCGTGATAGTATGACATGTGGATTTTGGAACAGGTTTATTATGTGATATTATTACCTGTGGATTGTGGAGCATGTTAATTATGAATATTGCAAAATAAATTCATATTTTTATAAAATGCTCAATTGAAAATGGATAACGTGAAAATATGATTTACATGGAATAAATGTTAAAGTATAATGAAATGTAAATTCTTATACTTGTGATTATGTACTTTTATGCCCGTGGGGGGTTTAAGTATATTCATGTAGTGACCTCTTGGATAGTTGAGGTTAGTGATGGACTATAGAGGTTATTGTGATTTGAGGCATTTGAGAAGGCGGGTGATAGTCTTGTGGTCTTGGTTGGTTGCGTAGTACTTACCAAATAGATGTTTCTTTTGCACTTTGAGGAACGTATCATCTATCGTACTTTCGAGGCTTTTGAGCTGGTTAGACGAGGTTATGATTGAACCTTTCTAGTGGTGTGGTAATAGTCTCTTGATTCCATTAGTAATCTAGATAGTTAGTATCAAATGTGAATTTGAGGTTTGAATGAATCAGAAGAGGTATTGATTGAAACTACTTAGTTATGTGGTATCGGTCACTAGTTTTCCCTTGTTATGATCTTAAGGGGTCTAAGTAATTTTATTAAGTACTCGAGTAACTGTATTGTTGTAGCCTTGTTTCTCGTGCTTAGTTTATTCTCCTAAGCATTCCTAGTACTGTCCTTTGTACACTAGTATATGTTTTTGACAAAATGTCACTCCTTGAGCCGTCGATTACGGCGTGGTGCCAAACCTCTTCCTCGTGTTGTCATTTGATGTTGTGGAGTTGGAAACGGATGGTTGTATTCCTTGAGTCCAATGTATTGCTCTTCCTTTAGTGTCCTCATGGACATTATAGAAATCCTTGGAGTTGTAGTCACTCTTATCGGGCTATCTTTCGGAGACGACGTTTTTAAGTTTTGAAATCAAACTCTTTATTATTTAAAGGAAAACTCATTTTTGCCTTCCCCGTAGCCACGACAAGTTTTTGTACTTGAAAAAGTGATATTAGGATCTTCTTTAAAAATATTTTTAACTTTTAAAAGTCGGTGAAGGCGACTGACGGAGACTAGGGGCAAGACACTCATT
Source organism: Cornus suecica (assembly GCA_963922005.1). NCBI lineage: Eukaryota > Viridiplantae > Streptophyta > Magnoliopsida > Cornales > Cornaceae > Cornus > Cornus suecica. Next base: position 51,764,731 of record OY998239.1, read on the forward strand.
TTAATGGTGTTGATTCTTAAAAGAAAATCAATTTTTATAATTCTCTAGATTTCGAGGCGTCTTTCTCAAGATCTCGAGATGTAGTGTTTTGAAAGGTGTTTTCTTGTTTCATCTTTGCTTCCGATCATTTCTATGTCTTGGGTATGAGGCTTGTTGTTTAGTCCACACACGTAGTGTTGCCTTTTCTCTTCTTTTGGTTTCTTTGTTCGAGTGTTTTCCCTAAACACTTGTGGTATTCTTAACCTTGACATTGTTTTCTCGGTTATCCATTGGTTAGCATTGGAACTCTTTTCCCTTGCTTTGTTCCTTTACCTTTATGTGGTTGTTCATGAGAGTGGTATTCATGTGGTCTTCGTGATGTGATTGGTTAGAGTAAATGCAGTTTTTTGCATACACTAAAGAATGAATTTATTGAGGCTCTAAGGCCTTAATTTATACAAAAATAGTTGATTCTTTGTCCACTATGATGAGGATCAAATTCCTTAATTTTAGGGTTTTGAGTAACACTCTTTCCTATCTAATTAATCCCTTAGCTTTTGCCCCAAGTTTTACATTCTTTACGGGCTTTAGCTAGTAGGGCTTTATATTTTGATTTTATGGGCCTCCAAGATGGGCTTGAACCTATCTCACTTGGCCTAAATTCACTTGTCTGTTAGGCATTTACCATTAGGCCTTCTAACTTATTGGGCCAGGAATTTTGTCATTTATACTAGCCCCTTTGGATTTGGGCTAATGTCTCATAGGCCTGATCCAAATGATAGGTTACCTAAAAAATGCCCTTTTATTTTAGGATATACATATACGTATATGTATATGCAAACGTGGATTATTTGCTGATGTTATGGTAATCATGACCTGGATTTTGTGCGCCTTTTCAATTGAATCTGACGGTTGGTTCCCTTAATCGATGCGACAGTTTGCCTCGAATAGCCCGGACACCACAGTCCTCATTAAATACGTCATTTGGACGCACCCCCGCATCTTTTATAAATAACGTCTTCACCTAACACAAAAAATCTCTTGAGTAATAATCTTTCATTCTTGTTCTCTGCACTTTCTTGCCTTTCTGAGTTTTATTTATTAAAGCTTTTTCCGACGATCTTTTCCTTTTATCTCAGTAAGTGTTTTTAACACTTTCTCTTATTCTCCATTATAATGTCTGAATCTCATGCCAGTTCTACCAGTTAGGAATTAGTTTTTTTGCCTCATGGAGAGTCTATAGAGAGTCGTATCGAGGAACTTTCAGTGCTTCCTCAGGAAGATGAAAGGGCCGATGATATCGAGGAACTCCCCCCTTATAACCCAGATAAAATCCTTGCTAATCTTCACAAAACCCCAAATATAAAATCACTTAGAAAACTGGACAAACCTCCCTCTAGTGTGAAATTTGAGGTATATAGGCCTGAGTTAGATTTTACCCAGGGTGAAGGTATCGGCCCTCATAACCTACTTATTTCCTATAACCAAGTGAAATTGGTTAGGTTTCCCCTTAACCCCCTCTTTCATTTTATATTCATCACTTTGGGGTTAATCCCATTACAAGTTAATCCCAATTTCTTTCGAATCGTTTCCATGTTAATCATCATAAATCATCGACTACGGGTTGTATCTGGGATTTGATGACCTCTTTTTGTGCTATCAGGTTTTGGAGATTTCCAATTGCTTAGGGAGGTTCATGTTTTACCCCTTTAAAGACAGACACATCTATTAGGGAAAAAATGATTATGAAAAGGGGTGGAATCAAAGGATGGTCCTCATCAAGGGTCCCTGGTTTTATCCTCACTCTGCCTCTTTTCCTATCCTTAGTGTTTTCGGTCCTGGCAAATTCAGCCCTTACAAACTTTTTCATGGACATTCTATTTCATGCCTATGCTATGACTGTGATCTCCATAGGACTGAATATATTTATGAATCTTTTGGTGTCCGTAGAAAAGGGTCTTCTTTTAGTAAAGTTTAAAAAAGGGTCAAGCTTTTACGGAGTAAACTTTGGTCTGAGTGTCTGGACTGTACTGACCTTTTGACTTCTAGTAATTTGCAGTACATTTCGAAACTAGGAGCCTTAGTAGATATGTTTCGCTTGACCCGTCCAAAGCTTTTTTATGCCAATCTAGAGGGTACCCCCGATCCTGCTATTGAGGGGACCTCTTCTCGATATATAACTGCAGCCTCAACATCTGGGTCTGCTGCAACATTTGGGTCTGTTGCAACCCAGTCCACTGCCCCTTCCTTGCCTCAACCTCCTTCACCTCATACTCGTTCTTCTTCTTATGAGAGATCTTGTAAGAGGCAAAAATTGAAAGGAAAAGGTGGAGAGGATGGGGGATGCCTCCACCTCAGACCGATGTGTTTGTTGTTATTTTTTTTAATGATTTGCTGCCCCCTTTTCTCTCTCAATTTAGTGTTACTTTTTGTTTTGGTGCTTTGACCATTTCTTCCCTATTTTTTTCACAGGTCTTTTATTTTATGGGGGCTTTGTATTACACTCGCCAAACCAATGTTGATGTACTGACCCATTCAACTAGTGAATTAACACGCCTCAAAGCCGCCCTGGCCTTGTTAGATGGGAGGGAGACCCTCTTGATCAAGGAGGTTGCTTCTTTGAAGGAGGAGAATGCTGCTTTAAACAAGAGCAAGGCTAAGGCAAATACTGAGATTAAATATCTTCTGTATCGCTTGTCCGTCATTCATTCCGAGTTGGAGATGTGCCGCCAAGGGGGGTTGGCCATGCACTCGCGCTATGAGATCTTCAACAATTACGTTGCTGGCCAATTTTGGCGTAATGGTTTTGAAACTGCTCTAAAGGAGCCGGTGCAGAGGAAACCTATAGACCCTGAGGCCATGGATGTGCATCTTGGTGTTGAGGCTCCCTATAATGCTCCAAACCCGAGTCTAACTGAGGAGCTCTTCTCCAAGTTCCTTTTTGGGAGCGCTCCTACTGTCCCTCAGATCTCAAAGACTCCAACCCCTCTTCCTACATAAAGCGTGAGCAAGGGATGTTGATAGACCAACAATACGGATCTTGTTCTTGACTTGAGTTCAAATGTATCTCATCGGTGGCATTATCATCTCCTGATAACTGCATAATTCATACACGATTAACCTCCAAAAATATATTTTTTTACTCATTTATTTTAAATTATTTTAATTAATATGTGTTTTTATATTTTTATAGGTTATTGGTGATTTCTGGTACAAATGGGTTAAATCCATCTAAACAAGCCCAAAAACTGTTTAGACCACGTCCTAGTATTTGGGCCATATATTTCAGCCCGTTGTTCGGATTTGTGTGAGCCCAGTGTTCCTAGAAATCTGATTCAATTTAAAGAATATTGGTATTTCACATAGAAACCCTAATTCGGAAGTTTAGAGGGCGAAAAAGACATTTTAAATCTGGCATACTATTTGGTGCGAAAATCAGCATCAGCTTGGTAATATAATCACAGATTTTGAAGGAACGATCAGAATGGAATGAAATTAAGGGATGTGGGAAGAGGACTTGATTAACAAGAAAAGAGTATCTAACCAATATCTTCCAAATTTACTCTCCAAATTGGTTAAAAGTGGGCTGCAAGATATCACAAATTAGGAAAATAAATATGGGAATATTGTATTCTCTTATTTACTTTCCTAGATGAAACCTTGAGGAGCCCTATAAATAGGGCATATGTGGATGCACAAAGGAGCATCAAGAGCCAAAGGAACAGAAGAGAAGACTGGTGCAATTCACGGAGAAAGCAAAGACGTTCTTCCATCTTCAATTTCGGTTTGGTTGTTGTTTTATTATTTTTTCTTCATGTGTAACTAATTCTCTCGGCCAGGGCTGAAATGAAACCCTTTTTATTTACAATTCTATTATTTCAATTGAAATAAGTAGTTGAATCTTTCATTTAAATTCTTCTTCTTATTATTTTAATGTTTTCCTATACTTTCAATTTTATGTGCTTTAACCAAGACTTTAATTGAATTTATTGGAACTTTAGCATATAGGTTACTTGTGTCTAACCATGAACATGTAATCTTATTTGGCGATTTAAGAAGAAGAAAGTAAATCATAATTATTTATGCCTGACCATGGATAGTTATTTGTGATTTATGTTATTCTTTCAATTATTTGTTTATTATTCATGATCAAGATAATAAATATTTAATTGAACCTATGCCCTAACCCGGATAGGTCATCCATATGTTTGATTATAATTATTTTTTATTGGATGTGTGAAGATTATTTGGCTATTTAATAACTTCAATTGAAAATTGGAATTGTATTGATTAGTGGTGGAATCAAAGCCTTGGTATTTTCTTTATCATTGTTCTTTCATCTCTTTTACAATTATTCTTTTATCAAAATCATCAATATTTAGTTGACTTAGTTAGATAGTAATTTTTAGATGTAATTTGTCTAATCAATCCTCGTGGGAATGACCTCGCAATACTTGTACTCTTTACTACTTTGATTCGTATACTTGCGAGTAAAATTTGATTTGGGTTAATCTATCTTTTGGGTTACTCTAAATTTCACATCATCTCCCTATTAAGAGGACTTTCCCCCCTTTCTTTGGGTTTTATTCATCAGGCTTGTCTCTGAATATTTGTAGCGCTTTTGGCGAATTTTTGTAACTGCCCCTGGACTTTTGTTGCCGATTGGGAAAATTTACATATTTTATTTTAAGGAAAAAATTTATTTCTTTTATTTAATTTATTCTGAATCAACCAAAGTTTGTATGTCTTAACTGATATTTGTTTCATCAGTATGTGTATGCCTCTATCATACAAGCTATTGGTCAATTAAATTATAGGAATAAAAGTTCGCTTAAGTTGGCTCATATATGTGCCTCTGACTTTTTATAACTTAGGAATAACTTCCTATTTTGAATGTGCTAGGCATATGTCTCTGTTATTTTAATAACTTAGGAATAAATTCCTCTTTTGAATGGGCCAGACATATGCATCTGTCATTTTTATAACTTAGGAATAAATTCCTCATTTGAATGGGCCAGGAATATGCCTCTATCATTTTAATAACTTAGGAATAAATTCTTCCTTCGAATGGGCCAGGCATATTGAAATGGTAATTAGCTTTATTGCATATTTTCCATGGTTGAACAAGATTTTAGTTTTATGGAAAGTTTTCCAAAACTCTATTTTCTATAATATAAACATATAAAATATGTATACAACTAGTATAATATATAAGTTAAAATCATAAATTAAGAAGAAAATAAAAATTAGTAAGTATTTTTTTATTTTTTCGAAAATAATTTTCAGGATCCACCGAGTACTCAGTAGTCCCTGTACCAACTTGTTTTTCTTTCCAAAACTACTTTTTCTTTCATAAATATATATATATAGAATATATATAAGAAATTAGTATATAAACTTAAATAAAATATTTGAAATAAGATAAATATATATTTAAAACATAAATAATTTATATAAAATTAACTAAAATAGAAGTATATATTTATATAAGTTAGAATTTTATAAAAATATTTTTGAAAAATCGTACCCTCCCCCCAAACTTATATTGTTATGTTCTTATAATTGAAAAGTAGATAAAATAAAAATAATTTGTTCAGTAAATACCAAAATATCCATTTTCATTAATTTTCTAATATTTTTTATTGGAGTTTGAGTACAAAAATGCAAATAACAAGAAATAAAGAAAAAAGTACAAAATAACGATTCATGGCTTGGCCTAAGACAATATCTAGAATATCAATCTATGCCGGCTCATGATCGACTACTTTTAGAATCCTAAGATTCGCAACGGTGGTGGTGGATGAGAAGTGGAGGTCGAGTTTTTCTCTATTAACGAGTCTACCTTTAGGTTTAGTTCCTCCAATTTCTTCCTCATCTTCTCTTGATCTGCCACGAGTTTTTCATATTGCGTTTTAGTTATCGGCGTTGTCTCACCTTCCTTCTCATCATCCTCTTTCCGTAGTCAAGATACCATGCTATGCCAACTAGAAAGCTCAAAATATTTTGGCTTGTACTCATTTTTTCCTATCTTCTCCATCGACACACCATTATCTTCATTAACTTCATAGCCAATGTCGGGAATGGAACCAAATAGGATAAGGCATTAACCTTATTAAGACTACTCTTGTCATCCCATGTTTCATAGATATTTGTCAAAATTACCTCCGGAATCGAGATCCAATGGTGCATTGCAAAAGCATACAAAGCCTCTTAAAAAATCCCACGACGTTCATTGGTGTGTCCTCATGGATGTGTTTGGCATCTAATAATGGTATCTATTATCCACATCTCCAATGCATAATGTTTCTTGTTTGTGCACGTGCGGTATTTATTTCCAAACTTCCTGTCCGTTATATCTTTAACAATAAGAGGAGTTTTAAGAAAGGTTTATGTAACACCGAAAATGTAGTCTTAATATTGGCGGGACATTCATGTGGAATACCCCATGTTTGACCAATAGATAAGGGCGTGATGATTATAATCTTCCCCTTGACTATTATGTCCATCCTTTTGTCTGCCCCATCGCTCAATTCCTTTATATTAAGCTAAAACTCATGTAGTAATGTTTTGACTATGTATGTCGACGCGGGTTGAAATAACGGCTCTAATTCCCTATCCTTCATACATCCTATCCCCCACGATGCTAGCTCGTCATTATCAAAGTCTGAAACTTTGAAACTCCTATCTATATTAAACCCTTTTGCTATTGCTTTCTGAACTATTTCTTTGATTAATTGATCAATCTTGATTTTGTCGGATGAAGAAGAAGATGGTGTAGGGGAAAGTTGTCTACTTGACGATACGGTAATGTGTGGTCTCTTCTTTGGAGCCATGACTCTTCTACACGTTTTATCAAACACTTAGTGTGCGGTAGTTAAAGAGACTATGGTTACTATGCTTGGAATAACTTTGAATACCCACACATCAATCTTTACAATACTTGCTAGAATGTAAACAATTGATCGAATACAATGATCCTGGATTTGAAAGATTTCCCTTCCTCTTTTATAGGTCTTCTTCAAAGGAATAAAGAAAAAGTAAAGATGAAGTTTCAAGGAATTGATGATGTACCAAAGTACGAATTTATATCTTCGTCGTGTCGATTCAAAGGGAAAAAGAGAAGATTAAAACATTATTCAAGTAATACATTTCGTCTGGAGTTTGAATGTAGAGTTTTGAGAGTGTTTAGGTTGAGCAAGGAAAGGGTAAATGAGAAAACATATGGTCTGTCCTATTTTTATCTCTTCTGCTCCACCGAGTACTTGATGGAAATTCTACCGAGTACTCAATAGTTATTTTATTCCAATTTTTAAATTCTTTCAAAATCATCTTCTGGTACCGTCTTTGATTCTGATTTTAGAGTACATATGTAACACCCCGTGTTATTTTCCTTTTTCCTGAACTTATTTTTGATTTAATTTTGGTTATGACGTCAATTGTTTATGACGTCCTGGTTATCCTTGGTATTTCGCGTGTAAATTTTTCACGTTTAGTTTTAAAGTCGATTGGACAACATTACGCGGGTTCTTATTCTCGATTATGTGGTTTTGTTTCGACAATTGTGTTTAGTGCTTCGACTGGATGGCGACGCGTTTTATTGGATTGGGCTTGTTAGGTGTTCTGACGTTTGGGTTCCTACCCCGATATATTTAATTGGGATTGTTTATTGGGCGTCCTGTTATTATTTTGGATTTGCGAGATTACGTTTGGGTGTTCTCGGTATTTATTGGGATTTATTATATATATATATTTAATTATAATTATACATATTATTTTGGGGTTAGTTTATAATTTCGGATAAAAGGAGGGTCACTTTTGCGATTTAACATATATATGTATATGCAGATATGCTTATATGCAGGAGTCTTCTTCTTCTTCAGGCCTGCTTCATTTCCTCTCACCACCAACGCCGATTTATGACTCCATCTCCATCAGCAGATCGTCGGCCAGCTTGTGGGAGCAAGAGAGAGAGAGAGTCGGCGTAGAGAGAGGAAGTCTGAACCGGAGAAGAGGGGGAGAGGGTTGTGGCTAAAGACGCGACCTAGAGCAGTGGCGGCGACTGGGCTGGGCGGCGACGGCGATGGCTACCATGGCTGGCAACAGCGTGCGCGGAGGAGTAGGTGGTGGCGCGCAGGTTCGAGCTGATGAAGTAGTCCGCGCGACAAACAGCTCAGCCAGAAATTCGGCCAGCGATTTGGTCGGCTTCCTGATGTCGGATGACCATGATTTTCGGAAGGTAGCTTCGTATCGATGCTAGGTACGTCATACTAAAATTTTCCATTGCACAGTTTGTCGGGAAATCGTATTTATAGGTTAGAATTTTCGTTTGGGTTATTTTAGATTTACCCAAATTGATTAACCTATTGCTAATGGGATTCGTATATATCGTATAGGTTGTCGAGGTGGACGATATATAGGTTGTCGAGGTGGACGTTTCGGTATATTCGAAATATTATTCGGGTGACTTTGGTCGGCGGGCTCTATATTCGGGCGCCGGTATTGTTCACGGTGGGCCGTTTCGGACTGTTCTGTAAGCATAAATTAAGGTGAGAAATTTTATTATCACTTTCGTATCTTTGACGTGGTTTCGGTGTGCAAACCCGTATTTATTTTAATATAAATATATTAAATTATGAATTTAAATATTTATAATTGAGTTATAATCGAGGCAAGACTTAGAAATTAATTTGATAAATTAATTAAATTATTTTCCTGTGAAATTAAATAAATTCCTATATGAATTGAAAAATAATTACTGGCTTAGTTCCATTTTAATGTGTTAAGGAATATGTGAACGGGAGGGACGTGAAAACTTAGACGTTATGCTAGGTTCCCCTTATGATACATGGACTATTTGCGTTAAGGGAATTAAAAGCATGTTTAAATGAATGAACTTGTATACTTGTGAATTGAAGTATAAGTTGACGAATTGCAAACATGATTATGTGATATAATTTCTTGTCGTGATTTGTTGCTTTATTGTTTTAAAAGCACGTGAAAGAGATTATGAGATTCATGTGGTAACATGTGGATATTTTCATAAATATGATGCATTACATATTTATGTTGAGGCATGATTATTATTGAGGCCCTGGATGCATATTGAGAACATCATGTAGTGTCAAATCACGGTGTTGATATATGTGGGGTGTGTAATCATGTATGGGTGTCTTTGTGTCGAATCGTCACAACAACTGGCCAGGAAAAGGTGACTCCCACATCCGGACTAATAAGCTGGGAATTGGGGATATAGGGTTGGTTGCTGCCCCATCGTGGTGGTAGGCGCTGCTCTCAAAGTCGTGGGTCGTCTCGTGCATTCAATCTTTTGATCACAAATCACGAGTTGTCTCGTGCATCCGATCTCTGGATCTTTAGTCCCGGGTAGTCTCAGGCTACTTTCGTTATCCAGATATTTGGAATATGGTTGGTTGCTGCCCCATCGTGGTGGTAGGCGCCACTCTCAGCATGGGAGTTGCAAGTAGGGCTCTCGTGTAACCGTCTTCCTTGTTGAAAGTGAAATATAAAATTCACTTAGGAAGAATCGGTGCGGTACTCTTTTTCCCGTGGTATGGGTGAGTGCGTATTCGTTAACTTATGATTGGGCAAAGGGTGATGTTGAGTCACATTGTATTGTACAACAATTATGTGATTTCATTTGACATGTATATGTGATATTATTACATGTGATGTTGGAACAGGTTTATATGTGCTATTATTACCTGTGGATTTTGGAGCATGTTAATTATGTATTTTATTAAAATGCTCAACTGAAAGTGAATAATGTGAAAACATGAATTAAATGTAGTAATTGTTCAAGTATAATGAAATGTATATTTTTATACTTGTGATTATATACTTTTGTACCCTTGGGGGAGGTTAAATATATTGGCATAACAACCTCCGTGGTTACTGGAGGTTAGTGATGGACTGCATGGTTGATTTTTGAGTTGATGCCTTAGAGAAGACGGGGTTAATAGTTTTGGGATTGTGATTAGTTCTGTGACCTCTTAGGAGATTTGAGGTCAATGATTGATTTTAGTATCAATTGAGATTTAAGGTCTTAGAGAAGGTAGGTGATGAGATTATGAACTTAGTGGATGTTGTTATATAGGCCTTAAGGTGCCTTTTATCTTTTGAGGAATAGGTTATCAACTATATTTGAGATTTTGATTGGGTTAGAAGAGGTTATAGTTGAGGTGATTTTATTTAAGTACTTGGGGTACTGTAGAGTTGTTTCTCATGCTTAGTTCATTCTCCTAAGCATTCCTTGTACTGTGTTTTATACTTTGGTACATGATCGTTAACTTATATGTCACTTCTTGAGTCGTCGGTTACGGCGTGGTGCCGAACCTCTTCCTTGTGTTATCATTTGATTTCGTGGGGTTGGAAACGGATAGTTGTGTTTCGTGAACCCAATGTAGTACTCTTCCTTCTTTGTCTTCTTGGACATTATAGGAATCTGTGGAGTTGTATTCACTCTTATTTGGTTATCTTTCGGAAACGGTGTATTCTAAGTTTTGAAATAAACTATTTATATTTAAAAGGAAAAACCCATTTTCGCCTACACCCGTAGCAACTAAAAGTTTTATACTTTATAAAATGATCTTAGGATCTTTTTTCAAAAGATTTTTAACTTCTAAAAGCCGGTGATGGTGACTGACGGAGATCGGGGGCAAGACAGTCATTTTTACTGTGCGGCAGGACATGAGTGCTTTTCCTCCTATGTTCTTGGGAAGTGAGTTATGAGAGTTCCTGGGTACTAGTGGTGGATTTTGATCCCTGTGGATATTAGAGGTGAGTGTGTTTTCCCTCTATTTAGATTTTCTGGTTAGCGTTGTGAGCGCTTGATGATTTGTTAGATTGGACCTGGGTGTCGTGTACCTAGTGTACGTTGGTGAGAGTAGTGTAGACTACTGGTGTTAGTACATGGAGTACGAGTCTTAGTTGTACCTTATAGACTCATGTTGTGTACTTATATATATATATATATTCCCGATATGTATACTTATTTACGGTAGTATAAGAGTACGTGCCTTAGGGCTGCGTGGCTGGGATTTGTGGGCTATGTATCTTGCTAGATAGTTTAGCATTACCTAAACAGTTAGAGGATGTGGTAGTTAGGATATAATTTTTCCCATTGAGCTTATTTGCTCACAGGGGTATTTCATCGCCCCCTGATATTCCCACGCCAGGTTGCAGGAAATGTTGCGGCTACGGACAACATGCGGTGCAACGATAGCCTTCCTTTGTTTTTCTTATTACCTATTTTGTATGGGATTGTCATATATTTCTTTTGGGAGTCAGTCTGTTAGCATATCCCTATTGGTGTATCTTTTATTTCCTGTATTTATTATTTCAGGATGTTATTGTATCTATTCTGCACTGCCATGTACTTTTCTGTATTCTTATTCGAGCATTTGTGGCTCTGTTGATTATAGAGGGTTGTGTAGGGGTAGCGGTGCTTCTTTCCACTGCTTCGGCCCTAGTAGGATTGATGAATGTTGGGCTTGTGAGCCATAGTTATTATCGAACTGTTATTGGCAGGTTATTCTATTGTGGTTGGGTGTCCAGCTGTTCCATTTACAAACGGAACTCTGCCAGATTTTCGTTAGATTCCGCTACTTTGTTCTATCATTCATTTGGGTATGAAATATACCATTTTCTATCATTATTCCATACGTTTTCATGGTTAATGATATCTTAGTTGGTTGATCGTATTAAGGATCACATCCTGCATTCCTCGGATGTCCCAGTTGGGGAGTCTTAGGAATTTAGGGGCGAGTCTGTTGGTATCAGAGGATACTATTGATTTTCTAGTATTCGGTTAGGCATGGAGTATATCTTTCATTGTTATTCCATGTATTTTGTTGCTATTGTTGACTCTAGTGATCATTTGACTGACGTCATCCCTTGGAAATTCGCTGATTCTCTATATTAGAGTTTCGGAAATTTTAGGGGCGTGACAACATGGTATCAGAGCATTATGACTGAAGGTCATTTGTTGTAGGGGTGAAATGACATTTTTACCCTTTTGTGGGTGTTTGATGACTGAAGGTCATTTGTTCTCATTTCTTTTTACTTCCGCATTCACTCCCTTAGCTCTTAGGCTCGGGTTTCGGAGTCCTAGAAAATTTGGGGCGTGACAACATAACAATGACACAAATCACAATATTAAGAAAATAATGATCCTAATTATACATACCCATTCAAGAGAACATGAACTTTCCCTAATGGTGCCTCTTTTTAACATCGTTGGCCCAACGTTCATAGTTTTTATTAATATTTATCATAAGTGGGTTATATCAAATCGATAGAATCCACACCTCCTAATTCATATTTAATTTCTACGAAGCATTCCATTTGTTGACCACATTTCTTAAATCGCATTCTTTTCCTCGGACCTTTGAGTTTTAATGTATTAAAACTAAATAATTGCTCGTCAGGGAAATTTTCCATTAACGAAGTATTATCCATTGTAGATTCTACCACTATTCTTGATAGATTATTTGCTACTACATTTTTCGTACCCTTTTTATCGTGTATTTCAATATTGAATTCTTGTAATAATAATATCCATCTAATCTGTTTATATTAATAAGTATTTTAATGCTGCGTAGTCAGAGAAAACGACTAACTTGGTTCCTAATAAATATAATCTAAATTTGTCCAAGACAAATACTACAGCTAGTAATTCTTTTTCAGTAATAGTGTAATTAATTTGAGCATCAGCAAGTGTTTTACTAGTGTAATATACTACATGTGGTAGCTTATCTTTTCTTTGCCCTAACATTGCTCCTATGGTATAATCGGATGCATCACACATTAACTCAAATAGTAGAGACCGATCTGGTGGTTGCATTATTGGGACAGTTGAGAGTATATTACACAACTTCTAAAAAGATTCAAGACATTCTTTATTGACATCAAAAGTTACATCTTTAGCTAAGAGATTGCATAATGGCCGAGATATTTTGCTGAAATCTTTAATAAATCGTCTATAAAACCCGGCGTGACCTAGGAATGATTGAATTTGCTTAACAGATATAGGAGGGGGTAGATTAGAAATTAATTCAACCATAGCTTTATATACTTCCATCCCTCTTTTTGAAATAATATATTCTAGGACTATACCCTCTTGAACCATAAAATGGATTTTCTCCCAACTTAATATTAGATTTTTCTCTTTACATCTTTGTAATACAAGTGCTAGATGGATTTTCTGGTTTTGTAGTGAGATAGGAAGAAATTATTATGGGAAGAATATTGTCCGGACCTAAGAAAACATATTTGAGTTGTTTAGGTAATTATTTAAGTTCTAATTTTAGTGGAGATGTAAGTGATGGAATAGGTGGAGTGCTTCAAATAATAGGTAATGACTCATGAAGTTGTTTCCAAGATTCACCATATAGTGCGGTTTCTATAATTGCAATGTCCTCATTTTTTATTTGTACTTCGTCATCTTTATCAGTATCCTCTACCTCAGTTATTATTGTTTCCAAGTCATCTTTCATTAATATTTATTGCGCCACTTCTTCCCCTAATTCATCTACCTCATCAATGTTAAAACAATTTGTATTTTCTGGAAGTTGGCTATTTGTATTAACCACATTTAATCTTATTATCATATTCCCAAATGATATATCCATTACTTATGTTCTACAATTAAAGCATGCGTTAGCTGTTGCTAAGAATGGTCGTCCTAAGATTACAGGTATATGTTTGTTTGGACTATGAACAGTTTCTATGTTTAAGATTATGAAATCGACAGGGAAATAAAATTTGTCAACTTGAACTATCACATCTTCAAATATCCCTCTTGTCTATTTGATTGATCTATATGCTAATTTAAGTACAACCATAGTAGGGTTTAATTCTCCTAATCCCAATTGTTGGTAAACTGAATATGGTAATAAATTGATACTAACACCTAAATCAAGGAAAGTCCGTCTTACTTCTTGATCACCAATGATGCATGATATTCTAGGTGCTTCTGGATCTTTATATTTGGGTGTTGTATCATTTGACAATAAAGAACTTACTTGTTCAGTCAACACTATCTTTTTAGGTACCTTAGCTCTACTTCTACACTTTTGCATACATAAATATTTCAAGAATTTAGCATAAGGAGGGATTTGAGATATGACATATAATAAAGGCAAGTTGATTTTTACTTGTTTAAATACTTCTAAGATTTCATTATTTTTATTGCCTTGTTTGCCATAATAGTTTGATCCACGGAAACATTGAGGGAATAGTGCTTTTGGTTCATATTCCTTCTTCGTAGGTTTTTCAGGTATTTCTTTAATAGGTTCATCTATTGTTCGATGTGATGTTGTTGTTAGTTGTGTGATCTCTTTAGAGATTTGAGGTTAGGTATTAATTTCAGTATCAATTGAGGTTGAGGCCTTAGAGAAGGTGGGTGACGAGATTGTGAACTTAGTGGATGTTATTGTATAGACCTTTTGGTGCCTTCCCCTTTTGAGGAATAGGCATCAATCATATTTGAGATTTTGATTAGGTTATAAGAGGTTATAGTTGAGGTGATCTTATTAAGTACGTGAGGTACTGTAACTAGACAGTCTTGGTTCTAGTACTTAGTTCATTCCCCTAAGCATTCATTGTACTGTGTTTTGTACGCTAGAACATGTCTTTGACTTCTATGTGATTCCTTGAGTTGTCGGTTACAGCGTGGTGCCGAACCTCTTCCATGTGTTGTCATTGGACTTGGTGGAGTTGGAAACGGATGGTTGTCTTCCGTGAGTCCAATGTGTTGTTCTTCCTTTACTGTCCTTTTGGGCTTTATAGGAATTTGTAGAGTTGTGTTCACTCTTATTCGGCTGTGTTTCAGAAACGGTGTTTTCTAAACTCTTTGTATTTAAAAAGGAAAAACGCGTTTTTGCTTACCCCCGTAACACTAAAAGTTTCAGTTCTTTTTAAAATGATCTTAGGATCTTCTTTAAAATGATTTTCAACTTTTAAAAGCCGGTGATGGCAACTGACGGAGACTGGGGGCAAGACGGTCATTTTTACTGTGTGGTTTCTAAAAAGAAAACTATTTTATTGCCTTTTTGGGATTCTGAGATTTTGAGACTTCTTTCTCAAGATCTCGACCTGTAGAGTTTTGAAAGGTGTTTTCTTGTTCACCTTTGCTTCGATCCTTTTAAGTCTCAGGTTAGAGGCTTGTTGTTGTTCAGTGCACACATATAGTGTTGCCTTTCCTTTCCTCTTGGTTGTTGATGTCACCACCTAGGTGACTCGAATTTTCACACGTTAGGGGCATGGATGCCGAATGGATTGGTTCGAGTCTTGAAACATTTTTCTTAAAAACTATTGAATCCCTGGGATTCATCTTTTTATAACTTTTACTCTCGGCCATTCAATTTTGGTTTCCTTGTTCGGTTGTTTCCCTAA
Source organism: Cornus suecica (assembly GCA_963922005.1). Lineage (NCBI taxonomy): Eukaryota > Viridiplantae > Streptophyta > Magnoliopsida > Cornales > Cornaceae > Cornus > Cornus suecica. Next base: position 51,780,121 of record OY998239.1, read on the forward strand.
ACACTTGTGGTATTCATAACATTGACGTTGTTGTCTCGGTTATCTATTGGTATAGCATTGGGACTCCTTTTACCTTGCTTTGGTTTTCTTGTTCGGTTGTTTCACTAAACAATTGGGGTATTCTTAACCTTGACATTGTTGTCTTGGTTATCTATTGGTTAGCATTGGAAATTATCTTCCTTTGCTTTGTTTTGGTGACCCTTAGGTGGTCGTTCATGAGAGTAGGGTTCGTATGTTCTCCGTGATTTGAACGGTTGGTTTTCCTCGCCTATAGTGAAAGTGTGAGTGATTTAATTGACCCTGTTGGTGATTTATTGATTTTGTTGGAGATAGCATTTGAGGTTTTCATCTGGTGATATGATGAGGTGATTCCATCCTTGAGGTATAGATTTTCTCTAGGAATGGGATGTGGTTTGTTATATATATATATTGTATATATATATATATATATATTGATGGTGGTTGTGTTAGTACGCAATGATGTGAGTACTTTTCCTCTTGTGTTATCGGGGAGTGAGTTATGAGTATTCCTTGGTACAAGTGGTAGATTTTGATCCTCGTGGATATTAGAGGTAAGTGTGTTCCCTCTATTGGATTTTGTGGTTAGCGTGGTGAGCAATTGATGATTGGTTATATTGGACCTAGGTGTCGTATACTTAGTGTACGTTGGTGAGAGTAGTGTAGACTACCGATGTTGGTACTTAGAGTGCGAGTCTTAGTCCTACCTTGTAGATTCTTGTTGTGTATTTATATATATATTTCCGATATATATATATATATATATACTTGTTTACGGTAGCATATGAGCGCGTGCCCTGAGTTTGCATGGATGGGATTGTTGGGCTATATATATATATCTTGCTAAATAGTTTAGCATTACCTAAACTGCCAAAGGCTGTGGTAGTTAGAGTATCTTTTCCCACTTAGCTTATTTGCTCACAGGGGAATTTCATTTGCCCCCTGTTATTCCACGCCAGGTTGCAGGAAATGTTACGGATATGGCAGCATGCTGTGCAATGGCAGTTTTCCCTTATTTTCCTTGATACAGGTTTTGGGAGTTGCGCAGGGTGATGCGGTTACGGTTGTAGCACGACTGGTTTGGGGACGATAGTCTTCTGCTGTTAGTTTCTCTACCCATTCTATGGGATTGTCATGTATTTCTTTTGGGAGTCAGTCTGTTGGCATATCCCTATTGGTGTATCATTTATTTCCCATCTTTATTATTTTAGGATGTTATTGAATCTATTCTGCACAGCTAGGTGCATTTCTGTATTCTTATTCGAGCATTTGTGGCTCTGTTGATTATAGAGGGTTTGAAGGGGTTTTGGTTTCTTTCCACTACCTCGGCTCTAGTAGGATTGATGAATGTGGGGCTTGGAAGCCATTGTTATTATCGAACTGTTATTGGTAGGTTATTGTGTTGTGGTTTTGTGTCCGGATGTTCCATTGACAAACGGAACTCTGCCGGATTTTTGTTAGATTCCACTACTTTGTTTAATCATTCATTTGGGTATGAAATATACCATTTCTATTATTAATCCATACGTTTTCATGGTTAATGATATCTTAGTTGGTCACTCATATTAAGGATCACATCCTGGATTCCTTGTATGTCCCTGTTCGGGAGTCTTAGGGATTTAGGAGCGTGTTTGTTGGTATCAGAGGATACTATTGAGTTTCTAGTATTCGTTTTGGCATGGAGTATATTTTTCATTGTTATTCCATGTATCTCCTTGTTATTGTTGACTCTAGTATTTGTTTGTCTTACGTCACCCTTTGGAAATTTGCTGATTCTCTATATTAGATTTTTGGAAATTTTAGGGGCGTGACATCATGGCATCAGAGCATTTTTTTCCTTTTGTGGGTGTTTGGTGATTGAAGGTCATTGTTGTCGTTTATTTTTACTTCTGTATTCACTCCCTTATCTCTTAGGCTCGAGTTTCTGAGTCATAGGAAATTTGGGACGTGACAGGACAAGATTTTCTACGTTTTGAGAACGATAAGATAAATATGGATGGTTCCACCAGCCTTGATTGAAATAATTTGAATATGTATTATTATTGGGAGTTATAAAGGCTGCGTTAATAACATATGGTATTATATCTTTTTGGTCTGTCATTGGACATCCACTAGCTAAATGGGAAATATCAAAACAAATCGAACATACTTCTCTAGGAGTATTTTGAGTGAAATTTAGAAAGTTGTCTAATTTTCTACTTATCTCAGCTACTTGAGTCGTAACATCATCAGTTCTTTCTATTTCTTTGACAGTTTTCATTCTTCTAGGGTTATTAAGTATTGATCTAGCTCTAGTTTCTGACGTAAATTTTTACTCAATCTTTCGAATATTTTCCATGTCTTCGACTTGTTCTAATGAAAATGTTCCTCCGCATGCCGCATCTATACGATGTTGTTGTATCTCACCTAGGCCATGATAGAAATTACGCACCAAATCGTATTTTGTGAATTTTTGATGGGGACATTTAGCTAAGATTTCTTTAAAATGTTCCCAAATTTCATGGAATTGTTCACCCAGAATTTGGGCAAAGTTCATTATAACTGTTTGGGCTTCGTTTGTCTTTCCCGTAGGGTAGTATTTTTGTAAGAATTATTTTTTAAGGTTTTCCAAATTTGTTCTCACTTGTTCTTCTAAACTGTTATACCATCTTTTAGTTTTTTCTTTAAGTGAAAAGGGAAATAATCGCACACATAAGGCATCAGTAGGCATTCCATTCATCTTAGTTGTAGAACTAATTTATATAAACTCAGTGATATGCTCATAAGGATTTTCATATTTATTTTCATAGAATTTAGGCAACATATTCAAAATACTAGCTTTAATTTCATAATGAGACGTTGTTTCGCCTGGTATTATAATGTCCGCTGGTGATTCAAAATTAGAAGGAGTGTAATAATCTTTCAAGGAACCTAGTGGTTGTACTTGAGGTTCGCCCATATCATTAAAATTTAATGTATCTTTTTCAATCCTTTGTTTATTAGTTCTTAATTTTTTACGGTAAGTTCTATCTACTTCAGGATCAAAAGGAGCAAGTTCCTTAGATACGGAACGTAAACTACTCATACAGCGATGAAACAATTTTTATAAAAATAAACTAATCTAAATAATAAAATGAAAATAAATAAATTAAATAAAAGAGAAATTAAATAATAAAATTCAAGATAAGATGGAATAATAATTTAAGATACGACTAAACTCACAAACAGTTCATCAAAGCAATCGTCACCGCTTTTCTGGTTCCTTCTGCTAATCTTAATGCATCTGTCAAAAATCAAACAATTTTGTCTTTTAAAAGAATAAAATAAAAACAAAGCAAGTAAATAATGTAGCTATAATAATTATTTAAAAGCATAGAAAATCGTTAGTCCCCGGCAGCGGCGCCAAAAACTTGATCGGTCGACCAAACCTCGATTGGTTTGGCCTACTAGGCTTGGGTAATAAATAATAATAATAATAATGTTGTGTGAAAATAAGCCCTTAAATTTGACAAGTTTTTCCTATCGCAAGTGCACGAATCAATTATAGTATAGTATAAATGAGATAGGGTATATTGTATCCACATAGACTACTGAATTCACAACTTCTTTATAATTATTGTAACTAAATTATGAAAGATAAATTATTTGTTTTGTTTATTATAAATAATTTGACAAGAAATAAAATAACATAAAAGTAAAGATAGATTTTGATTTTGGTTGAAAACAATGGAGATAAAAATCTAGGGTATTTCTAATTTCACCACTAACCGCATAATATATCCTTCTAATTATTTAATTGTAAAGGGCGGTCCATCATATGTGAATCATATATAGGGTCGTAAACATTGGCAAAACCCTATTCCCAAAAAAGAACAATTAATCCGTCATTGAACAAGCATAACTAGTACTTACATCTACTCTAAACTATTCTTACTAACATAAATTAAAAGCATGCCCCTCGTTATGTTTTCTAGGTATGGTTTGTCTAAATCAAGATTGCATGTTAATTACCATCATTTTATAGAAAATCATGAGTTAAGCATCCGAGTTCTAGCCCATATTGAATAATCATTATTGTGCAAGATAAAACATTAATTCAAGCTAAAACAAAACATAGAATAAATGAAGAATCTTATATAAAATCAAACATAATCACTCATCTACATAATCATCACATACGTGTCCTTCAGTTTCCCCTTATACAATAAAAATAAGAAAGAGTCAACATTACTTAGCTAGGGTTTTGTTAAAAACTGTAGATACCGGTTTAGTTGTTTATGGTCGTGGCAGTCTACATTTTTTATGTAGACACGCCTGCCATGGTTGTTTTTCTATCGCTCTCTTGCTTTAATCAACCTCTAAAGCTATTTTTCCAGTCTCCCCAATTGTAGGGGAGACCCCTCTCTTTTATAGAAAAAGAGGCGTCTTTGTTTAGTAATCTGATTGTTTCACTGTTAAATTAGGAATGTGTATCGTGATATTCCTTGAAGAATGGTTCAAAATATAATCATATATGGTCAATATTGCATCCAAAATAGCCTAGATATCATTCCATGATGTGTCTTACGAAATGGGTCCCGTAGGTGCATATACAAATTGTTGATGTGTACTGGTCGTATAAGGTCTTACCGAGCACTCGGTGAGAATTCCATCGAGTCCTCAGTAGCTACGCAATGGCGCGAGAACGCGTGCAGGCCTCTGGAATATTTCTCCCTTTTGTACTACCGAGTACTCAGTGAAGGTGTTGGCACCCAAATTTTCATGCCACAGAATTGCCAATTAACTCATGTGAGCATGGCCAACAAGGTTCTATAAATCATGGCCAAGAGTCAATTAGTGTTGAACCTTTGAAGCAGGCTATGTTCTTTAAGAAGCCGTGGGCAAAAAGAATAATGAGACCAATACTCACTGTCACAAGAGCAGTTTCAAGATTGATAATTAAGGGATATGTGGCAGTCGTTTAAGCCGTGACAATATTTTTAATGAGTATCTTTAAGTGTATAAAGATAAACTTGAAACAGTTGAATATAAAGGAAATAGAAGTGATAGAGAAGAAATAGGCTAAAATCAAGGGATGTGGCCTATATTCAAGGGAAATGATGTGCCAAAGGATGTTATGAATATAGTAGGAAAAAAGGGTAAGTTCATTACATACAGTTCAAAGTCGACAATGTGGCCATGAAATGAAACGTGAAAGAAAACATGTCAAAGGTTGTTTCAGCAAGTAAACTACAAGTGACAAATGGCAAAAGGGCAAGAATGGATGACGACACGTGGAAGAATCTGAGGTGGGAAGTTAGAAACGGTTGGAGAGCGAATTTGGTAGTCATATAAATCGAATACTTAGTGTAATTTTGCACCTCTCCTGTAGCACACAAATAAACACATATCTTTGCAATTTATTACAGTTGTATCTTGATCCTTTCAATTTGCACTTTCATTTCTACAATGTCAGTTCAAGTTATTTATGTTGTTAATGTTATTACAATCATTATCTTGTGATCCATTTTGCAAGAAGTGGTGTTTTAATTTTTCCTTTAATTCATGTCTTTCAATTCTCTCCAATTTCATTTACATGTAACTTCTTTCATTTCATTCCCAGTCAATTACCAATTCATTTCATTCTTGCATTAGCTTTATTTCTTTAAATTTTCACATTTAAGTCCTTTTAATTAAGGCAAAAAGAACCCTTGAAACTGAAGTTTTTATTCTTTTATTTCACAATCGCTTGATTCACACCCATCACTTCCAAAAGAAGAGTTGAACATTCTTTTGATAAGTTCTTGACTCTTCCAAACTCTGACATGCCCACGCTTCCAAAATGCCAATTGTTGTGCAAACATTTATTGGTACGCCCGCAGTGGGACCCGTATCAAAGTTTGAATAGCATGACTGCACGACTACGGTCAGGAAAGACTGTCATGTCCGAAAGCGAGTTGGCCAATGTAGTACCATTTTCCACTGGTAGTTCGAATCTTAGGCCAGATCATGAAAGGCCATTGCCTCAAGATGAGGCATTTGTTAGGGCTCAGATGTCCTCGTTGGTCGCGCAATTTAGAGGACTTTATGCGAGATTTGATGCCATGGAAGAATCCATTGCTGAACTTAGAGCATCAGCCAACACCATGGGATCAGTCTCTCAGCCAACACCATGTCCAACAATGTTAGCTTCAATGACCTTACCACTTTTGGCCACCACTGCAGTAGCGGCTGTTGCAAGCCAAAGCTTTTCTCAAACTTTGTACCCATCATCTGGTCCATGCCTAAGCATCCTAGCTAGTATGCCAGTTCCATGGCCAGAGATGAGACAACAACCAACTCTCCCACCAGTGTTCCCAACACATCCACAAGCATTGCCATATCCCCAACCTCAACAAGTTCATCAGCCTTTTCCATCCCTTCGACAACAATTTTTCCCTCTAAATTTCCAAGCTCGTGACCTTCCAGACCCGGGGGGAAACAATCAACGTTGGAGGCAAAATCCTTTGTTTGTACATGGGATGCCACAACCTATGGCACTTGGGGGGCAGAAACTATTTAACCCACCTCCTTTGGATATTCAACCAGCTCAACCAATCTTGTTGGACAAAACTAAGTTGACATAGTTAATTGATAAGTGTCAAATATTAGATATTTTAACCCCTTAACTCACTATAGTTACGACTTTTCATTCCATTATTTGGTATATTTATACCGTTTGTGTGTTCAAGCATGTTTCAGGAGCTTAATGAAGAAATAAAGTTAATTTTGGTGAAATAACCAAATCTGTGTTCGTTTCTTTCCAAGAGAAAAGTCAAAGAGGCATTTCCGAGACAAAAATGGCTCCCGGAGGGCAAAAATGGCATTTTTAGAAGCCGTCACCTAAAGTAAAAAGTCGCATGGGATCAAGACGGTCATTTTGACACAGTTGCAGAGAAAAGTAGTTTCCAAGAAAAAACCTACGCCTGAGCTACGCCTACAGGAGCAAAAAGTGGCCAGAAAGTGAAGATCTGCGTCTAAGCATACGCCATATCTACGCGTAAGGCATAACTAGGGTATGCCTAAGGCGTAGGTCCGGCAAGAATCTATGATTTTTGGTTGTAATGTTCGATTAGTCCATGTTTTGATTCTATGATACGTCGACGACTCCTATACCTCAAAGTGCGTTCAATACACAAAATATACATCAAAGAGTAGGGTTTAAGTGGATTTATGGTGAAATGACCAAAAAGGGTGAACTACATCTTTGCCTATAAATACAAGTCTTTATATCAGAATTAGGGGTTGGTTGGTGTTCAGAGGTTCTACACACGTTCAATTTCAGATCAGCCTCTGAACTTATATATCTTTGAAGAAGAGAAACCATATTTAGACCTAGAAATCCAGAGAAGAAGACCATGGAGGGCGTTTCTACATCAAAGATACAGTCACCTTCTACCATGGCCAACTAACTCGGTATCTAGGGTTTTCTAGCAAAATCCTAGCCAACTTTTATAGTTCTTATTTGTTTTCAATTGTAACGAGGGAAAACTGTGACCGTACTGTGATGATTGTAGTATATAAGAGATCATTGTTATTCTGGATATAAAATTCTATATTTGTTCTAAATTCTTGCTTAGATGGAATGAATATATTATTTTACACAATTATGATTATTCACTATGAACATGAACTCGGATGCTTAATTCATAATTTTCTATACAGTGGTGGTAATAAAACTTGAAACCCTAGGTTGACACAGGTCATGCCTTGGCGAGTTGATATAGACATGCTTTAGTTTATTTTCATGCATTACGAGTATATTAGAGTAATTTTATTAGCATGCACTAATCAGTTCAGTCATGAGATGGGTTATCGCAATCCGGTTGATGATAGTCCTGTTTCGGATCGTATTTAGCTATTTGCGGTACGACCTGACTCACAGTTTACGGATCACCCTCTTGCAATTGTTACATTGATAGAACTATATTATGTGGTTAGTGGTGGAGTGATGAAAACCCTAGTTTTTCTCTCTCTTGAATCACAAACCAATTTATTTTTCTTTTTAGAATAATTTAGTTAATTTACATAATTTGGTCTTTGACCACCAAAAGAAATAACTTTTCAAAAATATAACTCATTATTTTTGAACTGTTAAAGTGAACAATCTTGGTCTCGGTGGGATCAATATCCCTTACTCAAGTTATTGTTATTCTACAATTGATACGTGCGCTTACGTAGGGTAAAACCTAGAGCATCCTTAAGGTGTTGTTTTTAAGCACATATTTTGTACACACCTTACGCACATCAAGTTTTTGGCGCCGTTGTCGGGGACTTAGCATTGTTCAATAGCTTTAGTAGTTTATTTACATTGCGTTATTGTAGTTATAGCTAAAGTTAGATTTTTGTGTGATTGACAAGTACTCTGAAGAGCATTAAAGGAGAAAACAGAGCTTCTAAAGTTACGTCTGAAACCTTTATGAGTTTTAGTGTTACCTTGATTTTTGCATTTAACTCTAGCTTTATTTTCTGTTTATAGTAAAAGTAATTTAAAAGTAGTTAATTTAGTTAATTTTTATTTCATAAAATTTCAAAAAGAAAAAAAAATAGTCGTTAGTGTAGCATATAACCGATAGATCAACCTGTTCTAATCCTAACATTGAGTTAGTCAAGTACGATCCTGAGATCGAAAAGACTCTCTGTCATTTATGTCGAGCTATTGATGAGACTCATCGTTAGTTAGAGGAAGACACCAGCCAAATCAGAGAACACGAAGTGATAGGTGACCAAAGAGGCAACCAACCGAGGGCACCAGAGACGTTCCTGAAAGTATACTAGGCGCTCGATGTGTATGATTCCTATACTGATTTTCCAGAAGAAGAAGGTGCAAAACACTTTGAAATCAAGACAAGCGTTATGAATATGCTTCCTAAATTTTCTGGACTTAGAATTGAGGACCCATACCAGGACATAAATGATTTCTTAGAGGTAGAGCCTCTACTATTAGGTACGATAATTTATCCAAGAATGACCTGGGAGTGCGATTATTTCCTTGGTTGTTGAACGAAAATGCCAACAGATCGTATATCAAATTGGCTAAACAACTAAAATTGATTAGGAAGCCCTTAAAAAAGAATTAATATAAAAACATTATCCTATATGAAAGACCTCAGAAGCACAAGATAAGATCAAAAGATTTAGAGAATTGCCTGGTGAGCATTTTCATGACGCTTGGGAGAGATATAATGAAATCTTGTATAAGTGTCCCAACCATGGGTTTTCTAAACAGGATATAACCAAGAATTTTTACATGGGACTTAGAGATGCACATAAGACTTTAATAGATGCGTCAACACAAGGTCAATTCACCTTGAAGCCGGTAAAAGAACTTTTAGAGATGTTCGATAATATTAGTGAGAACACAATTCAATACGAATCTGAGTTGAGGTCTAGAGGTGGACATCATAGAAGATCTGAGAAAGCTTATGTCATAGATCATGATGATATGAGAGATACAATGACATTTATAGGAGAGAAATTAGAGAGAATTGATAAGTTTCTTCAGCAAAGTCATTCCCCTCCGAGAGAGATATTAGAAGTAGAAGTTGAGTATTCTCAAAATGAGTGTCAGGACATAATGGTTGCCGATGCCAATGCATCATGGATCTATTCAAATAATGCTCCTTTCACTAATTCATACACCTCAAATGATAGAAATCTCCCTCTTCTGTCCTATAAATCTACAAATGTGGAGAACCCACAATCAAGGTTCCAACAAGGATAATCATCCAATTCATAACCAAAGTTCAAAAGAGACAACAGTCATATAATCCACAGCCGAGGTTCCAACAGAGTCAACAATCATTCGACTCCTAACCATCAATCATGACTCAAAATTCTCAGTGAAATTACCAACCCAGACAGCCATCCAATAATTCCCAAGCTCCCCATCCATGCAATTATAATCAAGCTCTACAGCCATTCAATAATAATCAGGCTGTGCAACCATATAACTACCAGACCCAGCCTCCAAGAAGCCAAACTCCTCCACCTAGTTTCCAAACTAGTAGGCTAGAGTAGACCATAATGGAAATTCATAACATGCTATGTGTTCATACTCAAGCATTGGCACGACTGCACATCCAGGTGGGCGAAATGGCTAATTAGAGGAATATAAGAGAACTAGGAAAATTGTCGAGTCAGCCGATAGTCAACCCAAAGCCACAAGAAGCATTGGAGCTTGGATCATTCGCTAATGAACCTCATGAATCGGTTCAAGCAATCACGACTCTGAGAAGTGGAAGGGAAGTGGAGAGTAGAGTTGATGAGGAACATGAAGAGAGGTTACAGAAAAGAAAATAGGCAAAACGAGCAGAAAGAAAGGAAGCTGAAAAGTGCAAAGAAAAGAGGCTGAAAGAGTTTAAAAGGACCAACCACCAGTGGATGACAATGTCGATAAGACATTACTCGAAAAGCCAGAAAGGGAAAGTTACGAGGAGGCAGCGTCATTTCCTCAGCGTCTTAGAGAGCCGACCAAGTATGAGAAGCTTAAAGAATCTGATATGTTGGAAACATTCTGGCAAATTAAGATCAATTTACCTCTTTTAGATGTTATTGCCCAGATAACACCTTATGTTATGTTTTTCAAGCACATCTGCACACAAAAATGAAAAAGCAGAGCAAAGTGTCTAAAGAAAATACTATTGACTGAATAAGTAAGTTCATTGCTTTTGAGCGATACACCACCTAAAAGGAAAGATCCGGGTGCTCTCACTATTCCATGTGTCATCGGTGATCATGAAATTGGTGGAGCTCTTCTTGACCTAGGTGCGAGTATTAACTTGTTTCCTTATTTAGTCTACCAACAGCTAGGGTTGAGTGAGCTTAGTCCCACTACGGTCGTGCTTCAATTTGTTGATCGATCAATCAATCAGGCAAGAAGAATCTTAGAAGACATTATTGTTCAGGTGGGCAAGTTCTACTTTGCAGTAGATTTTGTAGTTCTAGAAATAGAACATGTCCCTGACTCAAAGAAACACATTCTAGTAATATTAGGAAGACCATTCTTAGGCATGGACAATGCATGTATCAACTACAGAACCGGAGCCATGGATCTGACCTTTGGAAATATGAAAGTACAGATGAATGTTTTCGAAGGGAGTCATCAATTGCCTGAATCAGGGGATTGCTTCCAGATTAATGAGTGTGATGAACTTGATGATATCATAGAAAATTTTGCAACTCAAATTCTAGAGAAAGATGAGCTAGAGTCATTTATGACTAGAGAATGGCCGGATGAAGAAGTTGATGATTGGGAACCGTAGTTGAAGCTACATAATGAAGAAATTAATGAAATATAAACTACTTTATACACTCAACCATGGTGGGAGCCAATTGAGCCGCTTCATATAGTCTTGAGTACTCTACCGATTCCATCTTTAACAACTCCTCCTACCTTGAAACTCAAGGAATTTCCCAAAAATTGAAGTATGTCTTCTTAGGACCAGACGAGACTCTTCTTGTGATTATATCATCAAAACTGACAAAATAACAGGAAACGAGTTTGATTAAGGTCTTGAGTGAGAACAAAGAGGCAATAGGATGGAGCGTTGCGGATTTGAAAGGCATAGATCCCTCGATTTGCATGCATCGCATACATCTTGAGGTGGATGCAAAACCATCAAAATAAATACACGAATATTGTATCTAAATATGAAGGAGGTGGTAATGAAAGAGGTGGTGAAGTTGCTAGATGCGGGAATCATTTACCCTATCTCTGATAGCACATGGGTGAGCCCAACATAAGTGGTGCCAAAGAAGTCAGGCATCACTATCGTACCAAACTCAAAGGGTGAGCTAATTCCACAATGCATGACCACAGGGTGGCGTGTGTGCATTGATTACAGGAAGCTGAATTTAAACACTAGGAAGGATAATATCCTTTTGCCATTTATTGATCAGGTGCTAGAAACGTTCGCTGGGCAGAGCTATTACTGCTTTTTGAATGGGTATTTCGACTACAATCAAGTGGTGATTGATCATGTTGATCAGGAAAAAATCACTTCCACTTGTCTGTATGGCACATTTGCTTATAGACGGATGCCTTTTGGTTTATGTAATGCACCAGCAACATTCCAAAGGTGTATGATGTCTATCTTCTCTGACATGGTACAGAAATTTCTTAAAGTGTTCATGGATGACTTCTCAGTTTTTGGGGAAACCTGTGAAGACTGTTTGAAACATCTAGCACTGGTGCTTAAAAGATGCAAAAAGATGAATTTAATTCTGATTTGGGAAAAGAGTCATTTCATGGTTCAAGAGGGGATAGTACTGGGCCATATTATATTGAAGCGAGGAATAGAGGTTGACAAAGCAAAAGTTGAATTAATTTCAAAATTGCCTCATCCCACATCTGTTAAAAAGATACGCTCTTTTCTGGGCCATGCTGGGTTTTACATAAAGTTTCTAAAAGATTTTAGCAAAATCGCCCCGCCATTACGCAACTTACTGGCTAACGATGCAACCTTCATCTTTGATGAAGAGTGTATTCATGCCTTTAAGGAGCTGCGTACTCAACTTTCAACAGCTTCGATTATTCATCCGCTAGACTGGTCTCTGCCGTTTGAGCTCATGTCTGACGCTTCTGATTATGCCATTGGAGCTGTATTGGGTCAGAGAAAGGATAAGTTGCCATATACGATATACTATGATAGTAGGACTCTGAATGATGATTAGATGAACTACACAATAACATAGAAGGAATTGCTGGCAGTTATTTTCGCTTTATATAAATTCAAATGATATCTATTGGGCACCAAGGTTGTTATTTATTTCGATCATGTTGTGTTGAGGCATTTACTGACAAAGAAGGACTCTACTCCTAGACGTATACGATGGGTTCTATTGTTGTAAGAATTCGATTTGGAGATTAAAGATAAGAATGGTTCGGAGAATGTTGTTGTTGATCATTTGTCAAGGATCATTGTTGAATTTACAAAGGAAACTACTCCTCTCAATGATTCATTCCCGGATGAACATCTATTCAATGTGGCTGTTGTGGAACAGGTACCGTGGTATGCTGACATTGTCAATTATAAAGCCACAGGTCGAATTCCAAAAGGATGGTCTAAGAATGAGAAAGACCGATTCTTCAGCCAAGTAAAATTTCATATCTGGGATAAGCCACGATTCTACAAGTATTGCTCTGATCAAATTATCATAAAATGTGTCCCAGAGAGTGAGGTGTGGAGCATATTGATGTTTTGTCACACACTAAAGTATGGAGGGCATTTCGAAACTCAAAAAACAACTCACAAGGTGCTGCAAAGCGGATTTTACTATCCTACCATATTCAAAGATGCCTTCGAGTATTGTAAAACGTATCTGCGATGTCAAAAGTTGGGATCCATATCTCGATGCTTCCTGATGCCTCCAACCCCGATTCTGATTATAGAATTGTTTGATGTATGGGGAATAGACTTTATGGGACCATTTCTGAAAGCAGATAAGAAAGAGTATATACAAGTGGAGGTTGACTATGTATCGAAATGGGTAGAAATGATAGCTACCGTACATGCTGATCATGAAATAGTAGAGGAATTTGTAAAGTCAAATATCTTTTCGAGATTTGGTATACCACGTGTGATTATTAGTGACAACAGAAAATACTTTGCTAACTGTTTTCTCGGTTTCTTGGTGCATTGTGTCAAAAGTATGGAGTCAATCATAGAATTGGTACACTATATCAACCCCAATTACAAGGAAAAATGGCAATTTCAAATAGGGAAATAAAGAATATCTTGGAGAAGACAGTGCGAGTGGATTTGAAGGATTGGCCGAAAATGTTAAATGATGCACTGTGGCCATATATGACTGCATATAAGACACTGATTGGTATGACACCATATCGCCTTATATATGGTAAAGCGTGTCATCTCCCTGTTGAACTAGAGCATCGAGCATATTGGGCAGCTTAGAGGTTGAACTTTGATATAAAGAAAGTCGTTGCTCAGCGAAAACTCTAACTTCAAGAGCTTTAGGAGTTAAGAAATAATGCTTATGAGAACGCTCAGATTTATAAGGCTTGGAAGAATGCGTTTCATGATGAACACATTCAAAAGAGAGTCTTTAAGGCCGACCAAAAGGTGTGGCTATTTAATTCTAGACTTAAGTTGTTTCCTGGTAAGCTCCACCAAGATGGGATGGGCCGTATGAGATTATGAAGGTTTTCCCTCATGGAACAGTAGAGCTTGATGATCCTGATACCAGAAAAAAGTTTGTAGTGAATGGTCAGCAATTGAAACACTACATTGATGTCGAGCCAGTGGAGTGTGTTGTGGAAACGATTGATTTGACGGATCCGACACACGTGTTGGATGAGCTTGATCCAGAATACTCAAGTGACAACACGTTGCACCAACGACGTTAAACATTGATACTAGGTGATTAAGATTAGCTTTTGATCCTAGGTTGTACTTGTAGAAAGTAGTTTAGTTCATTTTAGTTATTTTCAGTTCGTAAGATCGAGTCATAAGATCAATTTTTATAATCATCGTCATCCTTTTACAAAGGGTAATTTAATAAAAAGGGTACCTAGGAATGCATAGAGATGAGTGGGATTGCACGAAATGGGAATAGACGTGATTTGAGACAAGGAAATTGTTTTTGGCCCTTAAGGACCTACGCCTAAGCCGTAGCTTCGAAACTGTTATAAAAACAGTTCGCGAAGGCCATTTTTTTTCAAAAGTCTTTTTCCCCTCATTTCTCCACCAAATCACCCGAGACTTGTTCCTATTGATCAATCATTTTATTTCTCATCGTTCCTGGGTGGCGGGTCATCAGATTAGTATGTATCTTGTCTGGATTCTCGTGTAGAACTCGAAAGGTCTCTGAATCTCAACTTTGGGAAATTCATCATATTGCTTGATTCGGTGAGTTTCGTTCCATTACTTTGATTTCTAGTGACTAATCTAACTATTCTAAACTAGTATTCACGAACGAGTCCAATCAAAATCGTGGTTTAATCCGTCTTTCAAAATTTGAGTTTATCGGCTTCGAATACGGACTAAATAACAAATTTTTGAGTTAAGAGCTTGTTTAATTGTCATATTAGATTTATTTAGATATAGTTTTGAGTTTGATTCGGTGTGCGGAATATTATTGCTTACTTTTCGAAAACTCCGTATTGTAGGCATGGCATGGGTTAAGGGCACGACAAGACGTGTGGCTAAGGCGGCCAATCCGGTTGACATCATAGTTTGGCAAAGGTCGAGATCAGGCTACGAGGCGCCGATATATCAAGTCGTCATCCTCCTCTTCATCATCTTTAGAGGCTGATGTGCCTAAGGCATCCACACAAGGCCGTGATCTTGACTTTCCTTATGGTAGGCTCATAGTTGATCTGGTTATTTCACAGGCACCATCTACGCCTCATGAGAGTGAGCCACAGGATGAGGATGTACATGATGACCCCGTGGTTAAGGAGGAAGAGCATGTTGATGCAGCTGACTATGGCGATCATACCGGTTAGCAGGATGAGAGGTTTCCTGAGCCACAGGTAGATGGTGAGCCAAGAGTTTTAACTACTTTCTGCACAGTGCCGACTACAACATCAGTTTGCCAAGAAGTACCAGCAAGAGTGTACTTATCTGGTACAGGTATTTAAGGGGCTGCAGCCAGCAGTGAGGACCCACGTGGATTATTGGCAGACTGAGGGCACAACACTTATTTCCTATCCTTGCCCCTGCAACCTCATTCATTTGTGAGAGCATGATTCGTGAGTTTTGGCTCAATATGTACCATTACAATCGAGGGATGAGACTACAGATAGTGGTTAGGGGTATTGAGTTTGAGATCACACCTCAGTCCATTGCTGCCATGTGGGGTATTCCTGATGAGTGCCCACCTGATTTGGCATCTGAGTTTTAACCGATGCCCGAGGTATTTCCCCCTATTGAGGAGATTGTTCGTTTACAGACCGTAGGGCACTAGCGTGAGAGGCATAGGAATTGTACAAAGAAATCTAACTATCACCCACTCCTTTGGTTCTGGGACGTGATTGTCCATTCACAAATTCTTCCACACTTTCATCAGACTTTGTGATATGCTCCGTTCCCGGCACTCCACTATGCTTTTGAGTTTGAGAGGTGGATTTTTATTCCACATATTTTATGGCAGGGCCTATATGTGCACTATATCCAGCTACGCGAGGAGACCAAGGTTGGACAAAAGGAATTTATTATCCGGTTTCCCTACTTGACGATGAAATTGATGTTTGACACTAGTATACAGATGGAGGTGGGCGAGCAGAACAAATTTAGAAATGTGTCCCTGTATTCAGCAGGGATGTGGATAGGGAACTAGAACCGATTACATGGTGCTGAGGTTTTATCGAGGAGACTGGTGTTTGGTCTAGTTCCTCCACATGCTCAAGAGGCACAGACTGATGAGGCAGGTGAGGTTCCCCCACAAGATGGGGATGGATAGGCTGTGGAGGATACATAGAGGTCGGCTGCTAAGGATGCTGCTATACCACAGGCGTCTGCTGGTGGTAATGTTATTTTGTCACAGGCTCAGTTTGATGCCTTTATAGCACGAATGCAGGGGCTAGAGCAGATGTTAGCTCAGAAGAGACGGGACCGACAACTAGAGATAGCGCGCCGTAGGCGTGATCATAGGAAGTTGTACCATAGGATTGATGGCATTTGATAGTACATGGATATACATCTTCCACCTACAACACCGCCCTCAGATGACAAGGATTAGCGTAATGTTAGTATAGATTTTTGTTTTCTTTTCAGCCTTTTCACATTAGAGATGAATCGTCAGGTGAATAGATTATGATAGGATGCTTCATATGACCGCTTTAACGATCATTTTCTAAATGTTTTTGATATTTTTTTATATAAAATGACACATTTTGAATTCAGTATTATCGATTTATTCATTTCCCGAGACATTTTATGCTTACATTGAGTATGTTGATATTTTAAGTTCTTTGGAGCTTTTAACATCATACTATGAGGAGATGTGTGCGTATAAGTTTGGGGGTGCGTGATTTTCACTACAGGATTAAAAATGAACTAGTTAAAGGGGTTGCTTTTATCTTAAAAAAAATAATAAATAAATAAATTCAATAAAAGATAAAAATAGAATTTTTAATTCCTTGAAAAATATGTGTTGATTTCTAGATATTTATGATGAAAAATTATTTTCCATTGCTATGATATTGGATATTTATGCTTTGTTGAGTATATCTACAGGTGTTCAAAATCTAGTTTGTGGGAGGAGATCAAGTGTTTCACTGTTGAATCCAGAATTAAGCTGCAAGGGTAACTATATCCGTTCTCATACATTATTTTTGACCATGAGGACATGGTCTCATTTAAGTCTAGGGGTGAAGGTATATAGTTACAAGGAATGAAAATTTTTGAAAAATTAAAAATTAAAAATTTTGAAATGGTTTTAGAGAAGTTCTTTGTTTTAATGCATGAGTGTTTTGCATTACAATTTGATTGAGTTGTGTTTATGATGCAGAAGTAGTATGTGATATGATATTCCCGCTCATGAGAGTAATGATTAGGTCGAGCTGAGTGAAGGTGATGTGGTTTTACATGGGTGAGTGAATTAATGAAATTGAAACCGAGAAAGACAACCATAACCTATAAGCACAATCACACATTCACTATGGGAAAAATAGTTAATCTTTGACTATGTAGTTGAAAAAATAAGTTTGCCACAATAAAAGGGGAGAAGAGGAGATGATATAGTTGAAATGGAGATAGTTGAAAATATATTGTGAAAAATAAAAATGTAAAAAGTAGTTATTGGATTTGAGTAACCGGGCTTTCGTATCACCAATATCATTTTTCGCATAAAAAATGGAGAAAACTAATGAGCATAAATCCCAATAAAGAAGCTAGGGCCCAGTTGGTCGGGACTAAAAATCATCGCTAAAAAGTCCGGAGCTTAGAAAGACAAAAAGGGATGGAAACTGGAAAGATGGAAAGATGGAAAGAATTATTTTTAAATAAAAATGGCAAAGTTTGATCAATGAAGTAAGAGAAGAGGAATTGAAATACCATGGTAGAATATTCATAAGAACATAGAGGGTTGTCTGGATTGGGAGTAAAAAGTAATGAAGTCATTCACTTAAGTGGGAACCATTCATGACACGAAGCTCGAGATAGTTATTGTTCGGTAGTGAGTGGGAGTATTTGCATCCGTGTTATCTTTTACATTGTATCATGACTTAATTAACTTATGTGTGAACTCATAAATGCGTGATTACAGAGAACTGAGATGTTTGTGGGTACCATCACTGGAAACCTTCATGAGACTTCACTCGTCCACTAGGGGTCTAAAAGGCTTGTTACACGTGCTAAGTCTAATCGTCGACCCTCACGAAAGCAAGGGATTAGGTTAGATTAGTTTGATTAAAAAATCATCAGAGGAAAATTTCTCTGAGTTCATTGCTAAGGGACTAGCAATATGTAAGTTTTGGGGTGTGATAGGTGTCAAATATTAGACATTTTGACCCCTTAACTCACTATAGTTACGTTATTTCATTCCATTATTTGGTATTTTTATGCCGTTTGTGTGTTCAAGCATGTTTCAAGAGCTTAATGAAGAAATAGAGTCAACTTTGGTGAATTAACCAAGTATGTGTTCGTTTCTATCCAAGAGGAGAGTCAAAGAGGCATTTCCGAAACAAAAATGGCTCTCAGAGGGCAAAAACGGCATTTTCAGAAGTCGTCACCTAAAGAAAAAAGTCCCGTGGGATCAAGACGGTCATTTTGCCGCAGTTGCGGAGAAAAGTGGTTTCCATGAAAAAACCTACACCGGAGCTACGCCTACAGGAGCAAAAAATGGCCATAAAGTGAAGATCTATGCCTGATGGTATCCCTGACTTATGCCTAAGGCATAGCTAGGGTAGGTCTTAGGCGTAGGTGCGGCAAGATTTATGTGATTTTTGGTTGTAATGTCCGATTTATCCCCGTTTTGATTCGATGATGCGTCGATGACTCCTATACCTCAAAGTGCATGTAATGCACATAATATACATCAGAGAGTAGGGTTTAGGTGGATTGATGGTGAAATGACCAAAAAGAGAAAACTACACATTTGCCTATAAATACAGGGCTTTATATCAAAATTAGGGGTTGGTTGGTTGGTTGGTGTTCAAAGCTTCTACACACGTTTAATTTCAGAGCAGCATCTGATGTTATATATATTTGAAGAAGAAAAGCCATATTTAGACCTCGAGATCCAGGGAAGAAGACCATGGAGAGCGTTTCTACATCAATGATGCAGTAACATTCTACCATGGCCAACTAACTCGGTATCTAGGGTTTCTAGCAAAACCTTAGCCAAATAATGTAGCTCTTATTTGTTTTCAATTGTAATGAGGGGAAATTGTGACCGTATTGTGATGATTGTAGTAGATAAGAGATCATTTTTATTCTTGATACAAATATCTATATTTGTTCTAAATTCTTGTCTTAGATGGAATGAATATATTATTTTACACAATTATGATTATTCACTATGAGCATGAACTCCGATGCTTAATTCATATTTTTCTGCACAATGGTGGTAATAAAACTTAAAACCCTAGGTTGACACAGGTCATGCCTTGACGAGTTGATATAGACATGCTTTAGTTTATTTTCATGCATTAGGATTAGATTAGAGTAATTTAATTGGCATGCACTAATCAGTTCAATCATGAGATGGGTTGTCGCAATCGGGTTGATGGTAATCCTTTTTGGGGTCATATTTAGCCATTTGCGGTACGATCTGATTCACAGTTTACAGATCGCTCTCTTGCAATTGTTACATTGATAGAACTATATTATGCGGTTAGTGGTGGAGCAATGAAAACCCTAGTTTTTCTTTATCTTGAATCAGAAACAAATTTACTTTGCTTTTTAGAATAATTTAGTTAATTTAGATAATTTGGTCTTCAACCACCAAAACAACAAACTTTTCAGAAATATAACTTATTGTTTTTGAACTGTTAAAGTGAACAATCTTAGTCTCTATGAGATCGATATCCCTTACTCAAGCTGTTACTATTCTATAATTGATACGTACGCTTACGTAGGGTAAAACCTAGAGCATCCTTAAGGTGTTGTTTTTAACCACATATTTTGTACACACCTGACACGCATCATTTATAAACAAATAATATGGCTAGAAGAGCGAGCAAGCCATTTTATAGGAAGCTTTATCCTGAGGTCATTGATGAAATTGAATTTCCAAGGGGCTATCAGGTGCCTGACTTTATAACTTTTGGAGGAAAAGGAAATCAATCCAAAGTTGAGCATATTAGAAGGTTCACTGTGCAATGTGGGGTGGATGGGGCCAATCCTTGGCTAAAGATGAAACTTTTTCCAAACTCTTTGACTGGTGCAGCCTTTTCTTGGTATATCCATCTCCCGGCCAATTCAATTCAAAACTGGCAGCAGATGGAGGAATTGTTCCACAATCAATTTTACAGGTCTGAGCTAGAAGCCACTTTGGTCGATTTATCCAGGCTCTCTCAATTATCAAGAGAGTCTACGGAAGAGTTTATTTCCAGATTCAAAAGGGTCAGGCTAAAGTGTAGGGTGGATCTTCTAGAATCTGAGTATGTAAGGTTGGCCTTAAATGGGTTGGACTTTAAACTCCAGAAGAGATTTCAAGGAATAGAGTTCAGATATCATTTGATTTGATCGATCGTGTGACAAGGTATGAGACCATCCTGAAGGAAGAAAGGGACCGTAAGAATGCCTCAAAGGGGACCTACTATAAAGATCTGAACTTTGAAGTCCTCACAAGTGAGGTCGAGGAAGGATTAGAAACAAACCTGACCGAGATCAACATCAAGAAGCCTTATGTTTGTGAAATTTTGACTAAGGCGAAATCTACCATAAATAGCTCTCAGCCATCTTCGAGTACGGCCAAGAAGGGGATAAACGACTTTTCAAAATTATACACCTTTGATGCAACCAAGACATAATAGATCTTTGACCAACTTATGGCGGATAAGTTAATTATTTTGCCAAAAGTCCATGTAATCCCTTCAGTGAGTGAAATGAAAGGCAAATAATTTTGCAAATACCACAATTCTTGGAATCACTCAACCAATAATTGTGTGGTGTTCACAAATGCTTTGCAAAAGGTTATTAATGAAGGAAAGCTTAAGTTCCCAAAAAAGAAACCAAAGGCTATGGGTATGGACAACAACCCATTTCCAGCCATGGTAAGTAGTAATGTGATTACTTTTCCAGAAGGAGAAGACAAAGGGAAAGGCAAAATGTGGCCAGAAGTTCACACAGCCAAGGATCAGAAGCTAGAAGAGTTGGAAAAGAAGTTGAGGGAGGCCCAAATTGCTTTCATCTTCCATGGTTGCTGCCCAAGTTGCAAAGGGTCTAGCAGCAAAGAGGTGTAAGTGGAGGAAAGGAATCATTACCATTCAGCCAGAACCAATGTGCATAACTGCTTGACATATCATTATGAGAGAAGATACTCTCGTCCAATAAATAATGACTATAGGCCGAGAGGTGTCACTGTTATTCAATCAATAGAACGGCTAGAAGAAAGAATTTTTCCAAATCCAGAGAAAGTTCCTATGTTCAAGAGAATGCCTCCTTTGAAGTCAGAAGTTTGGATTCAAAAAGGTGAAGTGTCCCATAATGTTCAAATGGTTAAACCTCCACCAGTTCCTCTAAATGTTTGGCAGAGGATCGAGCACATAAAATTTCCAAGGGAGGAAGAAAGGACTTCAGGGCCTACTTTTTCCAAGTCAATAAAAACAAGGTTGCAAAGAAGAAGGGCAAAATATAGGAAAATGACTGGCCAACGAAATGGCCAACCTGTGATGATTCAACCAAGGCCAAAGGAAGAAGAACATCACTAAATTCCCTGAAATGGACAGCTTGTTGTGACTTAGCCAAAGAATGGAAGGCAGTACAAACATCCAAACGCCAAGCAGGTGATTCAAGAAGATAAGGGCATGGAAGATATCAACCCCAGGTATGCTTCTAAGTTAAAGATTCAATTTGGTTCTCTTCCAATGGAGACCCCATGTAATATGGCCTTCATACTGCCTACCATATTCCAAGCAACAAGTTGTGTAGAGGAAGAGGAGGTATCAAACCTATTTGAAGGTGTTGTTGTGGAAATGGCTCCTCCAGAAGAATTGCTAAAAGATGAAGGAGTTTCGACTGGAAAAGGTATGGCCACTTTCAAAAATAGTTGTAATTCTGATAAAGTCATTTTTAAAAAACCACCCAACAACTAAGACCTTTATAAATTAAAGTATTTATAGAAGGCCATCCAGTCAACAGAGTCTTGGTAGACAATGGGTCTATCCTAAATGTTATTCCTACCAAAACCTTGAAAGCCTTAGACAATACCATGGCAGATGTAATCTCAAGTCAGGTATCCATTAGTGGCCTAGGTGGAGGAATAGTTAATACCAAGGGGATGTTTCCTTTAGATATTACTATGGAGGTAAAACAATCTATGCGACCTTTTTCATAATTGAAACTTCTACAACTTCTAATTTGCTCCTTATAAGAGATTGGATCCATCCAAACATGTGCATACCTTCATCACTTCATCAAATGTTAATCTTTTGGGATGGGGATGAAGTCAGAATTGTAGAGGCCGACAACAAACCGTTTGTGGCAAGGGTGTGGTTAGACGAATCAATCTTATATGAAGAATAGTGCATTCCAATAAAGTTTACTGAGGTGGACAGCACTGGAAGACCCGTGGCTGCCACCATGAGAAGTCTAACTGAGGAAGAGGTTAGAGAACTGTCCAAGGAAGCATCTAGGGCGAAGATGGAAATTCAGGCCTTATCTGCCAAATTGTTTAATTATCATAATAGAATAAATCAATGATGAGGAGAAGCATAGACTAAGAGAACATTCCTTTATAGCAACTTGTATTTAGCTAAAATCTTATTTGGCCGAAAAGAGGGTTTTTATAGAAAGTCAAGAGGAAATTGGCCTTTCGGCCAATTTGGCCGAAGTTCAAGATAACTTGGGTGAAACTCAAGACTTTACTAAGGAAAAGCTGGATGTTATCCAGTTGAAGGACCTAGAGGAAGCTTCGCCAAGGATGGATGATGGTTTAGTAGAGGTGCAAGATCCTTTGCTAGAAGTTAAACTGGATACAAAAGATGATTGTTGGCTAACTTATGTGAGTGGCCTGTTGGAACCAAAATTTTCAGGCAGAAATGATTGCTTTGCTAAAAGAATACAAGGACTATTTTGCTTGGAATTATCAGGAGATGTCAGGACTAGCCAAAGAGCTGGTAGAGCGCAAGTTACCTATTAAGGAGGAGTGTCGGTCATACTAGCAAGCTCCTAGGAGGATATCTCAGGGAGTGGTATTGATGATCAAGGAACAAATTGAAAGGCTTCTGAAAGCTAGCTTGATTCGTACAACCAGATATGTTGAATGGATTTCTAATGTTGTGCAAGTGGTTAAGAAGAATGGAAAACTTACAGTGTGCATTGATTTTAGAAATTTGAATTTGGCCACTCCAAAGGATGAGTATCCAATGCCTGTGGCAGATAAGTTGGTAGATGCAGCATCCAAACATGAGATTTTGTCTTTTATGGATGGCCACTCTGGATATAACCAAATCTAAATAGCAGAGGAAGACATTCCAAAGATGGCATTCAGATGTCCAGGCTCAGTTGTGACATTTGAGTGGGTAGTCATGCCATTTGGTCTCAAGAATGCTGGGGAAACTTATCAAAGGGCCATGAATTCCATCTTCCATGATATGATTAGCAAGTTCCTAGAGGTGTACATAGATGATGTGGTGATAAAGTCAACCACCAAAAATAAACACTTGAAAGACTTGAGAAGAGCCTTTGACAGAATGAGGAGCCGTAAGTTGAAGATTAATCCTCTCAAGTTTGCCTTTGGGGTTTCGACCAGGAATTTCTTAGGGTTATTAGTACACCAAAGAGGCATTGAAGTAGATAAAAACAAGGCCAAGGCCATAATGGTAGCAATACCACCCAGCAATAAGAAAGAATTAGGGCAATTCGTTGGCTAAGTCAACTTCTTGAGGAGGTTTATCACAAATTGTGTTGGTAAGCTCCATAAATTTTCTCCTCTTTTAAAGTTAAAGATGGGAGAGGAATTTGTTTGGGAAGAGCAACATCAGAAGGCCTTTGACAAGATTAAATAATACCTATCAAGCCCGCTAGTGCTCATGCCACCTAGGAAAAGATTTCCATTGAAGTTATACCTCTCTGCCGCCCATGAATCAATATGAATCATGTTAGCCCAAAATAATGAGGTTGATAGAGAACATGTCATTTACTATTTAAGTATGGTGTTAATCCAAGTAGAATGTAGGTATTCGGCCCTATAAAAGTTGTGTTTAACTCTGTATTATTCAGCCATGAAATTGAGAATTTGCGTATTGTGGGTTGAAGTTTACATAATTTTCCAAACTGGTGTTATTAAATATATGTTATCAAGGCCATTACTTACTAGCAGATTAGGGATATTTTCCCCGGCCTTGATGGAATTCAATCTTAAATATATTCCTCAGAAAGCTGTAAAATGAAGGGCTTTAGCCGAATTTCTGGCCACTCATCCTTCAGTTGAGGTAGAACCCTTAAGTTTTTGACGAACTGGACTCGGCCTTGATTAGCTTGACACCTTGGACATTAATATTTGATGGGTCAAGTACGGCCAATGGATCAGGAGCTGGAATTGTAATTATATTCCCATGCAACAAGAAAACTTCTTTTTTTCTTCATAGATTTGGAATGCACCAATAACCAAGTAAAGTATGAGGCCCTAATCATAGGCCTTGAAATATTACTAGAAATGGGTGTAAAAAGTATGCATATCATGGGATATTCCAACTTAGTAATTAGCCAAATTTCAGAAGAGTTTAAGTGTTTAAGTTGGAAGTTAAGGCCTTATCATTTGTTGGCCACTCAACTTGTTTAACAGTTTGATGAAGTAAGCATGAAGCATATGACAAGGAATAGAAACAAGGAAACCAATAACTTGGCACATAGGGCTTCTAGAATAAGGGTCCCAGATGGTTTAGAAGAAGTGTTGATGACAGTTAAGAAAATGTTACTTCCAACTGCAAAAATGAGAAATGATGTGATGGCAAAGTCATTCACTATTGAAATTTTTTATGGATACCTAGAAGATTGGAGAATCCCCATTTTCAATTATTTGGCAAGTCCCAGCTTTCCAACCACTAGAAGAATAAGGTTGATGGAAATTAACTACATTATGCTAGATGATGAATTGTACATGAAAAACAAATAGGATGACCTTCTGTTGCAATGTATTTCCAAAGATCAAGCCTTGAAAATGATGAAAGAAGTGCATGAAGGCTTATGTGGAGCTCATCAGGCTGGAAGGAAAATGAGATGGCTAAATAGATGATATGGGTATTATTGGCCAGGGATTTTGAAAGATTGTATAACTTATGCCAAAGGTTGCAAGCCATGCCAAGTTCATGGGCCAACATAAAAGCTGCCAGTAATAGAAATGCAGTTCATAATCTAGCCATGGCCATTCAGAAGATGGCATAGACATGATTGGGATGATTATGCCTCCTTCATCAGATGGCCACAAATTTATAGTGGTGGCCACTAACTACTTCACAAAATAGGTGGAAGCAGAGGCATTTAAAGTTATAAGTCAGAATGTGGCCATTAAGTTTGTAGAAGATAAAATTTTCCATCGCCTTGGAATTCCAGAATCTATTAGTACTGATAATGGAGTGCCCTTTAGAGGAACAGAAATGTTGAAATATGCAGCGTCCAAGGGAGTTAAAATGTTATGTTCCACACCTTACTATGCTCAAACAAATGGCCAAGTGGAAGCTGCCAACAAGATAATCATTGGCATTATCAAAAAAATGATCAAGGAGAACCCAAGAACTTGGCATGATCTACTTCCAAAATCCTTATGCGCATATAGGAACTCTAAGAAGACCAGCACTAGAGTTACTCCTTATATGTTGACTTATGGCCATGAAGTAATGCTTCTAATGGAAATGACAATCAAATCTGCCAGGATTGCTTACCAAAAATCACTTAACTCCAGCAGAATACACAAATTCAATGGTGGTAGAGTTGGAGGCTTTGGACGAGACTAGGTTGAGTGCTTTAGACCATATGATGGCACATAAAAAAAAAAAGTGATCAGGGCTTATAAAAAAAGAGTTAGGCCTAAAATTTTTGCTGATAAAGACTTGGTTTGGAAAGTTAATCTTCCAGTTGGAAAGAAAGATGAAAAGTATGGCAAGCGGACTCCTAGCTGGAAAGGCTCTTACCATGTTTACAAAGTTTTTAGCAATGGAGCATACCATCTAATGGAGTTAGATGGAACTGTTCATACTTATCCTACGAATGGCCGATATCTTAAAAAGTATCGGCCAAGTTTCTTTGAAGTTCTTAACGAAAAACAAAGCTAAGGTTAGCCTTGTGCTACTCTAGCAGTTGTAAACCATTTCTTGATGGTTATAAATATTTTCTTAAGTTAATTTATTTTTAGTAAATTTGTCAGCAAAGTGTTTGTGTATGTTTGTGGAAATGTTAACAAGTCTGCCAAGCGTGAAGATGAAGCAATAAAATAGACAAAAATGGCCATCTACCTAGGCATTTTCAGGAATGCAAGTTAAGGATTACAAATTAGAAGTGTTCAAAACATGGTCAAAGCCGGAAACAAAATTAACAAACATTCAAGTCCAATTTCAAAAAAATAACCATTTTTGTTGGAAGTCTTCCCACATCACTTTAGATTGTTGGATAATGGAGGTAGCAAAGTTCTTGTCATTGGCCATTTTCTGAGTTTCTTCATGAAGGGAGAGCATTTGGTGGCTGAGGCAAGTAGATTCAGCATGAAGAGTTTTGGCCACTTTCTGTTTGTTCTTTTTCTCTTCAATGGCTTTGGCAAGGGCTTCTTCCAGTTCTTTTTCCTTCTCAGTAATGATGTCAATCTCTGCCATGGTGGCCTGGAAGGTTAAAGAATCATTCTGTAACTTCTCCACTAGGGCCAACTTTTGTTCCTCCTTATTGGGAAGGGATTCATCAATGGCCTGAGAAGTCTTGATGGCCTAAGAAAAGTGGGATAGATGAGTACTAAAGATGGAAAAGGATTCTTTAGCATTACTCGATAGTTGAGGATGACCCATGGCACGAGTCAATGCTGAGGAAAGTTCTGCTTCAACAAAGGAGAGATCTTTAGGGTTGTGTTTCAGGAGATTGTTGATGGTGGTCTTAAGCTGAGTAATGTTTGATTCTGGCTGTGAAATGGTGGCAGAGGTACTGCTAGAGAAATCCTTCACTTGTTACAATGTGGCCTTAAGATTCTAGAAGAAATCTACAGCATCCAAAAGAGGATTTGTCTTGGCCGTTGAAGTAGTTGGAGCATGACAGGAAAGCTGCAAGAAGAATTTCCAAGTAAGATTCATAAACAATATATAAACTAAAACAAAAGGGGGATAGAAGGCCATTAACCTATCTTTTGGAGGTAGGTATCTTAGTTATTTTACCCATTTTGGAAACATTGACCCTGACAACTGGCTGAGCAAAGAGACTTGGAGACTGGATAGGAATTCATGGATCATTTTCTAAGGGAGAAGAATCCTAAGTGGAAAATACAAGGTAAGGAAATATGTATATATAGAGAGTCAAATGGCCAGACAAATTGATCAGATAACGAGATACCTCGGGAGAAGAAGTCTATGAAGCGCTGTTGTCTTCTTCTTTGGGCCTTCCTCACTTTTACTTTGTTATTCTCCCTCATCATCTTCATCTCTGACCTTTAATTTTCTTTTCTTTCCTTTCCCTTTCGTACTTTTATTTTCCTTCTCCTCATCCTTACCTGCCCCTTCTTGGCCATCATCACCACTGTCACCAGAACCTTTCACTTCTTTATCTTTGCCTTCTTCATCACCTTCTTGGCTATTATTGTCTGGTGTTTGTTGCTCTGTTGGATTCTGGCAAGGTACATCATCTTGCTCATTCTCACCAGCTAGATTATCAAACATTGCCTCAATTTCTGAATCAGAACCAAGGTCTGCGAGAGGGAGGTCTACAACATAAGGAAGTTGGGATTGGCTTAAGATAGGAATTCCCTTTGGAATTTTGGGTTTTGCTTTGCTGGTAGACTTTGACACCTTGGTTTTAGCCTTGGAAGTTTGGTCAATCTCATCTGTGTCACTTACAATCTCAATTTTGGCAGATGAAGTGGCCTGGCTAGGTTCTTTCTATTTTTTAAGTCGGCTCTACTAAAAACATATATCTTAGTTAGTGGCCAAAAGAAAAGAAGAAATTAATTATAAGAAATACATAGCCTTGTCCTGTAGGAAATGGCCCCAGACTTAGGTCCAGGAGAAGTAGAAGCTACCTTCTTTGGAACAGCAACAGGAATCCCAGAAGTGGCCATCTTTTAGCCTTTTGCTTTGGAAGTCTTAGACTCACTAGATTCAATAGTAAAACAAAAGGGGTTTAAATAAGTTAAAATGGAAGATTAGTACATACAATGGCAAAGAAAGAAGCACAAGGCCCATACCTGCTTGGGAGTTAGAAGCCTTGGCACCCTTTTTGGTAGATGAAGTGGTAGCATTTGATGTAGTTTTCTTCGCTTTTGGAGTATCAGAGATAGAGACAATCTGAGCTTGGCCACTAAAGGCCAGGGAAACATACTTAAAGGAATTTAATTGTTGTCTGATATGAACAATGCTTTCAATTTTCCTGGTAGTGGTAATGTAGTTGTGCCACCAAGCATCAAATAGATCATGGGTGTCAGGATGAATGGCAAAAGACTGGAAAACAAAATCTTTCTTCAAGTTCCTAAACCTCCTGCTGATATCAACTACTAGTTTTCTGTCAGTAAACCTGACCCTTATATAAAAAAGGTATGGTTGTATGAAGGGGAAGGGGTTAGAGAAATCATCTGCCTTAGGCCAAATTACCTGGCCAACTATGCTAGATTGTAAAATTCGACCCCACTTTTTCCATTTTTGGACGTGAGTGAACCAATGCCATTGTCCAAGTCTCGGCGAAGAAGAAAAGAGGTTATCAGATCTGAATATTCTTTTTTGGCCTTTTCAGAAGTATAATCAAGGGGAGGAATAAGCCATGCTGGAGTTTGGGTATAACTTTGGAAAGGAAGAAACTGATCAGGGGTTCTGGTGTTGTAGTGATCATAGGAGAGGTTAAAACATCTTCTAAAAGTATAACATTTGGGGGTGGCAGCTAAATATGCAGGGGTGATCAAATTATTTTGGAGAGGGACTTTGACTGAAGGACTCAATTTTGGAAAATACACCTGAATTCAGACTTGGATTAGCCAGTAAGGCCCTAAGGTTTTGTGGAAATCAGTCAAGACAGTGTCAGTAAGGCAGCGATAGACATAGGCCAGCAAAAAAGGGGCAAGGGCCAGGTGTTTTCCCTTGGCCAGAGCAATGACAATTTCTGTAGTCTTTTTGTTCACTTGCTTAGCCACCACACATAACAAATACCTATTGATCCACACCAATAGGAAGGTAATATGTTCTTCATCTTCAACAAGGCCATCAAATTTTTTGAAGTGTTTAATAAAACGAGTAAAAGTGGTCACGAAATTCTTGGTGCCAGTGGTTTTCTGTGGAAATTCAAATTATTCCTTGTTTGATAGAAGAGAATGGACATTAGCCCCAGTGCTTTTAAAGCCAGTAAAGTGGCAAATATATTTCATAGTCGGAGACATCATCCCACAATTAAGGTGAAATGAATTGGTGGTAAAACTCCAAAAGAATATAGCAGAGCATAAAAGGCACTTATCCGTAGTCTCAGGGATTTTACTAAATTGGATGGCATCAAAAATTCCCAAGTGATACCACAAAGCACCTTTGGCCACTGCAACTCTATCCACCCAAACTGACCAACTCTCTTGGGAACTAGCTGGGATTTGAACTAAAAATGGGGTAAATCACCTCCAGTTCTGGTGGGATCTGTCTCAGATAGAACAAGTGATTCTCTAACATAGGGTACAAATTTCTAAGGGATTAAGGAGGGAGTTGCAGAAAAGTTGGCCTTAGGCCTGTGGAAGAGTCCTCAAAGGGAATAAAGGGTTTTATTTAAAACCCCTCTGCTATAAAGGCCCTCATGATGGTATAAACTTGATGGGCATGTGTGGTTGGAGAAATAGAGGTAGGCATCAATTCATGATTTGCGTTGATCGCTCTAACCTTAGGAGCCATGGAAAAGATGAAAGTCTAAGTGTTGAAGAAAGAGATTATAATTTTTATTTTTTTCCGTTTGGGTCAGAAAGAGAGAAAAAAGATTGAATTTGGTGAAGTGTGGAAGAAGGAGCAAATATACGATGGAGTGGATAGGAAAATGATAAGGTTTTTAGGAGTTTAAAATAATTTAAAGTTCAAATTTTGTGGAAGGGGTAAGGTTTATCAGTTAATGGCTAAGAGTCATTATGGCTTTGGGAGTTCCAAGAATTTGAAATGATTAAGAAGTGGCAAGGAAGTTGGAATGACAAAGTGCCACCACACAACTTGCAAAACGTGGCAGCCATATAAGATAAGTAAATTCAAATTTGGTTTCGAAGATAAAATTTTCTCTTAAAACCATCAAACCTCAAATGGCTTTTTATTTTGGAAGAGCCCAGGCCCATTAAGACTTCCAATTTTGGAGACGTTATTTGATAAATCATAAAGCCTCCAAAAATTCGGGGCCATATGTTTGCACCCAAATTTTCATACCACATAATGGTCAATTAACTCATGTGAGCATGGCCAGCAAGGTTTTATAAATCATGGCCAAGAGTCAATTAGTGTTTAACATTTGAAACAAGCCATTTCTTTAAGAAGTCGCGGCCGAAAAGAATAAAGAGATCAATGCTGACAGTTACAAGAGCAGCTTCAAGATTGATAATTGAGGGACACGTAGCAGCCATTTAAGCCGTGACAATATTTTTAATAAATATCTTGAAGTGTATGAAGATAAACTTGAAGTAGTTGAATATAAAGGAAATAGAAGTGATAGAGAAGAAATAGGCTAAAAGCAAGGGATGTGGCCAATATTCAAGGGAAATGATGTCCCAAAGAATGTTATGAATATAGAAGGAAAAGAGGGTAAGTTCATTACATACAGTTCGAAGTCAGCAGCATGGCCATGAAATGAAACGTGCAAGGAAAAGTGCCAAAGGTAGTTTCCGCAAGTAAACTGCAAGTGACAAATGGCAAAAGGGCAAGAATGGATGAGGAAACGTGGCAGAATCTGAGCTGGGAAGTTAGAAACGGTTGGAGAGCTAATTTGGTAGTTATATAAATAGGATACTTAGTGTAATTTGGCACCTCTCCTACAACACACAAACAAGCACATATCTTTGCAATTTCTTACAATTGTATCTTTATCCTTTCAATTTGCACTTTCATTTCTACAATGTCAGTTCAAGTTATTTATGTTGTTGATGTTATTCCAATCATTATCTTGTGATCCATTTAGCAAGAAGTGGTGTTTTAATTTGTCATTTAAATCATTTCTTTCAATTCTCTGCAATTTCATGTACATGTAACTTCTTTCATTTCATTCCCAGTTAATAACCAATTCATTTCTTTCTTGCATTAGCTTTATTTCTTTAAACTTTCACATTTAAGTCCTTTTAATTAAGGCAAAACGAACCTTTGAAATGGAAGTTTATATTCTTTTATTTCACAATCACT
Organism: Cornus suecica; assembly: GCA_963922005.1. Taxonomy (NCBI): domain Eukaryota; kingdom Viridiplantae; phylum Streptophyta; class Magnoliopsida; order Cornales; family Cornaceae; genus Cornus; species Cornus suecica. The sequence continues at coordinate 51,811,790 of OY998239.1, forward strand.
TGATTCACACCCATTTCATTCAAAAGAAAAGTTGCATATTATTTTCGCAAGTTCTTGACTCTTCCAGAGTTTGGCATGCCCACGCTTCCAAAACACAATTTTTTGTGGAAACAAAAGGCACTACCGAGTACTCGGTAGTTCTTCACCTTGTATTTTCATGTTTCATCTTCTCTGCCCCATTTCTCTTCTCGGCTTCATTCATCTTCACTTTTTTCGCATTCTTGACTTATTTTTGGTCCTTCATAGGTCTTTTGTCCATAATTTCGGCTCTCGAACAATCTTGAGTCACAAATCCAGTTATTTTACCGAATTAAACTCATTTTACATGACATAGTCCCGAAACGTCTTAAAACACAAAAATCGTATAAAAGCACCAATAAAATGATAAACATGAACATAAAAATATATAATTAGGAGCCTTAAGGATATGATATTTGGCTCCTATCAATACCCCTGATCGATAAAGAAGTTCCTTCCCCACTTCCTTCCGGAAAAGCTCCTGTTCCTCCACCTCCACCTCCTCCACCACAAACTGTCCCATCCTCTTCTTCTTTTTGCCCCATGCCTTCTGGGGACGACGAGTCTAAAAAGAGGGTCCGGTTGAGGACAACTGCATCCCCTAGTACTCTCGAGGAGTCTAGTGTTGATGCCAAGGCAATTACTAGCACCCTACTTTGGTTTCTCCTGGGAACCGGATGTTGGTTGCTCATCAAGAGACCATCGACAATCCAGACACTCTTTGGACTATGGGTCTTCAGGTATGGAATCCATCTGACCGAAGGGCGACCAATAAAATGGACAAGTCCAAACTGGCTATGACCAGACCAGAGATAACTATGAAGGTTTGTTCTTTTATTTCTTCCTCATCTACCTAATAGTTCGACAAATTTATATTATCTTTTTGCTACTAACTGACACTTTCATTTTGTCAAATGTAGTACTATGCTCAGGCTTACAATGCCAAGTTGAAGAGTGATTCGAAGAGTTTGGAAAAGTAGGTTGCCCCTCTTCAAAAAAAGAAGGAGACTAAGTAAAATTTGCGGACCGAAGTGGAATCCCTTTGGTAAAACCTAGTTGAACCGACTTTTCGAGCTGAAACGGTGGAGAGAAATCATCAGGAGGCTGAGAGGGGTTGTTAGGAGCTGATGGCCCAGAACAACGAGCTGACAACTTCCAATTCCAAACTTCTTGACTGTGGAAGGCTAAGCTGGAGAACCTTTTGGTAATGGAGAGATCCACTGTCAAAATGTGCCATTAGAGAGGACTGGAGACGTTTGAATGGCTCAGCAACATTTCTCGACTGTGGATTGGCTATGGATGTAGAATATTCCTGGAGAATGCTAGCCTTCCTCCAAAAGAAGAAAACCCGATGCTTTCTTTAAGATAACCCATCCCTATGAAGATTCGACGTCCAGACCCAATGCTGCTCTTTTTAGCAAGTTCCTGCTAAAGCCCCTCCCTAGTTCTCCTCGAGCGGACTTTAACTGTAAGATAGTTTATAGGTTTGAACCGGAGTTTAACAGGAAAGTCCATAGGACTTGATATTAACTTTTGTAATCTTCCCTTAGGCACTGGGCCCCCTTTTAAATATAAACTCTTTTGGAACTCATATGAATTTTCTTAATGTCTGTTTTATTCAAGGGGTTCGTTTATATTTTTATCCTTCGGGCGCATGTGGCCTAACCAAGTTTGTAGATACTTATTTTACTTTTGCCACTTGATGCCTTCGGCATTCAGTGGATAAGTATTAAACCTTTCAGGCTCTTGTGGCCTCGTGAAAGTTTGAACACTTAGTTTTTCTTTTCCATTTGATGCCTTCGGCATTCAATGGATTAATATTCAACCTTTTGGGCTCTTGGGCCCTTGTAAAAGTTGAACACTTAGTTTATTTTTTCCACTTGATGCATTCGGCATTTAATGGATTAGTATTCAACCTTTCAGGCTCTTGGGGGCTTGTGAAAGTTGAACACTTAGTTTTTTTTGCCACTTGATGCCTTTGGCATTCAATGGATTAGTATTCAACCTTTCGGACTCTTAGGGCCTTGTGAAAGTTTATAAATACTTATTTTATATTTGGGGATCATCTAAAGACTATATTATTCATGAACTACTTCTGAAGCAAATGGGAATCATCGAGCACTAATGCCTTTATTACATGAAGCAAAGGAATAAAAACAAATATAACTTTTAATCATCGGGAACATAGCCCTATTATGGATAATACCCCTTGAGGTGAAAAATGTTCTGGGAGTTGGGCTCCATCAGGCCATTTTTGGTTTTTCGGACACGAAACGCCCCTCACCTGATCACCTCGGTGATAGTGTAAGAACCTTTCCAAGTTTCCCAGAGTTTGCCGATGTTCCCTATTTTCCTCCTAAGAACAATGTTCCCCACTTGGAATTCTCTCCTTTTGACCTTTTGGTTAAAGTGGCTTCGGACACGCTGTTGGTAAGCGGTTAGTTTAACCCTTGCAACCTCTCTCCTTTATTCTAACAGATTTAGCTCATGGGCTAGATGTTGATTGTTCAGGCCTTCCACCCCTTCCTGGCTCCATAACATTGGTACTCGAATCTCAGTATGTATCACGACTTCTGCACCATATGCCATGGTAAACAGGGTCTAATCGGTGGGCAACCTAGGTATTATTCTATATGACCAGAGTACCTCAGGAAACTTTTCAAGCCATGCTCCTTTAGCCTCTTCGAGTTTCTTTCTGAGTGTGTGAATGATTATTAGATTAGTCCTTTCGGCCTGACCATTACCTTATGGATACTCGACTGATGACGTATTCTGATTGATTTCATGCTTGGCTAGAAAGTCCCTAACCTTGCGGTTGTCTAGGTTCTTGTCGTTTTCCATTATAATTGGTCTTGGCAGTCTGAACCTATATATTATATTGCTCTAGATGAACTTGATGACATGGCTATTCTTTATTGTGGGATAGTCATCAGCCTCTACCCATTTGGTAAAGTAATTTGTGGCTAGAAACATGTGAGTTGTGGATCTTATGGCCATCGGTAGAGGACCAATGATATCCATTCCGCCACCGGAACTTCTGATGGTTCCGATGGTGGATAGATAATATCTCCGTACATCTCACACCATTTGCAAATTTGTGCAGAAGCTTCGGCATCTCTGGACATATATAGAACAAATTATCCTTGAAAAGGATTTTATGGGCCAGGGATCTGCCTCCTAAATGATTTCCACAGGACTCACCGTGTATTTTGTCCATTACGACTCGCGCTTTGAAGGAGGTTACTCATTTCAAGTATGGCCCATAAAATGACTTCTGGTAGAGTTGCTAGCCAATGAGTGAGTATCTGGCGGCCTTCATATAAATATTGTAGGCTTTCGTCTTAGACTCCGGTAGGGTCTCGTTCTTAAGGTAATCCAATAGGTCATCCATCCAACTAGGTTCCCATGGTATTAACATAACTTATTCTGGCTCCTGAATGCTGGGTCTCACTAAAAAATCGATCAGAACAGCCCTGATCATATCCTCATTCACCAAGGATGTTTGGTTGGCCAAATGATCCGCCGCAGTATTCTTATTTCATGGGATTTGATCAAAAGTCAACTTTTGGAAGTATTCCGCTTCTTTCAATACAAGTTCCCTTCAACTTTGGTGATTTGACGTATGACCAGCTATGAATCACTGTGCACAATAAGGTTCTGGATCTGGAGGCTCTTGGCCAGTCGGAGACCGGATAAAAGTACTTCGTATTCGGCCTCATTATTGGTGGCTAGGAACTGCAACCAGACTGACATCTGGAGGTGACTACCATCGGGGGATTGAATCTCTACACCTACTCCCACTCCGTTTGAACTAGCCAATCTGTCGACGAACAACTCCCACAGATCTGAACCCTCTAGTTGATCCGTATCTTCTTTCTCTTCCTCTAGTAGGAAGTCGGTCACTGCTTGGCCTTTAATTGATGTTCGAGGGACATAAATTATGTCACAAATGCCTTGCTTGATAGCCCATTTGGAAATTTTCCCTAAAAGGTCCGGCTTTAACAATTGCACTCTGATGGAAGTCAAAGTCGGAACAACGATGAGATGTGCCTCAAAATAGTATCAAAGGCATTATTTTTCATTTACCAGGGACTCTACAATTTTTTCTTGTCTGTTGTAACGAGTCTCGGCTTTAGCTAAGGCCTTGCTGGTGTAGAAGACGGGCATCTACTGGCCCTTGTCTTTCTCTTATCAGGGCGGTGCTGGTTGAGACTACGATTGCTACTAAATATAGATATAAAACTTCTTCAGACTCTGGGGTAGTAAGAATTGGTGGTTTTAACAGGTACTCCTTTAGCCTCTGGAAGCGTTCGATCTGTTTGGGACCCCATAACTCACCTTTCCTTGCTTTTATGGCTTGGAAGAAAGGTCTACAATGATCGCTTAGCCTGGCGATAAACCAGCTGAGGGCAGCTACCTTTCCTGTTAGCACTTGGATTTCTTTGTGCGTTCGGGGATCCTTCAACTCCAGGTGGGCCTTAACTTGCATCAAGCTTGCCTGTACTCCTGTCCAATCCACAATGTGGCCCAAGAATTATCCGGATGACACACCAGAATAGCATTAGGTGGGATTGAGTTTATTCCATGCATTCAGCGGGTGTCAAATTCTGTCGCAGGTGTTCTAGGTGGCTTTCGGTTTTTTTTACTCCATCTATATCTGGTTATAGCCGGAGTATGCGTTGAGGAAGGTCAATCGTTCATATCCAGAGATAACATCTACTATTTGATCGATTTTTGGCAACGGGAAGTTGTCTTTGGGGCACGGCTTATTGAGGTTAGTAAAGTCGACACACACCCTCCATTTTCCATTCTTCTTTTGAACAATAACGACGTTGGCTAAACATTCAAGATACTGTACTTCCCTGATGAATCCTACCTGGACAAAACGAGTTAGTTCTTCACCTATAATTTAGTTTATGTGCGACCCCATGCGTCGTTGCTTCTTCCAAACCGACTTCACATTTGAATCGACATGAAGGGAATGTTGAGCTACGGCTGGGTCGATACCGGGCATATCCATGTGACCCCATGCAAAGATGTCATAATTGTCTTGCAAAAAGGTGGTCATCTCTCTCATCTCATTACCTGTGAGGCTCGTGCCATCAAACGTTACTTTCTCAGGTTGATCGGGTACCACGGATACTTCTTACAATGGCTCTACCGTGATTGGGGGATCCGCAGCCCCTCCCTATGATTGATATTTGGCATCCGATGCTAGATCCACAATCTGGACTTCCTCTGACCTTCTCCTCTTCTTCATTCTTTTGAGGGTAACCGCATAACATTCCTTAGTTGTTACCTCATCCCCCATCATATCGATGATGTCAACCCTGTTCGGGTCTAAACATCTCATTACCTGGTGTAGTGTCGATGGAACTTCATGCATCGTGTTAATCCAGCCTCTTCCCATGAACAGGTTGAATGATGGCTTCACATCTACCACAAAAAAAGTCTCTTTGAGCATTCTTCGGGCAGTTGATACTGGTAACTGAACCTTTCCAATTGGTTCAACTTGTTTTCCATCAAATCCCATATCTGGGCTTCGGGAAGGAGCGATCTCCCTCGGGTGGATTTCAAGCTTGTCAAAGGCCCACTTGGTGATGATGTTGGTGTTGCTTCCCAAATCGATCAAGACTCAGTTGATAAGATAGCTTGCCACCATCAGGGTGATGACCAAAGGGTCAACATGGGGGGTCTGGATGTTATGTAGATCGGACGTGGAAAAAATGATCTGGGGATCTTTCAGTCGATTGTGGATCTAATTTACTTGACCAATCCTGCTCATCTTTTGGACCTGATGCAACTGGGATCTATTAATTCTTTCCATCTTCTAGGAAGTGGATCCGCAGTGAACCATGTGGATGACCCTTACGGGTTATACGGTTATGGAACCTCGTGGACAAGTTGGTGCCTACCGCTCAACTCGGAGCCTCTCTTTCTAGACATAGTTCGAAAGCTCTCCTCTATCTAACATGGATTCCACTTAACGTATGAGGCTTCAAAATTCGTTGGTTGTGTGCCCAAAGTCGTTATAGAAGGCACAATGATTTGTCTTATCTCTTTGATCTAAGGGTTGCCTGATAGGTGGCGGCATTTAGAAAATCCCTTGGGCCTTGTTCTCCTGGTAGAGTTTGGCTAAGGTAACCTGTAAGGGGGTTATTTTTTCTTCTAGCTTCAGGCGCTTCTCTGAGTTTGATGCGGATGGAGTAGGTGGGTTTTGGAGCTTGCGGTCGGCTATCCATTCCTTTGATTGGGTTTCGACGTTGGCCAAGGCAGTTATTTTTTTCCGGATGGCTTTATCCGCAAATGGCCTTGTGCCCTAGAATTCAACTCCCCGATCTCGGAAGGTGGTCTTTTGACTAGAGATTGGTGGAACTTTGACCCGGGTACCAAGGCCATCCTGAAAGCTTCAACGGCAGAGCGCTGATTATAATTGTCAATGGATGAAGACTCAATGTCGAATTTGGACATAAAACGTTTCAGCGACTTTCCTTTCTCCTGGATCATTATAAAGATATTATATATGGTTTTCTTCTGCCTCTTGCTGCCGTAGTACTGGGAAACAAAGAGTTTACTCAGTCTTTGCCAATTTTTGATAGACCCAGGTGGTTCCTTTCTAAACCATAACAGAGCGGCATCGGCCAAACTTATCTAGAATACCTTGTAAAGTAGTGTTTCGTTCTTGGCGTATATGGTCATCTTATGGTGGATCTGGTAGATATGCTCTTCCGGATCCTTCGTGCCATCATAGGGGGTGAACCTCGAATGATGAACTTCTTCAGGAATGGCACACGAGTGATTTCCACAATAAAGGGCAATTGGATGGATTCGGCAGAAGAAAATCGTCGATAGACTGGGCCTTCAAGTCCTTCATAACCTTCTTCTAGAACTCGGCCATCATCTCATCTAGCTTTTATATGGTTAGGACTCCTTTTTGAATGGGGGTTCTATTCACATGAATGGATGACTCAGCATGTTCCTTCGATCCATCACCTCCTTCCCGAGCCTGAGGATGATCAGATGTGGCTGGCAAGATAGGCAGATGGTCTATCTACGCAAGGAGATCAGCGTTCTGTCTTTCCAGAATGTTGTTATGCTCTTCCACGATCGCCAACTGCTGCAGGATCTGCTCAGGGGTCAAAAAAACCTCCCCCTGGCCTCCTCTGTTGGCTTGTATATCTGTCTGAGAATGGGTTACCACCATTGTTTGGAGAGAATAAGAGAGAACGGGCGAGAAAACTCAACAAAAGAGGTGGGAAGATGATCACAAGTATGATAAAAAAAAAGTTTCCCCCAAACATCGCCAATGTGTAAATGCTAAAAATTGCACAACCCACGAATTAATGATATTTAGGCTCTAAAGACCTTATTTATACAAGAACTTAATAAGCTTTTTGTTCCATATAGACTGCAATCCAATCCCTTAACCTAAGGGATTAATTTGCTTGCTCTTAAATATAATTCTAGAATAATCTAATTTATGAGCTTTTGCTTTCGGGCCGACGATAAATCCTCAATGGGCTGATATAGGTGGGCTTGAAATTCTTGCACGTGCAGTTACATTTTTCGCTCACCCTCGGGCCCTGCTAACTATTTTTGAAATCCGAAAGCTAAAAACTCATTTTTATAATATTTGTGATTATTCGGGACTGGAAGTGTCGAAAACGGAGTTCATTTGAAAATTCACATTTTTGGACTTCATAATTTCACAACTAAAAACAACAGCCACTGTAGTTTTGTAGCCCGGACTCTATGCGTTGTTTCGATCATAACTTTGGCTCCAGGTGTTCAATTAAGGCGTCCTTTAGCTCTTTCGAAATATAAATTCATGGGCTTGAGTTATGACCTTTGAATCACTCAGTTTGGATTAGTTTTGAGCGACTTAGGACCTTTTGTTTAGGCTGGTCCAGTTTAATCCTTTTGATCGTTCACCGTTCTTTTTTCGTTTTCGCCTCGTTGCTTCGAATTTTATTCTGATTGTTTCTACGGCCTACCCTTAGCCTAATTTGAGTACATTGACTTGGAAATTATATTTTTACCCTTGGTTGGACATTTTTACCCTTGAGTGAATGTTTAGTGTTTGAATAATTCATTTTAATTATTTTCACTTTTGTTTCGACCCCACGGATTCTTGTGACCTCTTTTAAGTATAAAATAACTCTTATACTCCTAAAATGGATTTAAATAATTGTTCTCCATAACGGGTTTAAAATGTTATATTAAAAAGAGTTGTACTCATAGGATCCGTTATTCCGTCAATTGGAATTCCTTGTTTGTGGTCTTGAGTTAATGGCCTTGAGTGACCTTGTACTGTGTGAGGTTGTCAGTGAGGTGAAGAGGTTGAGGTCAATGGTATGAGAGTGGATATCTCTATGTGTGGATAATGTATAGGTTATGATTAGAGTTATGGTTACAAGCACGATTATGAGTCTTTCCCTCCCGTGATTTTTAGGGAATGGGTTGTGAACCTCTTGGAACTCTTGGTATCGTGTTGTGAACCTCTTCGATGTATGGTTATGAGGACTTGGGTATGGTGTGCTTGGTGCACGGTTGAGTATGTAGCTTAGAGTACTAGCTCAGGGTGATGGTCCTAGCTGTGTTTAGATGGTCGTGTGTAATGGATATATACACATACACGTATCTATATATCTATATGTATATCCCTATGTACAGACTTATATGTGTGTGATTGTGGGCTATGTGATTTTGTGCTTGATACTTGTAGCTTGATAGGTGTTTTACTTGCTTGAGCATAGTATGGGGTTTAGTGGGATTTATTTAGGGGTCTCGGATTGGCGTGAGTGTCATGTGAGACAATGGACCGACCTAGGATAGATGCATGCACACGGGTTGGTTTAGCATTCCCTTGATGACTATGGGATGTGGTAGTTAGAGTATTTCCTACTGGGCACTCGTGTTAACCCCCTCCCCCCCCCCCCCCCCCCCCCAATAAACAAAAAAAAAAACAATAGTTGTAGGTTACATACGGCAGATACATGACAGCGTGAAAAGTGACATCAGCTCGGGTGGATTGGGATGATTATCTAGTTATTTTCCTTCTTAAAATTTATATCTTTACCCATATTGTATAGGATTGTCTTGTATTTTCTCTTGGAAGTCAGCTTGTTGGCATAGCCCTTTCAGTGTATCCCTACTACTTTGTATCATCATTTAGTGTGTTAGTATCTTGTTCGGCATTGCGATATGTCTCTATGTATTATTATTATAGCTACATTTATTATTTATTCAGTGATTATTAGTGTTGAGTTCTTCATTCAGTTATTATTTTCCCCTATTATTTCATGTGTACTGATGACTCTAGTCTTCGCTCGCACTAACGTCATACCTCAGATTCACTAATTCTCAGGGTTGGAGCCTCAGAGATTTTGGAGCGTGACAAGAACTGTTCTTCATAATCTACAGTCCAAAATTGAAGATTATCCTAGTAATGATTTATGGAAGGCTCAAGAGAAAGATTTTATGGTTGCCTATATTCATATGTCTACTATTGAGGAGTCATATTCTAAGCAACTCTCAAGGGTGCAATGGTTACAGTTGGGAGATAAGAACACCTCTTACTTCCACAAAGTTGGCAACTATAAGAAGAGGTGTAAAAGTATCTTTTCCCTTACTTCTTCAACTAGGGCTAGGCTTGAGGACTCTTTGCTAGTTAAGGAGGAAATTATGGGGATCTATGCTAACTTATTGCATGGCGGGTCTCAGATTGCTATGCCAGATCTTCATCAATTTGTGAGTTCCCCCTCTATTTTTGGAATAGATTCATTCCTTTTTTAGGCCTGTCACTGATGAAGAGATTCAAACTACTATATTTTCCCTTAAAAGTGACAAGGCTCGAGGAAGTGATGGCTAAAATGCCATATTTTTTAAGCATACCTGGCCTATAGTAGGTCCTGATATCACTAAATTCATTCATGTTTTTTACCATTCTAGGCAACTCTTGAAGGAGGTGAATTCCACTATTATAACTTTGGTTCCCAAAGTTGATAATCCCACCTATGTGTCTGATTTTAGACCTATCTCATTGCGCAACACCTTATACAAGTGTATTACCAAAATTATTGCTAATAGAATCAAGGTGTGTCTTAGGAGTTATATTAGTGTGAATCAGGGTGCTTTTGTCCCTGGAAGGAGTATATATGAAAATATCCTTTGTCTCAAGAACTCCTAAGGAATTATCACAAGGATGAGGATGGTCCAAGGCTTGCTATGAAGGTTGATCTAACAAAAGCTTTTGAAACTCTTTCTTGGTAGTTTTTAGAAGCTACTTTAAGGGCTTTTCTTTTTCTTGAGCACCTGATTCAACTCATTATGGTTTGTATCTCAACTCCAATGTTCTCAATTAATATCAATGGTTCCCTTCAAGGTTATTTCTCTAGTTCTATGGTCATCAGCCAGAGGGACCCTCCCCCCCCTACCTATTTGTTCTTGCTATGGAAATATTGTCTAGTATGTTGCAGAAAGAGTCATCCTCTCCCTTATTTTATTTAGCACTAGAAATGTGAGCCTCTGAAGATAACGAACCTATTATTTTATGATGACTTACTCTAATTCTTTGTTGTTGTTCTTCAATCTATTAACTGTATTATGAAAGGTCTTGAGAAGTTCAGTTATCTTTCTTGTTTATTTCCTAATCATGTTAAAAGTGTTGTGTTTTATTCTACGGTGTCAGCTGATGCTTTACTTGCCATCTGATATCCGTCGGGTGTGGTTAAAAATATGTGTTAAGAATGCACTCTTTATGACAGCCTAGGTTTTACCTATTCGCAAGCTCACAAATCAATTGTAATATAAAAATGGCTTGAGAACGGGAATGTCGAACCCACATAGACTTGTTTATTCACTTCAGTGGTTCAAAAGTATTGAATTATGTTTTGAAAATGTATTTGGATTTGATTTTTGACGATTAAACTAAAATTAACTAAGAAAACAATAAAAATAATAGTTGTTATCAAGAGATAGAGAACACTAGGGTTTTCATCACTCCACCACTAACCGCATAATATAATCCTTAATTTGCACAAATGTAAGAGGGTGATCTATTACTGTGAATTAGGTCATACCACAAATAGTCGAATATGACCCCCAAAAGGATACCGACAATCGGATTCGCTACAACCCATTTTTTAATAGAGTATGACTAATTCATGCATCTACTCTAAACTACTCCTACTAACATAAATTAAAAAGCATGCTATATCATCTCGTCGAGGCAAGGCCTGTGTAAACCTAGGATTTCAAGTGTTAAGAACTATTATATAGAAAATCATGAATTAAGCATCCGAGTTCTAGCTCATAGTGAATAATCATAATTGAATAGAAAAACTATATTTATTCCATTTAAGACAAGAATTTAAAACGAATATAAAATTCTGTATAGAAATCAAAACAAACACTCATCTACTACAATCATCACAGAATAGTCACAGTTTCCCCTCTATTACAATTGAAAACAAATATAAGGACTACATTACTTGGGTAGGGTTTTGCTAGAAAACCCTAGATACCGGTTTAGTTGGCTATGGAAGATGGTGACTGCATCATGGATGTAGAGACACACTATATGGTCTTCTTCTCCATTTCTCTAGGTCTGAGTATGGCTCTTCTTCTCCACTGTAATAAGTCTGAATGAACGTATGAAAACTTAATGAAGCAATAACCACCCCCAATTATGATGTATGGTTGTGTCTATATAGGCAATGATGTAGAGAAGCCCTTTTTAGTTTTTTTCACTCTAAAACTCATGTAAACCCTAACTTCTCATATATATAAATGTATATGCATGTATACAGAGGTCTGGAGTCGTAGGACACATTTTCCAATTAAGTCGGGGGTGAAACAGGAAAAATCCACACAAAACCATCAACAGTTGCCGAACCTAAGCTTCAAGCGTACCAGGCCTATGTTTCAAGCGTAGGTCCAAGCGTACCCTCTAAGTGTAGGTCCAAGCGTAATTTTGTGTTTTCTAGCCACGTTTTGGAACTGGAAGCATTGGTACAAGCGTAGGGAATTTATGAAAAACAACTTTTCTCCTTGAATGCACCAAAACGTCCGTCTCGAACCCGCGATGCTTTTTGTTGAAGATGATGGCTTCTGAAAATGCCGTTTTTGCCCTCTGGGAGCCATTTTTGTCTCGGATGCCTCTTTAACTCTCCTCTTGGATAGAAAGAACACACTCTTCAGTTAATTCACCGAAGTTAGCTCCATTTCTTCATTAAACTCCTGAAACATGCTTTAATGTGCAAATAAAATAAAATACCAAATAATTGAATGAAATAACGTAACAATAGTGAGTTAAGGGGTCAAAAATGTCTAATATTTGACACCTATCACCATCAATTCAAGATTGAGGTTTCAACAACGTGCTCTTCTAGTTAGGTACTTGGGTCTGCCTCTCCACTCTACCAAGCTCAAGAAGGAGGATTGTGAAAGCTTAGTTTCTAGAATTCTCCCGAATCAATAGTTGGTCAGTTAAGTTATTGTTTTTTGCAGTTAGATTGCAATTGGTAAAGGTTGTTCTCTTCTCTACACAAGTATATTGGGCTTCTATTTTTGTGCTTCCAAAAGTTGTATTGCATGATCTTACTTCCTTGCTTAGGAAGTTTCTCTGGACAGGCTCTGAGATGTGTAATGGGGTTGGAAAGTGGCTTGGAGGACAGTCTGCTCTCCTAAAATTGAAAGGGGCTTAGGTGCTAAAGATCTAGAAAATGGAATTTGGCTGCGATGGCCAAGCACTTGTGGAGGATTGTTCAACCTGAGCAGCATTCTTTATGGTCTCTGTGGGTTCACCAACACCTCAATAAGAATAGAATTTTTGGGCTTTATCTATCCCTAGACAATGCTCTTGGACCTGAAAAAAATTCTTCACCTTAGACCCTTAATTCAGCCTTTCATCAGCATGTTGTTGGGAATGGGAAAAGCAGTTCTCTATGGTTTGATTCTTGGCATCTCACTAACAAATATCTCACACAATAAACCAATTACAAAAAATACGTGTAGTAAAATATATATTTACATATTAGTACAAATATATAGACTATATTTGAATAAATATAGAATGCCAAACACCTTGGCTCTCTTTCTTTATTAAGCTCCTGAAACATGCTTAAACACACAAATGAAATAAGAATACCAAATAACGGAATATAGAGACATAACAAACACAAGATAGGGGCTGAAAATGTCCAATAATGAGCATCTATCACACCCCCAAACTTACATATTGCTATTCCCTTAGCAATAAATTCAAAGAAACTATTTGTGATGATTTTTATTTTAACTAACCTTTACTATTCTACAATACTCCATACTAATCCCTTGTTTTCGTGAGGGTCGACGATTACACTTAGCACGTGTAATAAGCCTTTTAAACCCGTAGGTTACCCTTAGTGGACGAGTGAAGTCTCGTGAAAGTTTTCAGTGATGGTACCTACAAACATCTCAATTCTTTTGTTATTACGCATTCATGAGTTCACACACACAAGTCGAATAAGCTATGATACAACACACAAAATAATATGAATGCAAATATTCCCACTCACTACCAAACAATAATTTTATCAAGCTTTGTGTTATGAATGGTCCCCACTTAAGTGAATGATTTTGCTACTTTCTTCTTAAAATCCAGACAACCTTCCGTGATTCTTTGAACATTCAACTACAATATTTCAGTTTTTTTTGTCCTACTTCATTGATCAAACTTTGCCATTTTTAGTAAAAACGTACTCTTTCTATCCTTCCACTTTTCATCCCTTTTTGTCTTTCTAAGTCTCCAGACTTTCTAGCTAGGATTTTTAGTCCCAACCAACTAAGCATGAGCTTCTTCTATGGGATTTATGATCATTAGTCTTTTCCCCTTTAAACACAAACAGTAATATCGGTGATACCAAAGTCGGGTTACTCAGATCAAATAACTGCTTTTTGCATTTTATTTTCTCAAAAACATTTTTTCAATTTTCTACATTTCAACCATAACAACTCCCCTTCTCCCCTTTTATTACGGCAAAATTATTTTCCAACTACATAGTCAAAAATCAACTTATTACTCATAGTGAATGTGTGCTTGTGTTTATAGCTCAAAATCGTTCTTCTTAATTTCAATTTCACTAATCACTCACCCATGTAAACCACATCACTTCACTAACTCGATATATTCATTACTCTCATGAGCAGGAACATCACATCATATACTACTTATGCATTACAAACATAAACTCAATCAACTCATCATGCGAAACACTTATGCATAGAAACAAAAAACTTTTTCAAAATTGTCAATGTTTTTCAGATTTTTCAAAAAAAAACCTTCGTTACAACTATACCCTCACCCCCAAACTTTAATGAGTCCATGTCCTTATGGTCAAAAATAAAGAATGAGACAAGATACAGTTACCCTTAAAGCGCAATTCTAAATTCTTTGAAATGCTCAACCTCCTCCCCCGAACTTGATGCGGATCACCTGTATATATGCAACAAAAACATACCCAAATATCATAGCAAGGGAAAAAAATTGCACAAATTACCATAAATTGACACAATTTTCAAGGAATTTTTTAAAATTCTCTTTCTGGGTTTTATTGAAATTTTTTTTTTTACATGAAATAAAAAAATTATTTGGACTTAAGGGTCTACAATATCTAAGAATTGAAATGTTATAAATAACTTACCTATTATTATGCAAACCAAGGCTAGACAACTTAGGACCAATGTTTAACGTCTTTGGCACGACGTTCCAGAAAAGGCTATCCAACACCTTTCCTCTATGCATACTTCCCTTAATGAAAGGACAAAATGTAGGACGTGACTCTTTAAGTGCTCTAACCCATAGACAATTAGTACTACTCATGACATCGAGTATATTACAATAATCACTATGCAAAATACCCCCCTTTTCTTGTTCTAACTTCAGCCCCTGTATGGTCAGTGCTTCCATCAAATCCTCCTTCAACACCTTAGACAACAGTCCTTCCACCATTTCATCATTCTCCAGTAAACTGACAGACGCCATAAATTCCGATCCCAGATCAATCTTCTCATAATATCTCTGTCTATACCCATGTATCCCGAACCTTTTATGGAATACTACTTTTTCGCGGGGGTAAACCAATCTAACCCTATCTGGTCCTTCCCATCTTTGTCAGAGTTTACATAAAAACACTTTCAACTTTGGATTACATTGTCGTTTTCGGCCAAGCTGAAGGAACTTAAGACAAACATGCTTAGCATGATGTACTCTTGTTCAAGCTATGTAACTCTGAGCATCCTTATACGCATAACTCCATATCCCCTCACAGTTATCTCTCAATTGTGGAGCTTCCAAGGCATATATCTCTTCTACCATGTGTATACCTAACACTGGTTCATCTAGAAAGGTGTCCTTAAGAAGGGGCATCCTTAGTAGGTTCTCTAAAAGTTCGTGACCATTGATCATCTCTAGCATTCTTCACACCTATTTTATCTTTTAATTCATCATCCTCCACACGCAACACCATCTCAGGAAGCTTACTTTTAGGGACCAACTTCTGTGGAGGAATAAGTTGAGGTCCAAGTGACTCTCTTGATGCACTCTCTGACGATGAATGTAACGTAGCTTCCAACGTAGCAATATCTTTCCAACTAGATCGTTGTTGGTCCACTCCATTTTCAAAATTCACCTCCGACCTTTTCATCACAATCTCCAAATCATCTCTTATACTACTCTGAGGTACATCTACTTTAACCATCCCATCTATGTCAAAACCCTCAGCTGGTTCAAGTAGTTGATGGTTGGTATCAAATACATTCATCCTCATGTTTAAATTCCCAAAAGATATGTCCATAACCCTTGTTCCGCAATCAACGCATGCATTCGCCGTAGCCAAAAATGGTCTTCCTAAGATAACAGGGATATGTCTCCTCAATCTATGGTCAGGTTCCATGTCTGATACTATAAAGTCTACATGATAGTAGAACTTACCCACTTGCAATATAACATCCTTCAAAATTCCTCTCGGTTGTTTAGTTGATCTGTTTGTTAATTGAAGCACCACCGAGGTAGTATTGAGATCTCCCAACCCTAGTTGCTGATAGACTAAGAAAGTTAATAAATTAACACTCGCACCCAGATCATGAAGAGCTCTACCAATCTTCTGGTCACCAATGACACAAGAAATAATGGGAGCACCGGGATCTTTCCTCTTAGGTGGAGCATTACTCAGTAAGATCGAACTCACTTGTTTAGTCAAAAAAATCTTTTTCTGGACCTTGGTTCTATTTTTATGGTTTTTAGTACAGAGATCCTTCAAAAATTTGGCATAGGGTGGAATTTGGTCAACAATGTCTAGAAGAGTTTTATTGATCTCGATTTGCCGATATGGATCCAATATGTCCTTCTCCTTATGTTATTTATACGAAATTGACTCTCGGAGACGTTGAGGGTAAGGTGCTACTTCCTCATATGGTACCCTTTCTGGTTATTCATCTTCCTTCACTTGAGGTTGATCTTTCAGAGCTTTCTCAGCCTCTTTCTTCTGAGCTTCTTCTTCTGCCTTTCTTTGAACTTCTTCAACCTTTTGTTTCTTCAGGCTCTCCTCATGCTGCTCCTCAGCATTACTATCCACTTCTCTTCCATTTCTCAAAATTGTGACTGCTTGGACTGTCTCATGACAAGTCTCAACAAAGGATTTATGCTCCAGTACTTGTTGCGGTTTTGGGTTCACCACTAGTTGAGTAGGCAATATTCTTACTCTCCTATCCATAACAATTGTTAATTGTACCATTCGGGCTTTCATTTGAACAAGGGATTGGGAATGAGAGTTTAGTGTTTGGATGGTTTCCTGAGAATTATTAGATTGATTTTTAAGCTCCCTCAGGGTACTCATCATCTCTTCAAAGTCAGGTGGTCTTGATAGTGAATTTTGAGTTGGATGTTGATGTTGGAAATGGTTTTGAAGATATGGAGGGTAAGCTTGATTTCGATTGAATCCTTGGTTTTGGTTTCCTTGAGGCTGGGTCTTGTACTTATATAGCTGGACAACTTTATTATTATTGAATGGTTAGAGAGCCTGAGAATTATTGGATGGTTGTCTGGGTTGGTAATTTAAATGAAGATTTTGAGCCATGATTGTTGGCTTGGAGTCTAATGATTACTGACTCTATTGGAATCTTTGTTGTGGATATGATTGTTGTTTCTGAATGAGCCTTGGTTGACTGTTGGATGATTGTGCTTGTGGGACCCTTTCTGGTAGGTTTTTCACATTAGTGGATGTGTAGGATAAGAATGGGTGATGTCGGGCATTGGAAGTGTATGAATTTGTGAAATGATCATTATTTGAATAGTTTCACGATGTGTTGGGATCATCGGCCATTATGTCCTGACACTCATTTTGGAAATACTTGGCTTCTACCTCTGAGACTTCTCTCATAGGTGAATGATTTTACTTGAGAATCTTGTCTACTTTATCTCCTAACAACGCCACTGAATCTCTTACGTCATCATGATTCACCTCATACGCTTTTTCAGATCTCTTGTCAAGACCACCCATAGACCTCAAATCAGATTCATATTGGATTCCATTCTCACTGATATTGTCAAACAAGTCTAAAAGTTCATATGTGTCTCTACAAGTCCCGTGTAAAAATTCTTAGCCACATCCTATTCAGTGAACCTATGATGGGGACACTTATACAAGATTTCACTATATCTCTCCCAAGCATCATAAAACTGCTCACCAGGCAATTCTCTAAAACGTTTGATTGCAACTTGTGCTTCTAAGGTCTTTCCTATGGGATAGTTTTTTTCTATAAATTTTCTCTGAAGGGTTTCCCAATCAATTTTAATCGCCTTAGCTAATTTGTTGTACCATCTTTTAGCTTTGTCTCTCAATGACCAAGGAAATATACGCACTCGCAAATCATTTTTAGTCAAACCCTCAAACCTATCTGTAGATGCAACCTCTAAGAAATCATTTATATGCTGGTATGGGTCCTCTATCCTAAGGCCAGAAATTTTTGGAAGCATATTGATAATGCATAACTTGATCTTGAAGTAGTTCGCGCCTTCTTCTTCTGAGAAATCTGCATAGGAATCATACGCCTTCGGCACGTAGTATCCTTTTAGCGACATCTCTGGTGCCCTCAGTTGATTCACTCTTTGGTCACCCATCGTTCTTTCTTTTGTCCGACGACAACGCTCTTCAATATCTCGACGTAAATGACTTAGAGTTATTTCGATCTCAGGGTCGTAAACAACTAACACTGTACTTGTATTATAACGGGTCAATCTATCGATCATACACTGAGCTCACAAAAATATTTTTTTCGAATTATTATTTTTATTCTTATTTTGTTTAATAATCACAAAATTGCAGTTTTGAGGTTCTGAACGATGTTTTTTGGTGAAACATTAACTGAGCTCTCTTCAAAGGCAGTGAGTCTTGCTCAATGACCCTTTTCCACTCAAAAACCTCACCTCATTTGTGAAAATTGGAATAATTTGTTTTTAGAACATAGAATTAACTACTAAACTCTTCTAACTATTAACAAACTAAAGCTAAAATTACGTGCAAAATTAAGATAAACTAAAACTCACAAAAGGTCCATCGACACAACTTTCACTGCTCCACCAAATCCCCTTATGCTCCTCAAAACACCTCCAAAAACACACAAATTCTAACTTTAGATATAATACAATGACGCAATGCAAATAAACTACTAAAGCTATTGAACAATGCCAAGTCCCCGACAACGGCGCCAAAAACTTGATGAGCCCAAAGTGTGTCAAAATATGTGTTAAAAATGACACCTTAAGGACACTAGGTTTTACCCTACTCAAGCACACATATCAATTATAGAATAGCAACGGCTTGAGTAAGGGATATCAATCCGACAGAGACTAAAATTGTTCACTCTAATAGTTCAAAAGTACTGACTTATATTTCTGAAAATTATTTGTTTTGGTGTCAAAGAAAGAATTATCTAATATTAACTAAATTAATCTAAAAAGCAAAGTAAATTGATTTGTGATTCAAGAGAAAGAAAAACTAGGGTTTTCGTCACTCCACCACTAACCGCATAATATAGTTCTATCAATATATCAATTGCATGAGGGTGATCTATTGACTGTGAATCAGATCGTACCGCGCTAACAGTTTGACCCAAAAAAAAATTACCATTAACTAGATCGCGAAAATCCATCTCAAGACTAAACTGATTAATACATGCAAATTATGTTACTCTAATCTACTCCTAATGTATGAAAATAAACTAAAGCATGTCTATATTAGTTTGTCAAGGCATGGACTGTGTAAGCTAGGGTTTCAGGTTTTATAACCACCATTGTGTAGAAAATCATGGCTTAAGCAACCGAGTTCCAGCCCATAGTGAATAAACATGATTGTGTAATATAAATACATTCATTCGGTCTAAGACAAGCATCAGAATAAATATATAAACTTGTATCAATACTAAAAATGGTCTATTATCTAACACAATCATCAAAGTATAGTCACAATTTTCCCTCTCTACAATTGAAAACAAAATAAGAACTATATTACTTGGCTAGGGTTTTTCCTAACAAAACCCTAGATACCGAATTAGTCGATTATGGTAGAAGGAGACTGCATCTTGATGTAGAATCACCCTCCATGGCCTTCTTCTCCGGATCTCTAGGTCTTGAATGGCTCATCCCTTTTGAATAATATGTATCTCCAGATACATATTTGAAAATGATACGTGCCAATAAGCTCTCTAAAATCTATAGCAAAACTTGGTATTTATACACAAAGTTGAGAGAAACCCTAACTTGGAGAATAGGATTACCCTTTTTGGTAATTTCACACACAACCAAGAAAAACCCTCAAATGTGATGTATAATATGTGTATATTACATGTATAGAGGTGTTAGGCTCGAACTTGAAGTCATCCAGGTGAAATCAAATCAATCTGGGTAAAAATAGGAATTCAGCCCGAAACTGAAATTTCCAGCTTTTTCTACAGGACACCTCTCACTCCTTTTATCATAACTTAAGTTCTAAACCTGTCATGGAGGTTTGAAATATGTTGCTAGAAATAGCACTTCAATCTATTGATTTTAGGCTCAAGAATAACCTCATTTGAACCTTTTTTGACTGAGATATGGTTTCCCGAAGTTGGCTAAAACTTTGTGCAGAAAATACTGTTCACTACGCCCAAGCGTAGGTTAGGAGCATAGGTACGCTCCTTGTGATATGTTTTGCTGCTTCAAACCTCCTTTAGCGACTGTGAGCGTAGGGTAGAGAGGAAACCCCTGAAAAACATTTTTCTTGATAATTGTTTCGTTTGAAACCCATCAACTCCCTTGTTATGATTCTTGAAGTTGCGGCTCCGAAAAATGACATTTTCGCACTTCCGTGAAGTGACGGTATCTGGAAATGACATTTTTGCCCTCCGGTAGCTACCTTTTTGCTCGAACACACTCCTTAACTCCTTTCTCGAGATAGAAACAAACACAAACTCAGTTAATTTACCGAGATTAGCTCTATTTCTTCATTAAGCTCCAGAAACATGCTTAAACACACAAACGAAATAAAAATACCAAATAAAGGAATGTAGAGACATAACTAACACAAGATAGGGGCTTAAAATATCCAATAATGAGTAGCTATCGACTGGCGAATTTCGAGAAATCCTGAATGAATCTACGATAATAACCTGCCAATCCCAAAAACCTACAGACCTCCAAAGGTAAGGTAGGTTGTCCCTACCCCATAATCGCTTAAACCTTCACTGGATCCACAACTATCCCCTTCTCTGACAGTACATGACCCAAAACCTTCACCTCACTCTACCAGAATGCACACTTTTCAAACTTTGCATACAGTTGGTGCTCTCTAAGGGTATGTAACACCGTTTGTCGATGTCTGACATGTTCTTCCTCAGACCTAGTGTAGACCAAGATGTCAGCAATGAACACAATAAAAAATTCATCTACAAAATTCATCAGATTGATAAAGACAGTTGGAGCGTTGGTCAATCCGAAAGGCATAACACTGAACTCATATGAAGCTGATGATAACCATACCTCAAATCTATCTTCGAGATGTAGGTGGATCCCCTCAAATAATCTAATAAATCATCAATCCTAGGCAACGGATACTTGTTGCGGATTGTGACTTTATTCAGTTCCCTGTAATTGATACAAAGATTAAGAAAACCATCATTCTTCTACACAAACAAAACTAGAGCTCCCCAAGGTGAAATACTCCCGCGAATGAAACCCCGGCTAAGAATCTACTGAATCTGGTCCTTCAACTCTCACATTTCCATCGGTGCCATCCTAGCTATATGGTGCCTAAAGCTAAGTCGATAATGAAGTCAATCTCACGGCTCGGTAGTAACCCTGGTATCTCCTGAAAGACATCCGGATAATCATGCACTATAGTGATATTATCTATGTATATTGTCTTCTTTTGGGTCTATGTATTAATATAAAATAAATGCGTACTAGATCCTACTTGTGGACGAGGCATAAAAATCAAGTACATCTCCTGACCCGGTATCATAAAGACTATCGTCTTACCATGGTAGTCCAACTGAGTATGGTAGTGAGATAACCAATCCATCCCATAT
The DNA here is from genome assembly GCA_963922005.1 of Cornus suecica. NCBI lineage: Eukaryota > Viridiplantae > Streptophyta > Magnoliopsida > Cornales > Cornaceae > Cornus > Cornus suecica. Next base: position 51,833,411 of record OY998239.1, read on the forward strand.
ATCACATTATAAGAATGCATATCGAGCATTAACAAATCAGCTAGAAATCTAAGCCTACCAATCTCAATAAGAACGTGTGCACAGCTCTCACTACATCAATACATACTGGCATGGAAATACTGAGAGGTCAACTACTAGGCTTAGTCAACAATCCAGATAAAGCAATAAACGATCATGACACAAAAGAATGTGATGCATCAGTATAAAAAAAACTCGATCGAGTCTACCATAAATTGGGAAATACTCTCAATAGCCTCAGGTGCCTAAGCATCATAAGGCATGGCGTTGTACACCCTACCATAATCCAACTGCTACTGTGGATGCCCCTGTGGTGGTAGGGGTGCTAGTAAAGCTGGGTACGTCGGCCCTTAAATACGTAAAATATGTGGTGTTGGCAATGGTGGTGGTTGTCTCTGTCCTTGCTGAACAGTCTGAATCTGATGGCCTGCTAACCCTGAGTAGCCTTTCGACACCTCTTAGTATAGTGCCCATACTCCACACACATATAATAATGTCCCTTGAAATGACCAGAAAGTCTCCTCTTATAATTTCCCTTCTGCTGACCTAGTCCGGCCTTAAGTGCTCCACCCTACTATGACTGATAAGAAGACATCTCCCTACTAGCATTTATGCTACCGTTATACTTCTTCTAAGGCTGATACCCCTGGAATCTGCCTCTATCATTGTGCCTCCAATTCTAACCATTTTCTTTTAGTACAGTCTGACTAGTGGAGTCCTTGTCACTGCGCTTCTCCCCCTTAGATTTCTTGTAGTCCCTCCTGATTTGACAATGTTGTAATGCTCCATCCACCACTTGAACATAAGTGGTTTAAGCTTGATTACCCACTATCACTTGCCGAATGTGCCATGCCAACCCATGCATAAAATAGTTGTTCTTTTTCTCTTCTAGGTTCACCTCCTCAGGTGCAAACAATGATAAGTTGGTGAACTCCTGCTCATACTCTACAACAATCCTATCTCCCTGCTGCAAATTGATAAACTCCCTTTTCTTAGATTCTCTCATTGCGAATGGAAAGTACTTCTCATTAAAGTGAGCCTGGAATTGAGCATAAGTCAATGTGGCCTTCTCCTCAGAAGTGGTAATTTACTCCCACCACTGCAAAACATCACTAACTAACTTGAAAGTGGCAACCATTTGCTTTTGGACCTCTGTACACTCAACCATATGGAGATGACTCTCAATATCCTTCCGACATTGGTGAGCTACTTTCACTTCAATAGACCCCGAAAACGCTTGTGGGTGTCCCTTAGTGAAAGTGTGTTGAATCTTCTCCCATATGACAGGTTGTACTGCCTGCTCAATAACATGATCCTGCTGAGGAGGTGGCAGATGAAGCTGTTGATTCTGAAGTGCGGTCGTCACCCCTGTAGCAACAGCCTAAGCAATGATGGCTGCAAGATTAGGAGGAAGTTTGGCATTGCCATTCTGAACATTGCCCCAACCTTGATTCACACTCCTTCTCCTACGAGGCGGCATACTGAAACAACGATAATACGAGTCGTTAATACCATAATAACGAACTTAAAAGAGTACGAGTCCTAAATTTAGGCTCTATAAATATCATAATACACAATGCAGAAAACCTAGCGAAAACATCCCTCGGACACTTGAACCTGGAGTGCTCTAATACCAACTGTGATACCTCCCATAATTTTCATGCATAGGTTGGCCAGGCCTATACCGAAAACTAAGGCACATCAACACTCAATAATAAAAAAGAACAAAATCAAAAGACGTATTTAAGAAATAATGGAGTCTCAATTACTCAGTTTTCTCATAAATGGATAAAATGAATAGTTCAAATCCCCAAAGGGTACAACTCGAGAATCTCATATATATGGACCCTTAAAACCATATATGAAATTAAGAATCTGAAAATAAAACTAAATTGAGTTCCTACACTTAAATGGCTAAATCTGCCATAGACCTGAAATGATAACATGATCTCAAACAGAGTACCCACAATCACATAAAAGATATATATATATATATAATATTATTCACGAATTATAACACAAATTAAAAAATTTATAAATTCTTTTATAAAAATAATCCAATAGCAAAACACCCTAATTCATATGTATGCATATATATATACATATATACACTAGTTTATACCAACCCTGGAAAACTCCATATATGATATGTCCTTCCATAAGTGAATTTAAGCACAAACAAAGTTTGAATATGCAGTACAAAATTGATGCAAATATATAATCACAAGAAAATAAAGATTTCAATAAATATTTCTATCTCCACGTGTATACAACTAAAACAGAAAACAAAAATCTGAATTTATATCTATGCATGCATTAACATGTATATATATTATATATATAAGCAAAACGTACCAAAGAGAATAAGTTGTCTCATTGCCAGAGGATTACTTTTCTATGTACAACTTTATGTGTATATGTATATGACTATGTTAAGTATTGCAATGGTAAAACGTCACTACTTCTCAATTGGGGATATGAGAGGTTGGAGTCTACTACCAAACATTGTAGAAGGAGTATGAAAGTTTCTTACAATTAAAAAAATAGAAAAAACTCCTAGACTTCATCTTCCTAATGGTTGTATATGTAGATTACAAAATATATATACGTGTATATAGATACACAAGATAACAACATGTGGACACTAATAAACTCAATGCCTATCTTAGTAGTGGGTCCGCAAATAATAAGGAAACTGATGCTAATTAACTTCATTCCCAACTTCCTGGCTGAAACGTGTACAGGCATGTAGAATTTGGTACGGGCCCGCTAGCAAACAAACTTTTAAAAAAAAATCCACAGGACTAAATGATTTACTAATGCTTCCAAGATCTGATTCTTCTGTAACGTTCATGCATAGAAATCAATATAATCAAATTCTGGCCATTTTACCATCAAACTTAACTAAATAATCATATACAATCTCCATTTATTTATATATATATATATATATATATGTAGAACCAGAGATATCCAAATACAATTCATGTATAAACAAAACAGTAATATACACAATATACATATATATATACACATATATAGATGATTACAATTATGAGTACAAAGGGAAAAAGAAGAGCATGTACTTCCCTGATCTTAGTGTCACGAACGGCAAGACAAGGTGTTGCTTCCTCTCCCTCCTCCCTTTTCTCTATTCTTCGTCTGATAGAAATGGGTAGTAGGAGTCTATTAAGGTACTTTTAATTTTAGATATTTATTTACTTTTAAAATATTAATAATAAAACACAACACTCATGCACCCAATAATATATAATAGCCCTATAGGTATTGTAGTCCATTGGGCTTATAAGCCCATCCAATTGATTTATAAATTATTTATATATATACTTTTAACTAAATTATATGAATGATTATTTATTAATTCATTACCTTAAATAAATCAAATTTATTAATAAATTAATGGGGTATTACATCCTGCATACTCCCCTTTAGCCTGAAAACCGAAAGGACGATCCATATAAATAACTTCATTAAGATCGCCATTAAGGAATGCATTCTTGATATCTAGCTGATGCAGAGACCAAGTATGCTTAGCCGCCAATGAAACAAGAAGGCGAACAAAAGTCTACTTGGCCACCGGAGCAAAAGTGTCACCAAAATCACGCCTAGGAATCTAAGTTAAGCCCTTTGCCACTACCAGGCCTTTATACCTATCAATTGAGCCATCTGCCAAATATTTCACACCAAATACCCACTTACAGCCCACAGTTTTTTCTCCAGAAGGTAAAGAAACAAGGTCCCAAGTCTGATTCTTTTGTAAGGCATTCATTTCAACAAGCATAACATCTACCCAATTGGGATTCTGTAGAGCCTCAGACACAGACTGAGGAATGGGAAAAAACTTAATGTTAAGAAACAAGCTTGGAGATGGGATGATTAATAATACCAGGAAAGCCATACCATAAGGGAGGTTTACGAATATGAGAAGGAGATGCAGGAGAGGAGAGATTACCTGGAACTGAGTCAGGAGAAGAAACTGGCAGTGGATCCTGAATGCGTGGGTGGTGAGAATACACCTTCAGATGTGGAGATGATGGTACCTGAGGGGAAGGCACAGGAATTGAGTCCTCGAAAATATGAACAAGACGAGCAATACCAGATGATTCCTCTATGGAGTCAACAGTCACAAGATCCTGAACGACCGAGTAATTGCTATAGAAAGGAACATCCTCATAAAATGTGACATCCATAAAGGTATACATTTTCCAATTGATTGGATTATAACACCAATACCCTTTGGACATAGAAGAATAACCAATAAAGATGCACTTAATAGATTTATAATCTAATTTAGTGCGTCAGGGACTCCTGTTTTGAACAAAGCAAGTACAACCAATAACACGAATGAAGAACCTGGAGAAAGGCCTTCCCATTTAAAACACGATTGAGGGTGCGATTAACTAAGTAAACAGTAGTAAGAATAGCCATGTGCCAATAAAACTTGGGTACCTGGATACCTCGAAGAAGACAGCGAACAAAAGACATAATATGGCAATTTTTTATTCTGCCACACCATTTTGTTCAGGAGTATAAGGACAAGTTAATTGTTGTAAAATTCCTTTTTGATTAAATTGAGATCGAAATTCATTTGAGACATATTTGCCCCCATTATCAAAAAAAAATATTTTTAACAACAGTGTTATACTGGGTTTTAATCATGGTTAAAAACTAAGTAAAGAGAAGAAAACGTCAGTTTTCTTTTAAGCAAATAAACCCATGTACAACGAGAGTAATCGTCAATAAAAGTCACATTGTATCTATGACCTGAAAGAGCTCTAACAGGGGAAGGCCCCTATACCTCAGAATGCATAAGATCAAAAATAGTAAGAGCACGATGCATACAAGGAATCTAATTATTTATCGTGTGTTTAGATAATTCACACACTTTACACTTAAACTTATGAGTCTTACAAGCTTGCACCAAAGAAGTAAATTGCAAACATAAATACTGAAAATTTGTATGTCCTAAATGAGCATACCATAAATATAGAGTTTGGCTAGAAAATTGTGGAGAACAAGACTCGGGAAAAACAGACACATGAAGACTAGAAGAATGAACTAAAGGAGGAACTGGTGGAGGATCACCAAAGTAGTACAACCTCTTACGCTCATATCCCCTTCCAAAAATCTTCTTCGAACTCAGATTTTGCAAAAGATAATGATCGGGTAAGAAGGTAACCGCACAATTAAATTTTTTGGCAATATGACTTACAGATAGAAGGTTAAAAGTAAAATTCGGAACATGAAGGACAGATGAAAGGGTAATATTAGAAGACAAAAAAAATGTTACCCTTACTCTGAAAATGGGAAGAAGAACCATCAGCAAGGTAAACACATTGACCAACAGGAATATGAGTTAAGAAAGAAAAAAGAGACAATTCACTTGTCATATGATCATTGGCTCTATCATGAAATGTAGTAGAAGTACCTATGGCTAAACTAGTAGTCAATGAAGATGGAGCACCACCCTTGGTGGAAAGGGCTCCCAGTTGAGCCTGGAGCTGACCAATCTAAGACTTAAGTAGGAAAATATAACAAGATGCAGGAGCAGAAGGCCTGGGAGACTCGCTGATCTTAGCAATAGCATTAGTACAATTGGAGCATGAAACAGAATTAGGGCCACGATTCTTCACAAATTGTTGTTTCAACTCTGGATGAAGTTTGAAGCAACGAGCTTTGGTATGCCCAGGTTCTCCACAATGATAGCAAATAATGTGGCCCTATGTAGAACGGGAGCAAGTCCTAGTATCAAATGCCATCTGATCAGGAATAGGAGAAGGCTCAGGAGCAAGAGCATACTGAACGAGACTCATTTAACTGGGGCATCGGAGATGTATTTAAAATCTGAGTTCTCAGGGATTCAAACTCTAGTTTTAAACCCATCAAGAACGGCACAATAGAAGCTATTACTAGAAGAAACTCGCTCAAGGGCTCACACTGATCCAACTCCTCCCATATTAACTCGAGGTATAAAAAATAATCCGCAACTAAGAGACCCAATGATTTCTGAAAGACTTGTAAAATTTCTCGATAGAACTGAAAAATGCAAGAATAGTTTTGGGCATGGGCTTACAAATGAGTCAATACGGTCCATAAATCTCCCACAAAATCATGGTACATGAACATATTATAAATTCGTTCTTCCATAGAATTGAAGATCCAACCAAGAATAGTGGAATTATCCATATTCCACTAGGTACACTTTGCATTAGTAACAACGTGTTGCTTCTTAATACCCAACAACCATCCAGATTTTCCTTTTCCTCCAAGATAGAGACGTAGAGAACGTGACCATGATGGAAAATTCTTTACATTCAACAACACACTAGTAACCCTGTGAGCCGGAGCGTGTTGAGAGATGAATAAATCTGTCTTAGACACAATACCTTCTTCTTTGGTAGTCATATCACCCATAATGATAGAGAAATTGATAACGAATCAACACCAAAAAAAATATAGATAATAAAAATAGACAGAAAAATACGACTTACCTCCAAACAAATGCTACCAGACAATTCGGTATCCAAAACAAACAAAGAAGAGCATTTTAGGGCTCTAGTCCATCACAATCAGCATCGACAAACCCAAAAACAAGGGCTAAACCATAGGAGATAAGGGCTCCCGAACCCTAAGAAATAAATAAAGCAAGATCTAAGAGAGAGAGAACAAAATCGCCGCAATGGGGCTGTACGACATAGGTGGTAGCAAGGCAGGAGGTCGACGGCAGCTATGTAGGGTTAGGGTTTTGATTCTGATACCAAGTAGAAAGATAAATTGTAAATGTCAAATGAAATTTGCAATAGTGGCAATTGACTACTTTACTAAGTGGGTTGAAGCACAACCACTTGCCCGAATCATAACCAAGATTGTCAAATATTTCACTTTGAAATCAATTGTGTGCAGGTTTGGTGTTCCTTGGGTTATAATAACAAAAAAGGGAAAATAATTTAAAAGTAGTGAGTTCCAAGTTTTTTACTCGGGTTTAGGAATAAAAAATCAGTTCTCCTCTCCTAGACACCCACAAACCAAGTGTTTCAAAGAGGCTTTGGATGATTTTAGTAAAGATTTTGGCTTGTGTCCTAACTCCTCTAAGAGTCTGATATTTATGGCTGGAGTTAAAAAGCATCATGCTTTCATCTATTATGGAGTACCTGTAATTTCAGAGTCAGATGTTTACTGTGAAATATATTGGTGTTCCATTACTATCTTCTGGTTTAAAGGGCACAACTGCTCTATGATTTTGGACAGGATTGCTTCTAGAATTAAGAGTTGGTCTTCCAAATTGTTGTCCTTTGCTAGTAGCTTTCAATTGATTAAGTCAATGTTGTTTTCGGTTCAGGTGTATTGGGCATCTATTTTTACCCTTCCTGAATCAGTGTTGCGTGATCTTAATGGTTTGATGAGGAAATTCTTATGGACTGGGTCCAAGATGGGTAATGGGGGTACTAAAGTTGCTTGGAGTGATGTTTGTACTCCTATTATGGAAAGGGGTTTGGGGATTAAGGATTTGGTGGCTTGGAATGAATGAGCTATGTTTAAGCATTTTTGGAAGTTATGCCAGCCTCATGCTTCTTTTATGTGGGTGAAGTGGATTCAGATTCATGTGTTAAGAGGGTGTAATATTTGGGATGTTAATTTGCCCCAAAAATCTTCTTGGACTTGTAGGAAGTTGATGCTCATGAGAGAGAAGATGAGGCCTTATATTCAGCATGTGGTAGCGAATGGGAAAAATACCTCTCTTTGGTTTGATAAAGAAGGTTAAGAACAAGGAGATTTCTAGTACTAGATGGTATGTGTTTCCTTTTTCTAGTTTTGCAGCTACTCTTTTGAATCAAAAGCTAGTCCAAGATTGGTGTTTACCCTCATCTCTGCTACTTTGATGTGTTTGTTGTTGTTAGAATTATACTGGTGCGTGGGGATGGTTTTGGTTGCAGGTGGTTGTCTTGCTAGTGCAGTTCTGGCTTACCATTATAAATTTATTGCTTGGATCATTCAAGAAGCTAACATTCACTATGAGAAATAGATTAATTTTTTACTATGTAGTTGAAAAATAATTTTGCCACAATAAAAGGGGAGATGGGGAGTTGTTATGGTTCAAATGGAGTAAATTGAAAAAAAAATATTCATTGAAAAAAAATGCAAAAACCAGTTCTTTGATATGAGTAACCAGGCCTTGATATCATCAATATCACTGTTCGCGTTTAAATGGGAGAAGACTAATGAGCATAAATCCCAAGGAAGAAGCTCGGGCCCAGTTGGTGAGGACTAAAAATCCCCGTCGGAAAGTCTAGAGACTTAGAAAAAAAGACAAAAATGGATGAAAAGTGGAAAGATGGAAAGATATGTTTTTATTAAAAATTGCAAAGTTTGATCAATGGATGAAACTGAAATATCATAGTCGAGTGTTCATAAAATCACGGAAGGTTGTCTGGATTTAGAGTAGAAAGTAACAAAATCATTCACTATTAGTGGGAACCATTCGTGACACGAAGCTTGATATAATTGTTGTTTGGTATTAAGTGGGAGTATTTGCATCCATGCTGTCTTTTGTATTATATCATGATTTAATTGAACTTGTGTGTGAACTCATGAATGCGTGATTAATAAATAACTGAGATGTTTGTAGGTTCCATCACTAGAAACCTTCACGAGACTTTACTCGTCCACTAGGGGTTTAAAAGGCTTGTTAGATGTGCTAAGTGTAATCGGTGAGTATCACGAAAGCAAGGGATTATTTTAGATTGGTTAGAATAGTTAAATTAAGAAGATCATCACAAGAAATGTTCCCTCAGTTTATTGCTTAAATTAAGAAGATCATCACAAGAAATGTTCCCTCAGTTTATTGCTAAGGGACTAGCAATATGTAAGTTTTGGGGTGTGATAGGTGTCAAATATTAGACATTTTGACCCCTCAATTCACTATTGTTACATTATTTTATTCCATTATTTTGTATTTTTATTGCGTTTGCGTGTTAAGGCATGTTTTAGGAGCTTAATTAAAAAATGGAGATAACTTCGGTGAATTAATTGAAGAGTATGTTCTTTCTATCCAAGAGGAGAGCTAAAGAGGCAGTCCGAGACAAAAATGGCTCATGGAGGGCAAAAATGGAATTTCTAGAAGCCGTCATCTTCAGCAAAAAGTATCGTGGGTTCAAGAGAGTCGTTTTGGTATATTCACAGAGAAAAGTGATTTTCCACAAAATACCTACGCTTTCAGTTTCAAAAAGTGACTGGAAATCACATTTCTTCACTTAGACCTACGCTTGGAGGTACGCTTGGGACCTACACTGGAAGTGTAGGCCTTCTACATTTGAAGCGTAGGACATCCACGCTTAAAGCGTAAGTGTGGCAACTTTTTGTGGTTTTTTGTGAAATTTTCCTGTTTCACCCCCAGCTTAATTGGAAGACGTGCCTATAACTCCAGACCTCTATATACATGTATATACACTTATATATATGAGAAGTTAGGGTTTGCATGAGTTTTAGAGTGAAACGACTGAAAATGGCTTCTTTATACCATTGCCTATATATACACAATCATATATCAAAGAGAAAGGAGTTCTGATTTTGAGATTCATAAGGTTAGTTTTGGTGAGACATTCATTCAAAGAGGTTTATTCATTCTGACTTGCTGCTATTAAGAGCCATATTTAAACCTAGAGATCCGGAGAACAAGACTATGGAGAGCGCTTCTACATCAACAATGCAGTCACCGTCTTCCATGGCAAACTAACTCGGTATCTAGGATTTTCTAGCAAAACCATAGCCAGGTAATGTAGTTCTTTCATTGTTTTTAATTGTAAAGAGGGGAAACTGTTGACCATACTTTGATGATTGTAGTTGTTAAGAGACTGCACTGATTTGTAATATAAAATTCTATGTTTGTTCTAAATTCTTGTCTTAGATGGAATGAATATATTATTTTTCACAACTATGATTATTCAATATGAGCAGCAACTCGGATGCTTAATTATGGTTTTCTACACAATGGTGGTAAGGAAACTTGAAACTCTAGGTTGACACAGGTGGTGCCTTGGAGATTTAATATAGACATGCTTTAGTTTATTTTCATGCATTAGGAGTAGATTAGAGTAGTATAATTGACATGTACTAGTTAGGTCAGTCATGAGACGGGTTGTCGCGATCCGGTTGATGGTAATCTTTTTTGGGGTCGTATTTAGCTATTTGTGGTACGACCTAATTCATAGTTATAGATCGCCCTTGTACAATAGATACAGTGAGGAACTATATTATACGGTTAGTGGTGGAGTGATGAAAACCCTAGTTTTCTCTCTCATCTGAATCACAACCAATTTAATTTGGGTTTAGATAATATTAGTTAAAATAAATAATTTGGTCTTTGACCACCTAAACAAATAATTTTCATAAAATATAATTCAGTGTTTTTGAATTGCTAAGGTGAACAATGTTAGTCTCTGTGAGATCGATATCCCTTACTCAAGCCATTTCCTATTCTACAATTGATACGTGCGTATGCGTAAGGTGAAACTTAAAGTCGTTAAGGTGTTATTTTTAACCACATATATTTGCACACCTGATGTCCCGTCAAGTTTTTGGCGCCGTTTTCGGGGACTGAGCATTGTTCAATAGCTTTATTAGTTTATTTACGTTGCATTATTGTAGCTGTAGCTAAAGTTAATTTTTTGCGTGATTGATAGGTACTCTGAGCATAAAAAGGAAAAGTGGAGCTTCTAAAGTTGCGTCTGGAACTTTTGTGAGTTTTAATTACCTAGATTTTCGCATATTAATTCTTGCTTTATTTTCTGTAATTTAGAAGTAGTTAATTTAGTTAATTTTTATTTCATAAAAAATTCGAAAAAAAAGTAGTTGTTAGAGTAACGTATGACCGTTAGACCGACCCGTTCAAATTTAAGCACTGCGTTGATCGAGTACGATCCTGAGATCGAAAAGACTCTCCATCATTTACATTGATCTATTGAAGAGTGTCATCGTCAACAAGAAGAAGCAATGGTTGACCAAAGAGCATACCAACAAAAGGCACTAGAGACATCACTGAAATGATATTACGCGCCCGATGCGTACGACTCCTATGCTAATTTTCCGGAGGAAGAAGGAGCGAAGCACTTCGAGATTAAGACAAGCATGATTAATATGCTTCCAAAAGTTTCAGGCCTTAGAATAGAGGACCCATACCAGCACATCAATGATTTCCTAGAGGTAGCCTCTACTGTTAGGTTTGACAATTTGCCCGAAAATGATTTGCGATTAAGATTATTCCCTTGGTCATTGAAAGAGAGAGCCTAAAGATGGTACATCAAATTAGCAAAAGAAATTAAAATTGATTGGGAATCCCTTAACAGAGAATTCATATAAAAGCATTATTTCATAAAAAGGACCTCAGAATCACAAGATGCAATCAAAAGCTTTAGGCAGTTACCTGGTGAGCATTTTCATGATGCATGGGAAAGGTATAATGAAATTCTATATAAGTGTCCCCACCATAAGTTTTCTGAACAAGATATTGCTAAAAATTTCTACATGGGACTTGGAGAGGCAGATAAGACTTTGATAGATGCGGCCACACAATGTCAGTTTATTTTAAAGCCAGCTAAAGAACTTTTGGAGATATTTGATAATATCAGTGAAAACACAATTCAATATCAATCTGAGTTGAGGTCTAGAGGTGGAGAGTAGGATAGGAGATCTAAGAAATCATATGTTGTAGAGCATGATGATGTGAGAGATACCGTGGCATTGTTTGGAAATAAATTATAGAGAATTGAAAAGTTTATGCAGCGAAGTCATTCCCCTCCTAGAGAGATGTTTGAAGTCGAATCTGAGTATTCCCAAAATGAGTGTTAGGAGATAATGGTCGTTGATGCCAGCGCATCGTGGAACTATTCTAATAATGCTCCTTTCATCAATTCATACACCTCCAATACCATAAATCACCCGCTCATGTCTTACAAATCTACCAATGTAGATAATCCACCACCAAAATTTAAAAAGGGCAATCATCCAATCAACAGCCAAGATTCACAGAAAGACACCAGTCATATAACCCACAACCGAGGTTCACTGAGAGACAACAATCATATAACCAACAACCAAGGTTCCAACAGAGTCAACAATCATTCGACTCACAACCAATAATCATGGCTAGAAATTCTCAGTCCAACTACGAACCTAGAACATCCAATAATTCCCAAGCTCTCCAATCATTCAATAGTTCCCAAGCTCTTTGGCCTTTCAATAACAATCAAGTTGTACAACCGCATAATTACCAAACCCAGCCTCCAAGATGCTAAACTCCTTAACCCAATTTCCAGATTAATAGGTTAGAACAAGTTATACTGGATATTCATAACAAGCTAGGAATTCATACCCAATCATTGGCACAACTACATATGCAGATGGGCCAAATGGCTAATGAGAGGAATATGAGAGAGCCAGGGAGATTACCGATTTAGCTGGTCACTAACCCAAGGCCACAACAAGCACTAGAGCTCGGGTCATTTGTCAATGAACTTAATGAAATGGTTCAAGCAATCACGACTTTGAGAAGTGGAAGGGAAGTGGAGAGTTGAGTTAAGGCGGAGCATGAAGAGAGGTTGCAAAGAAGAAAGGAGGCAGAATAAGAGTAGACGGAGGAAGCTGAAGAAGAGTAGAGGAAAGAAGTTGCAAGGAAAAAGGCTGAAAGAGTGCAAAAAGACCAACCATCAGTAGGAGACAACATCGATCAGATATTACATGAAGAGCCAGACAGGGCAAGTTATGAGGAGGCAGCACCATTTCCTCAACATTCCGATAAATCAAGATCAATTTACCTCTCTTATATGTAATTGCCCAAATACCGCCTTACGCTATGTTTTTCAAGGATCTATGTACCCAGAAGCGAAAGAGCACAGCAAAGAATTCAACAAAAGTACTCTTGACTGAGCAAGTGAGTTCATTGCTTTTAATTGATATTCCAGCTAAGAGGAAAGATCCCGGTGCTCCCACTATTCCATTTGTCATCGGTGACCAGGAAATTGGTAAAGCTCTTCTTGATCTAGGTGCGAGTATTAACTTGTTTCCTTATTTAGTCTACCAACAATTAGGGTTTGGTGAGCTCAGCCCCACTGAGGTCGTACTTCAATTTGTTGATCGATCAATCAAATAGGCAAGAGGAGTGCTTGAATATGTCATTGTTCAAGTGGTCAAGTTTTATTTTCTGATTGATTTTGTAGTCCTGGATATAGAACCTGTCCCTGACTCGAAGAAGCACATTCCAGTAATACTGGGAAGACCATTCTTAGCTACTGCAAATGCATGCATCAATTGCAAAACCGGAGTCATGGATCTGACTTTTGGAAATATGAAGGTCAGGATGAATGTGTTTGAATGAAGCCACCAATTGCCTGAATCTGGGGATTATTTCCAGATTAATGATTGCGATGAACTGGATGATATTTTAGCAAATGTTTCACCTCAAATCCTGGAGATGGATGAGCTAGAGTCATTTATAACTAGAGAATGGCCAGATGAGGAAGTTACTGATTTGGAGACATATTGGAGGCTGCAAAATGAAGAGCCAGATGTGATGGAGACTGCTTTATATACTCAACCATGGCAGGAGCCAGTTGAACTGCTCCCGATAGTTTTAAATATTCCATCATTTCCCCCCTTAACTACTCCTCCTACCTTAGAACTCAAGTAACTGCTTGAAAAATTGAAATATGTTTTCTTAGGACCCTGTGAGACTCTTCATGTGATTATATCTTCAAAATTGATAGAATAATAGGAATTGAGTCTAGTCGTGGTTCTGAGTAAGAACAAAGAGGCAATAGGATGGAGTGTTGCTGATTTGAAAGGCATAGACCCCTTGATTTGCATGCATCACATACATCTTGAGGAGGATGCAAAGCCGTCAAGGGAAATGCAATGAAGGCTAAATCCAAATATGAAAGAGGTGGTGATGAAAGAAGTAATGAAATTGCTAGATGTAGGTATCATCCATAATGCATGACCACAGGGTCGCGTGTGTGTATTGATTATAGAAAGCTCAACCTGAACACTAGAAATGATCATTTTCCGTTACCATTTATTGATTAAATCCTAGAGAGCTTAGCCGGGCACATCTACTACTACTTTCTGGATGGATATTCCGGCTACAATTAGTTAGCGGTTGATCCTGTTGATCAGGAGAAAACCATATTTACTTGTTCGTATGACACGTTTGCTTATAGACGGATGTCGTTTGGTTTGTGTAATGCCTAGCAACATTCCAACGGTGTATGATGCCTATCTTCTCTAACATGGTAAATATATTTCTTGAAGTATTCAAGGATGACTTCTCAGTTTTTGGGGAAACCTTTGAAGACTATTTAAAACATCTGGAACTGGTACTTAAGAGATGCAAGGAGACGAATCTGATCCTAAGTTGGGAAAAGAGCCATTTTATGGTTCAAAAGGGGATAGTACTAGGCCATATTGTATCTAAGCAAGGGATACGGGTAGATAAAACAAAAGTTGAATTAATTTCAAAACTGCCTCATCCCACATCTATTAAGCAAATACGCTTTTTTCTGGGCCACGCCAGGTTTTACCGAAGGTTTATTAAGGATTTCAGCAAAATTCCCAGGCCGTTATGTAAAGTTTTGGCTAAGGACGCTACTCTTGTTTTTGACAAAGAAGGCCTTCATGCTTTTGAGGAATTGCGTACTCAACTTTCATCAGCCCCGATTATCCGTCCGCCATATTAGTCTCTACCATTTGAGCTCATGTCTGATGCTTCTGACTATGCCATCGAAGTTGTGTTCGGTCAGAGAAAAGATAAGCTACCGTATGCTATTTATTATTCCAATAGGACTCTGAATGAAGCTCAAATGAACTACACAACTACCGAGAAGGAATTGTTGGCAGTTGTCTTCGCCTTGGATAAATTCTGATCATACCAATTGGGCACCAAGGTCGTTGTTTACTCGGATCATGCCGCTCTGAGGCATTTGATGAAAAAGAAAGACTCTAAGCCCCGACTGATTCATGATAAGTTCACAAAATCACTATTTTAAATATCAAAAATAAATCTTTAATTCACCATTTTATTGCATAAATGTTCTTATATATATCTTTTTATTTCTTATAGGTTTGAATTGGAAAAGATGAAGAAAATATATTAAAGTGAAGAAAGGAATGCACATGGATGGAAGAAAGAATATAATGCACATGGATGAAAGATGAAGAATATAATGCACATGAAGAAAGAAGAAAATGACTTGGAAAGCATCAATATTCAAAGAAAAAGAAAAGAAAAGTAGATCTAACTTCACTTTACAAGATGTCATTATATTCCAATTTTCTCTATAAATAGGAGAGTAGTTGGAAATTGTATGGAGTTAGATGGTAGAGAGTGAGAAATTGTAGAGAGAATTTAGTCTTGTATCAAGTTTTTATTTTGTTGTAATATTTTTCTTAGTTAATGAAAATTTCTTCTATCATCATGTTTTATTCCTATATCATTATGCTAGCTTAAACATCTTTTCAAGGGAGTGATGAAGCCACCTTGGGTAAGATATACATAATTTTATTTTATTTCTTATTGTTTAATTCTCTTCCCGAATTAATTCTTTCAAGTGACAAAACCTACAATAGAGGTTGAAAATAGAGGAAGGATTCTCCGTGATTACCAATCAATGGAAATACGGGGAATGCCTACCACTATTTATATTTATTTATTTTTAAACCAAAACATTAGAGGGAGGATTTTCTGTGATTACCAATTAATGGAAATACGAGGAATGCCTACCAATATCTATGTTTATGTTTAATAGGTTGGAGGAGAATTTGCAATAGAAATATATAATATTATTTATATAGACCCGGGTGGTGGATTCTCTTCCCTTGAGATTTCTTCCATCATTTGATAATTATCTAGTTATTTTAGTTTACTATTCAAAAATTCAAGAATTGTTTTAAGTAATTTCTTTTTATCTCGAAAAATATAGTTTTGGATCCTAGTCTCAAACCGATTTCTATGTTGAGAGTGGTTCGACCCTACTTATTGCTATACTATTTTAAGTAAAGTATTTGTAGGTATTATAAATTTTGTTGACCGGAGTTTGGTGAAGCAACGACAAAAGAAACATCAATTCACCAACCGTCAAATGGCGCCGTTGCCGGTTGGTGAATTGATGTTTCTTTTAATTAGCATTTTGCATAAGATATTTAAGGGCAAAATTCCCACAAGATACGGTCGGGATTTCATCACCCGTTTCCATGGCCCACAAATCACAAAAATCCTTGCATTTATTAAACCATGAGCCTAATTTTAAAATTCATTAGCAATAATCCAATTTAGGGTTACGAGCTCATAAGCCCTCTAAGAAGGAAGTGGTTGGTAGTCACTCCAGTGAGTCATTATCAAATTGATAAACGGTAGGAAATTCTGTCTAGGAGTGTGGTTGACGCGCCATTAAGCAGGCCACGTGCCTCGCCACACTTTCCTGGGAACTACTCCGTTGTTAGTTTGATGATCCTTAATTGGTAATCTATCAACTTAATCTGGAATAGAGTAGGAGCTGTCTAATTATGAGAGAATTAATTTGGACACCATCCTATTAATTCTCTACAATATTAGATTTAAAAATTCACCACCCTTGAATTTAAGCTCAAGATAACAAAGCCAAATTTTTTGTGTGATTTGCCCATCATCTAGCCTGTTTAGGTTTCTTTTTGTTTATGCCCCAGTGGTTGCGAGTTAACAAGCGTTTAGCTAGGTTTCCTAGTGATCTCTCACTCTTTGATTTAGAAGAAAAATCAACTACCTTGTTAAATCTGTCAACCACCAATAATTCATCAATGGCTGCACCGAGAACTCTTAATGATTATTTTGTCCCAATCACAGCCAACCCACCAAATTGTATTGTTCTACCTGAGAATGATGCACCCCGGTTTGATATTAGACCCGCCACAATTAATATGTTGCCAAAATTTCATGGACTTGAAAGCGAACAACCCTATATCCATTTAGGGAAGTTTTTAACAATATGCAACACATTTAGAAATCAAAATTTGAATGAAGAGGGTGTCAAACTGCATCTTTTTCCCCTGTCCTTAGAAGATAGAGCTGCATCATGGCTAAACTCCATTCCACCCAACTCCATTCGATCATGGGATGAACTTGCAAGGAAATTCATGAGTAATTTTTATCCCATGCAAAAGACCGAATCAATGAGAGATGCCATTAGTACTTTTAAAGGGAAAATTGAGGAACAATTCCATCAAACTTGGGACCGATTTCATGACTTGCTACTCAAATGCCCATACCATGGCTTTGATAAAGCACAACTAGTCCATTTCTTCTATAAGGGACTTTCACCTATGAAACGAACCATGATTGAGTTAATGCACCAAGGAAAGTTCAAGACCCAAACCCCTGACCAAGCATATATATTTTTGGAGGAACTAGCTGAAAATGCCCAAAATTGGAATTGGAACCAAATTGATAATGAATTTTCTAGGAATGATTAAATGAATAGAACATCTGGTTTTTATGAGATCAAACCTGAAAATGAGTTAAAATCTGTGATGCAAAGTCTTGCTGAGGGAGTGAAAGACTTAGGTAAAAAGTTTGATGCATTTGCCCTAATATCTACCCCTGCACAATGCAATGTTTGTTCTGGTTTATCTCATCCAATAGAGGAATGTCCGGTCTCTTGTACATCTGAACCTTCGGATGCGCAAGTTTGTGCTTTCAATACCTTTAGGAGACCATTGCCTAATACATTTAGCCAAAATTACCATCCTGATACTAGAAACCATCCTAATTTTTCATGGAGGCAAAATTTACCTCCACAAAACTTAAGTGGTCAGTCTGGTTTTCAAGGTCACTCCAATAGGCAACCTCCAACTCAAGGACCAATAATTCCTCAAAATCAATTCCCTAGGAATAACCAGTTCAATCCAAGCCGAGATTTAGCAGTTGATCCCATGAACAACTATGTTGCTCCTATCCCACCGGTTAATAATACTTCCAATTATGAGGACACTTTGAAAATGCTTGCCCTTAATCTTGATTAATCCAATAAGCATTCCAATCAGAGATTTCAAAAGTTAGAAAATAACTTTGATCTCTTGACTCAAAATCAACTGCAATTTCAGCAGTCTCTCCAAAATCAGTTGAGTCAACTCACTGCAGCTCTGTCTGAAAGACAAAAGGGTACATTGCCTAGCCAACCCGAAATCAATCCAAAAAGACAAGGAGTTAATCTTGTAGGGACTCCTTCCACTTCTGACCAATCAAATGCCAATGTAAATTCCATCATTACCCTCAGGTCAGGAAACAAAATTGATAATAAGGTTGAGCCACCCATCAGTGATGAAATTGAACCATCCAAATCTCTTCCACCCAATTCCCAAAAATCCAAAAAGGACCAAGGTCCTAAGCTTGATGAGGTCATTCCAAAGCTGTTTATTCCACGTGCACCTTTTCCCTCTAGACTAGTCAACAATAAGAAGGACTCTCAATACAGTGAAATCTTAGAGATTTTTCAAAATCTCCAGATTAACATTCCATTTCTCACTGCTATTAAGCAAATTCCTTCTTTATGCAAAATTCATTAAAGACTTAGTCAAGAAGAAAACCAATATCCCTAAGGAAGCCTTCATAGCCCAACATTGTTCCTCCTTCCTACAAAATCAAGCTGTGGTTAAACACAAAGACCCTGGTAGTCCAACTATCACTTGTAGGATAGGAGAAAATTTTGAAGGTCAAGCTTTACTGGACCTTGGTGCCAGTGTCAATGTGTTACCGTATTCAGTCTACTTGGATTTGGGATTGACTGATTTGAAGAAAACTGATGTTAGAATTCAGTTAGCTGACCGATCCATCAAAATTCCAAGGGGTATCATTGAGGATGTGATAGTAAAAGTTAATGATTTTTATTACCCCATAGACTTTATTGTGCTAGACACTCAACCAACCCAAGGTAAACAAATTCCAATCATTTTAGGTCGACCATTTTTAGCCACAGCCAATGCATTGATCAATTGTAGAAATGGTAGCATGACCTTAACCTTTGGGAACATGAAAGTGGAAGTCAATGTGTTCAATTTGATGAAACAACCCATTGAATCAGAGTCTGTTGAAGATGTTTGTCTCATTGATTCATTGACCAACCACACCTTTAACCACTCATATCCTGAGGATCCACTCCAGCATTGTCTAGCCCATTTTGATGATAATTTGGACGAAGCTAATAACATTAGCCAAGTAAATGATTTGCTAGACTCTGCCCCACCATTTGAAGCACCCAAGTATAAATCCAAATTTGAATCATTGTCCTTGCCAGTTAACACTGAATCTGAAAATGCAAAGAAACCACCTAATATTGAATTAAAACCTTTACCCGAGACTCTAAAATATTCGTATCTTGGTGAATCTGAGACATTTCCAGTGGTAATATCTTCTTAGTTAACTGAGCAACAAGAGTCCCAATTAATTGAGGTTCTTAAGACAAATAGGGAAGCCATAGCATGGTCCATTGATGATATCAAGGGCATTAATCCTCTAGTGATGCAACATCGCATTCACTTAGAAGATAATGCGAAAACCTGTAGACAACCTCAAAGGAGACTTAACCCCAATATGAAAGAAGTTGTCCGCGGAGAAGTTATCAAACTTCTTGATGCTGATATCATCTACCCGATTTCTGATAGTCAATGGGTGAGTCCAATCCAGGTAGTTCCTAAAATGTCTGGCATCACTGTTGTTTCCAATGTCCATAATGAGCTTGTTCCTACTCGCATTCAAACTGGATGGCGAGTTTGCATAGACTATAGGAAACTGAATAGCGTGACTAGAAAAGACCATTTTCCACTTCCCTTCATCGACCAAATGTTAGAAAGATTAGTTGGTCATGCCTTCTATTGCTTTTTAGATGGTTATTCTGGTTACAATCAAATTCTTGTCCACCCTGATGACCAAGACAAAACTACTTTCACCTGTCCATTCGGTACATTCGCCTATCGTCGCATGCCATTCGGCTTGTGTAATGCACCAGCTACATTTCAGCGATGTATGATGAGTATATTTAGTGACATGGTTGAAAAGTTTCTAGAAATCTTCATGGATGACTTCTCTGTCTTTGGGTCATCATTTGAGCAATGTCTACACCATCTTTCTCTCGTACTTCAACGTTGTCGTGACAGTAACTTGGTACTTAACTGGGAAAAGTGTCATTTCATGGTCCAAAAGGGAATTGTCCTAGGTCATAATATCTCCAGTGCAGGAATTGAGGTAGACAAAGCAAAAATTGATCTAATCTCCAATCTACCTATCCCCAAATCTGTTCGAGATATTAGAGCATTCCTAGGTCATGCCGGTTTCTACAGGCGTTTCATCAAAGATTTCAATAAGATAGATAGACCTTTGACCCATCTTCTAGCTAAAGATGCACAATTTGAGTTTACTGATGCCTGTAAGTCCGCCTTTGAGTACTTAAAGTCAGCACTCACTACTGCACCTATCATTCGCTCACCTGATTGGAACTTGCCTTTTGAAATTATGTGTGATGCGTCTGATTATGCAGTAGGTGCTGTTTTAGGCCAAAAAGTGGATAAAGCACGACATGTCATATACTATGCTAGCAAAACCTTAAATGATGCCCAAATCAACTACTCAACCACTGAGAAAGAGTTGCTAGCAGTCGTGTTCTCCTTTGAGAAGTTTAAATCTTATTTGGTTGGATCTAAGGTCATCATATATACAGATCATGCAGCGTTAAGACATCTTTTGTCCAAATCTGATGAAAAACCTAGGTTGATACGCTGGATCTTACTCCTTCATGAATTTGACCTTGAGATTCGAGATAAGAAAGGTTCCGAGAATGTAGTCGCTGATCATTTGTCCCGTCTTGTTATTGAATCCACTAGTGACTCCATTCCCATTTCTGATTATTTTCCTGATGAACAATTATTTGAAATATCTCATGCACCATGGTATGCAGATATTGTCAATTATATTGTGACTAGTCAAATTCCTTCCAACTGGTCCAAACAAGAGAAAAATAAATTTTTGGCCAAGGCTAAGGAATATTTCTGGGATGACCCTTACTTGTTTAAATATTGTCCAGATCAGATCATTCGTAGGTGTGTTCCCGAGGTAGATCAAAAGTCTGTCATTTCCTTCTGTCATGACCAGGCATGTGGTGGCTATTTCAGTTCCAAACGAACAGCTGCAAAAATCTTGCAATCAGGATTCTATTGGCCAACCATTTTCAAAGACACCCACACATACTGTCTAGCTTATCATAGATGCCAATTGCTAGGTAAGATTACCAAAAGAAACGAATGGCCTCAACAATCGATTTTCGTCGTTGAAATCTTTGACGTATGGGGTATTGATTTCATGGGACCATTTCCATCCTCGTTTGGCAATCTCTACATCCTTTTAGCAGTTGATTATGTGTCAAAATGGGTAGAAGCTTTAGCCACCAAAACAGCTGACCATAGAGTTGTGGTGCGTTTTTTCAAAGACCAGGTTTTGCCTCGGTTTGGAACACCTCGAGCCATAATCAGTGACAATGGTTCACATTTTTGCAACAAAGTCTTTTAAAAGTTGTTGTCCAAATATGGAATCAATCACAAAGTGGCCCTATCATATCACCCTCAAACCAATGGTCAAGCTGAGGTATCTAATAGGGAGATTAAACAGATCTTAGAGAAAACAGTTAACCCCACAAGGAAGGACTGGAGTCTTCGTCTCCAGGATGCTTTATGGGCATACCGTACTGCTTACAAGACCCCTATAGGAATGGCCCCATATCGATTGGTCTATGGCAAAGCATGTCACTTGCCTGTTGAACTCGAACACCGTGCTTATTGGGTCATCAAGGCCATGAACTTTGACTATGATAAAGCCGGTCAACGTAGGACCCTTCAACTTAATGAGTTAGAAGAAATCAGAAATGATGCCTATGAGAGTTCAAGAATTTATAACGCCAAGACTAAGTTGGAACATGACAAACACATTCTCAAAAAGGAGTTTTTCATAGGACAAAAGGTTCTTTTGTATAACTCCCGTCTTCAATTGTTTCCTGGGAAGTTAAGGTCACGTTGGTCAGGCCCGTACTATGTCCATCACATTTCTAGTCATGGTGCCATTGAGTTACAAGACCCTAAGAATGGACAGTTGTTTAAAGTTAATGCTCATCGTCTAAAGCCTTTCCTAGAACTTGAAACTTATGAAAATGAGGAAATTCTCCCCATTGATCCGATTTATTTGGACTGATCTGTTTAGGGGTAGCACATCTGTTGAGTCTGGCTGAAGACGTTAAACTTAGCGCTACTGGGAGGCAGCCCAATCAGTTGTGTAAATTTTTCTATCAATTTTATTTTTTTCACTCTATTTGGATATGTTTAGATTTTGTTTGGGGGTAAAGTCTGTCATAATATTTTCAATCACTTCACTTTTCTTTTGCCAAAAATCTTTGCAGGGACTATACTCCAAAAACACCACCTCAATTGCGGTAATTTGTTCCAATTGGTCTCTTAGATGTATTTTTAAACACTAGGGACAGTGTTATTTTTGTTTGGTGGTGGATATCTATTTAATCAAAATAGAATTTCATTATTAAAAAAATAAAAAATAAAAAATAAAATAAAAAAAAATTTTGAAAAATTGATTTCGTTTGGAAAAGTTTTTTGCTTTTATGCATGAGTGTTTTGCATTATAAGTTGATTAAGTTTATGTTTATGATATATCCGTAGTATGTGATGCGATATTCCCGCTCATGAGAGTAATGATTAGATTGAGTTAGTGAAATGATGTGGTTTTACATAGGTAAATAAATTAGTGAAATTGAAACCGAAAAGGACAGCTTTGACCTATAAGCACATGCACACATTCACTATGGGAAAAACAGTTGATCTTTGACTATGGAGTTGAAAAATTAGCTTTGCCGCTATAAAAGGGGAGAAGGGGAGATTGAATGGAGAAAATTTTAAAAAAATATATATATTTTCAAAGAAATGCAAAAAGTAGTTCTTCGATCTGAGTAACCGGACCTTGGTATCACCAATATCATTGTTCGTGTAAAAAGGGGAGAAAACTAATGAGCATAAATCCCATGGAAGAAGTTCGGGCCCAGTTGGTCGGGACTAAAAGTCCTCGCTGGAAAGTCCGGAGCTTATAAATACAAAAAGGGATGGAAGTGAAATGATGGAAATAATGAGTTTTTACGAAAAATATGGCAAAGTTTGATCAATGAAGTAGAAGAAGAGAGATTGACATACCATAGTAGAATGTTCACAAAAACACGGAAGGTTGTCTAGATTGGGAGTAGAAAGTAACGAAATTATTTACTTCAGTGGGGATAATTCATATCATTAGCTTGAGATAGTTATTGTTCGGTAGTGAGTAGTAGTATTTGTATTCATATTATCTTATATATTGTATCATGGCTTGATTAATGAATATGTGAATGCATGAATGCATGAAAATGAAGAATGAAAAAGTTGTGGGTAATATATCCAACCCTCACGAGGCTATTGCTCGTCCACTGGGGTAACCTAGGGGTTTAAGGCCTTATTGCATATGGTAAATGCAATCGAAAATAGCCTGCGAAAGTGGCACATCTTTAGTTAAAATTAATAAGAGTCTAATTTTGCGAACTAATCTATTTTTCCCTTATTTGCTAGAGGACTAGCAAGAGCTTGTTTGGGGGTAATTTGATAAGTTCAAAAAATCACTATTTTAAATGTCAAAAATAAATCTTTAATTCACCATTTTATTGCATAAATGTTCTTATATATATCTTTTTATTTCTTATATGTTTGAATTGGAAAAGATGAAGAAAATATATTAAAGTGAAGAAAGGAATGCACATGGATGGAAGAAAGAATATAATGCACATGGATGAAAGATGAAGAATATAATGCACATGAAGAAAGAAGAAAATGACTTGGAAAGCATCAATATTCAAAGAAAAAGAAAAGAAAAGTAGATCTAACTTCACTTTACAAGATGTCATTATATTCCAATTTTCTCTATAAATAGGAGAATAGTTGGAAATTGTATGGAGTTAGATGGTAGAGAGTGAGAAATTGTAGAGAGAATTTAGTCTTGTATCAAGTTTTTATTTTGTTGTAATATTTTTCTTAGTTAATGAAAATTTCTTCTATCATCATGTTTTATTCCTATATCATTATGCTAGCTTAAACATCTTCTCAAGGGAGTGATGAAGCCACCTTGGGTAAGATATACATAATTTTATTTTATTTCTTATTGTTTAATTCTCTTCCCGAATTAATTCTTTCAAGTGACAAAACCTACAATAGAGGTTGAAAATAGAGGAAGGATTCTCCGTGATTACCAATCAATGGAAATACGGGGAATGCCTACCACTATTTATATTTATTTATTTTTAAATCAAAACATTAGAGGGAGGATTTTCCATGATTACCAATTAATGGAAATACGAGGAATGCCTACCAATATCTATGTTTATGTTTAATAGGTTGGAGGAGAATTTGCAATAGAAATATATAATATTATTTATATAGACCCGGGTGGTGGATTCTCTTCCATTGAGATTTCTTCCATCATTTGATAATTATCTAGTTATTTTAGTTTACTATTCAAAAATTCAAGAATTGTTTTAAGTAATTTCTTTTTATCTCGAAAAATATAGTTTTGGATCCTAGTCTCAAACTGATTTCTAAGTTGAGAGTGGTTCGACCCTACTTATTGCTATACTATTTTAAGTAAAGTATTTGTAGGTATTATAAATTTTGTTGACCGGAGTTTGGTGAAGCAACTACAAAAGAAACATCAATTCACCAACCGTCAATTCAGTGGATTATACTTTTACAAGAATTTGACCCGGAAATCAAAGATAAAAAGGGTTCAGAGAATGTTGTTGTGGATCATTTGTTAAGGATCATCGTCGAATCGACAAAGGAAATTACTCCTCTTAAGGATTCTTTCCCAGATGAACATATGTTCAATGTGGCTATGGTGGAACAAATATCGTGGTATGTTAATATTGTCAATTATAAAGCCACAAGTGAAACCACAAGGATGGTCTAAGAATGAGAAAAACTGATTCTTCAGCCAAGTCAAATTTTATATCTGGGATAATCCGCATTTTTACAGGTATTGCTCTGATCAGATTATCAGAAAATGCATCCCCGAGAGTGAGGTGCAAAGCATACTGACATTTTGTCACACGTTGGAGTATGGAGGGCATTTTGGAGCTCAGAAGACAGCCCATAAGGTGCTATATAGTGGATTTCACTGGCCTTCCATATTCAAAGATGCTTTCGAGTTTTGCAAGGCATGTTTGCGATGTCAAAAGCTTGGATCCATATCTCGACGAGATATGATGCCTTTAACCCTGATTCTAATTGTAGAATTATTTGATGTGTAGGGTATTGATTTTATATGACCATTTCTAAAAGCAGATAAGAAGGCGTATATACTTGTGGGGGTAGAATATGTTTCAAAATGGGTAGAAGCAATAGCCACAAAGCGTGCTGACCATGACGTGGTGGAGGAGTTTGTAAAATCGAACATTTTCTCACGATTTGGTATCCCAAGAGTTTTGATCAATGATGGTGGAAGCCCTTTTGACAACCAGTTTCTTCCTGCTTTATGTGAGAAGTGGAGGTTTCTAATAGAGAGATTAAAAATATTTTGGAAAAGACTGTGCATCCGGATTTGAAGGATTGACCTCGAAGGCTAAATGATGCCCTTTAGGCATACAAGACTGCGCTTAAAACACCAATTGGTATGTCACCATATCGTCTTGTGTATGGTAAATTGTGTCATCTCCCTATAGAGCTAGAACACCAAGCATATTGGGTTATTCGAAGACTGGATTTTGATATAAAGAAGGCCGGTGCATAGCGAAAACTCCAACTTCAAAAGCTTGAGGAGTTGAGAAATAATGCGTATGAAAACTCTCGTATTTACAAGGCCTGAACAAAAGCGTTTCATGATAAACATATTAGAAAGAAAATTTTTAAGCTCGGCCAAAAGGTTTAGCTATTTAATCGAGACTCAAGTTGTTTCCTAGCAAGCTCCAATCGAGATAGGATGGGCCATACAATATTACGAAGGTTTTCCCCCATGGAACCGTGGAGCTCGATGATCCTGACATTGGAAAGAAGTTTTTCATGAATGGACAAAGATTGAAGCATTATATAGAGGTGCAACCAGTTGAGTGTGTGGTAGAAGCAATCGATCTAACTAAACCACCACTCGAGCTGGATAAGCTTGATCCAGAGTATTGAGAAGCAGCAATGTCGTACCAACGACGTTAAATATTGGTACTAGGTGAAGAAGAGTAGCTTTTACGCCTAGTTTGTACTTGTAGATGGTAATTTAGTTATTTCAATATTTAATATCGAGTCTATAAAAATGAGTCGCGAGGCCATCATCATTTGAGCAGGGAGTGTAAATTGAGCCTAGGAAGCATTGAGAATGCATGGAATTGAATACGGGATGAGAAGATGGAAAAATAAAAGAAACTTTGTTAAGCCATAAGGGCCTACGCTTCAAGCATAGGTCCAGCTACGCTTGAAGCATAGATGCGGGCCTATTATAAACAGGACCAGTCGTCAGTTTGCCCCCCCCCCCCCCCCCATTCCGTTCAAACTCTTCTTTCTCTCTCAATTCTCCACCAATATTTACGAGGTTTGATTCTACAATTTATTCATCCAATTCCTCATCATTCTTTGCCAGGGGATCGTCAGATTAGTTGGTGATTCATCCGGATTCACGTGAAGAACTCAAAAAGTCTCTGAAACTCATTTTTTTGAAAATCGTCGTTTCTTTTTATTCAGTGAGTTTTGTTCCATTATTCTAAACTAGTACTGACGAATGATTCCGATCAAAATCGTGTTTTGATCCATTTTCTAAAAGTTGAGTTTTTCGACTTCGCAAGCAGATTAAATATTAAATTTTTTTTTGGGACGATGGCTTGTTTAATTGTCATATTGGATATATTTAGATATAGTTTGAGTTTGATTCGGTGTCTGATTCATTATCACTTACTTTTCAAAAATTCCCTATTGTAGGCATGGCACGAACCAAGTTGTCAGCAAGACGAGTGGCTCAAGCTGCAGTTGCGGCTGATCCACTGGTGTGACAGAGGTTGAGATCGTCATCTCCTGCACCATCCCTGATTCGACATCGGAGTACACGGGCCAGGAGACCACAGTATGTCGGGTCGGCGTCCTAGTCTTTCTTGTCAGTTGAGGTAGAGATGTCAAAGAGTTCCACACAGGGACACGGCATCCTATTGCCCCATGGTCGCCTAGTAGTTAAGCTAGTTGCTCCATGGGAACCATCACCGCCACCTCTGCTAGAGCAGCAGACTGAGGAGATGGAGGAGGAGGATGCCGCTCATGGCGATGATCGAGTAGATAAGAGGGTACCGGAGCCACCTGTGGATAGTGACCCCGGAGTTTTGACTGCATTTTTATTTGTGCCCCAAAAAACATTGTAGAGGATTTACTAGACCAGGAGATCCAGAAGGTGTATCAGCAGGAGCGTACATACTTATTGCAGATATTTGGGAGATTATAGCCAGTCCCCGCCTAGACTATAGGTCAATTGAGGGACCGACGATTATTACATATTCTTACCCCAGCTACTCCGTATATTTGCGAGGATATGATCCAGGAGTTCTGACTACACATGCACCATTTCAGCAGGGGGCTGAGATTACAGACAAAGGTCTGAGGTACTGTGATCGAGATTACTCCCCAGACTATTGCTAAGGCGTGGGGTATTCCGGACAAGTGTCCACCCGAGCTAGCTGCTGTGTTCCCACCTATGCCCGAGATACTCCCATCTATTTCTGAGATTGTTACACTTTAGACTGCGGGGCAATGGGTTGATACACATCGGAACTGCACGAAGAAGGCGAACTATCACTCGATGCTTTTGTTTTGGGTTGTGATAGTCATATCTAAGATTCTGCCGCACGGCCATACCACCATGTGTTATGCGCCATTGTCGGCCTCCACTATGCTTTCGAGTTCGGGCCGTGGATTTCTATCCCACGGATTTTATGGGAGGGCCTATATACACATTATATTCATCTGTGCAAGGAGACCAAGGTTGGTCAGTGTTTGTTTCTCATTCGATTCCCATGCTTTGTGATAAAGATTATGCTGGATACCGGGAGGGATGCGAGTGAGCGGAATAGATTCAAAGAAGGTACCCTGTATACCAGAGAGATGTGGACTGGTGTTTGGATCTGGTTGCATGGAGATGCTATTATGAGGCAGAAATTGGGGTTCGGCATATTACCAGCCTAAGATGCACAGGCCTAGGAGCAGGCTGATGATGCTGGTCAGGCAGATGCAGGTATGGCTCAGGATGCTGAGGTTGAGATGCCACAGGTGTCGACTGCTGAGGATGAGGTTATATTGCTAGAGACACCTGCGGGTGGTTCTGTTACTCTATCTTAGGCATAGTTTAATGCTCTGATTGCACGGATGTAAGGGCTAGAGCAGACATTGGCTGAGGAGAGATAAACTCGGCAGTGTGAGACAGTGTGTCATCGGAGAGATCAGAGGCGGTTATTTCATTGGTTTGACTATATGAGTCAGCATATGGGTGTGCAGATTCCACCTACACCACCGACCTCTGATGATGAGGCTTAGTTTAGTTTTAGTTAGGTTTTTGTTTTATTTTATTTTTTATTACATTAGAGATAAATTGTTGAGTGGATAGTTTCGTATAGGGCTTGATGTGACCGCTTGAACGATTATCTTCTAAATATTTTTGATCTTTTCATAGTTTATAAAATTGCAGTTTTGATGATTCAATCAAATTGTTTGATGTATCCCCGGAATTTTACACCCATTTTACATGTGTGAATAGTTTGAACTGTTTCAAAACTTTATATCGCACTATGCAGACATTTATGTGTTTAATTTGGGGGTGTATTGGTGGTGGATTGATCGAGAGACTGTTCTTTGAAAAAAAAAAACTCTATCTGGGCCAAGCCTACGCTTGAAGCGTAGGGTATAACGAGGGGGTTTTGAAAAATTACAAATTTGAGCTGTTTGTGGGGTATTTTGGCTTGGTTTGTATCTATACTTATATTAGGATTTGTTTAAGTTATTTTTATGATCTTTTGTAGAATTGTTTTAGACTTTTTAGAGTAATCCTAATTTGATAAAGAAAAGGAATGCAAATACAAGTTGGAGTAGGATTAGTCATTGCTTCCACTTTCCTAGTCAGCTAAGGGTTTTAACTCCTTTTTATTTTTTGATTCTACTACATCCATCTATAAATACATCCATAGAGTAGACACAATTCATAATTCACAATTCTCAATAGTTGATCATCAAAATTCGTTATTCTTCTTCTATTATTCTTTTATTATTTCTATATCGAGGGGGATAGTATGGATAATGCTAATGAAGATTATTTTGACCCATAGGAATTCATAGAAGGTACAGAACCATATGTGGATATGAAGAGCTCGAATGAAGGAGCTACGAGTCGGAATGGAAGCCGAACTACACCGAAATCGTTTCTGCAGTGTAGGTTGCAATTTAAATAGATATTTCATCCAGAGAGGATTGAAAAGTTTACAAAAACCGGTGGGAGAAAAGTTGTATCCGGGTTTTGTCCAAAAATTCTATGAGAATATGATAGTTTCGGGACCGACAGGATTTGAGGTTATGAAGGTTAAAGTGACTCAATTGAGTGCTCCTATTATGATTGGAAGAAGAAGTACTACTGATGTGTGAAATGTACCAATCGGTACTCCGACAAACTTACAAGGAATATTGAAGGAACATCCTCAAGTATGGCTACATACGGATGAGGAGATGGTTCGGGAATTGTGGGTAGTATCAGATCCAGGAGATAGGGTGTGTGATAATTGATGGGTGAAGTCGGATCTGATTTATTTGGATTGTGTCATTTCGGCTCAACTTCAGCCCAATAATCGGACTTGTGCAAGGCATCCCACTATGCTTAGAATGTTTTATGCCATAAATCATGGGTATGAAGTGTTTATTCCAACTTTGATCATGGTAGAGATGTCGATTTTCTGAGCAATTTTGAGTAGAGAATGGGCAGGTGCCTATAAATTTCAACATTATCTTCCGTACCCGTTTTTGTTATAGAATATCGTTGTAGAAAAATTGGGCGATAGGATGAAGGAGTTGGATGTGATGCGGTGGAAAATTATGAAAGTGTATCCGAAGGAAGATTTGGAAAAGTTGAAAAAGACTGCAGACTGCCGGATATGGTTGAAAAGCGTCGTGTCAAGTGATGAAGAAAAGGAGGAAGATTAGGGTTTACATTTAGGTTTAGGATTTTTGTTTATGTTTTATTTTGATTTTAGGGATGGTAGACCCTTAAGGCCACGTCTTTGTTTATTTTATTTTATTTTAGGATTGTAGGCCCTGTAGGCCAAATCATTTTTTTTATTATCATTATTTTTGTTCAAAAAAATATATATCTTTGATTCCTTGAAAACATTTGTTGATTTCTGGATATTTATGATGAAATTTATTTTCCCTTGTTATGATTGGGTATTTGTACTTTGTTGATGTTATTTACAGGTGATCCAAATCAAGTTTGGGGGAGGGGATTCAGGCTTTGCTTTAGAATCCAAAATTGAGCTTCAAGAGTAATTGTATACGTTCTCCTATATTATTTTTAATCATGAGGATATGGTCTCATTTATGTTTGGGGGAGAGGGTATAGAATTACAAGAAATGAATGAAATTTTTTGAAAAAAATTGAAAATTGAAAATTTTTGGAGCAATTCTTTGTTTTCACGCATGAATGTTTTACATTACAATTCGATTGAGTTTTTGTATATGATGCATGACTATTATGTAATGTGATATTCCCATTCATGAGAGTAATGATTAGATCGAGTTAGTGAAGTGATATGATTTTACATGGGTGAGTGAATGAGTGAAATTGAAATCAAGAAGGACGACTTTGACCTATAAGCACAAGAACACATTCACTATGAGAAATAGGTTGATTTTTTACTATGTACTTGAAAAATAATTTTCCCACAATAAAAAGAGAGATGGGGAGATGTTATGGTTGAAATGGAGTAAATTGAAAAAAAAACAAATTCATTGAAAAAAATGCAAAAATCAGTTCTTTGATTTGAGTAACCGGACTTTGGTATTATGAATATCACTATTTGTATTTAAAGGGGAGAAGACTGATGAGTATAAATCCCATGGAAGAAGCTCGGACCATGTTGATCGGGACTAAAAATCTTCGCTGGAAAATCAAGAGACTTAGAAAGACAAAAAGGGGTGAAAAGTGGAAAGATGGAAAGATATGTTTTTATTAAAAATGACAAAGTTTGATCAATGAAGTAGGAGAAGAGAAACTGAAATCTCATAGTCGAGTGTTTACAAAATCAAGGAAGGTTGTCTAGATTTAGAGTATAAAGTAGTGAAATCATTCACTATTAGTGGGAACCATTCATGACATGAAGCTTGATATAATTGTTGTTTGGTAGTGAGTGGGAGTATTTGCATCCATGCTGACTTTTGTATTATATCATGATTTAATTGAACTTGTGTGTGACCTCATGACTACGTAATTAATAGAGAACTGAGATGTTTGTAGGTACCATCATTGGAAATGTTCATGAGACTTTACTCTTCCACTAGGGGTAACATAAGGGTTTAAAAGTCTTATTACACGTGCTAAGTGTAATCGTTAACCCTCACGAAAGCAAGGGATTATGTTAGAATAGTTAGAGTAGTTAGATTAAGAAGATCATCACAAGAAAAGTTCCCTGAGTTTATTCCTAAGGGACTAGCAATATGTAAGTTTGGGGGTGTGATAGGTGTCAAATATTAGACATTTTGACCCATTAACTCACTATTGTTACGTTCTTTCATTCCATTATTTGGTATTTTTATTGCGTTTGCATGTTTAGGCATGTTTCAGGAGCTGAATGAAGAAATATAACTAACTTCGATGAATTAACTGAAAAGTATGTTCTTCTTATCCAAGAGGAGAGTCAAAGAGGCAGTCCGAGATAAAAATGGCTCCTGGAAGGCAAACACGGCATTTCCAGAAACCATCATCTTCAGCAAAAACTATCGTGGGTTCAAGACAGTCGTTTTGGTGCATTCATGGAGAAAAATGATTTTCCACAAAATACCTACGCTTTCAGTTTAAAAAACTGGCAGAAAATCACATTTCCACGCTTTTGACCTACGTTTGGAGGTACGCTTGGCACATACACTTAAAGTGTACGCCTGTTACACTTGAAGCGTAGGACATCTATGCTTGAAGTGTAAGTGCAGCAACTTTTGGTGGTTTTTCATGGATTTTTCCAGTTTCACCCACGGCTTAATTGGAAGATGTGCATGCGACTCCAGACCTCTATATAAATGTATATACACTTATATATATGATAAATTAGGGTTTGCAAGAGTTTTAGAGTGAAAAGACTGAAATGGGCCTCTCTATACCATTGCCTATATATACACGATCATATATCAAAGAGAAAGGAGTTCTGATTTTGAGATTCATAAGGTAGGCTTTAGTGAGACCTTCATTCAAAGAGGTTCATTCATTCAGACTTGCTGTTGTTGAGAGCCATATTCAAACCTAGAGATCTGAAGAAGAAGACTATGGAGAGCGCTTCTACATCAACGATGCAGTCACCGTTTTCTATGTCTAACTAACTCGATATCTAGGGTTTTCTAGCAAAACCCTAGTCAAGTAATGTGGTTCTTTCATTGTTTTCAATTATAAAGAGGGGAAACTATTGACCATATTGTGATGATTGTAGTAGTTAAGAGACCGTACTGATTTGCAATATAAAATTCTATGTTTGTTCTAAATTCTTGTCTTGGATGGAATGAATATATTATTTTGTACAACTATGATTATTCAATATGAGCAGGAACTCAGATGCTTAATTATAGTTTTATACACAATGGTGGTAATGAAACTTAAAACCCTAGATTGACATAGGTCGTGCCTTGGCGATTTAATGTAGACATGCTTTAGTTTATTTTCATGCATTAGGAGTAGATTATAGTAGCATAATTGGCATGTACTAGTTATGTCAGTCATGAGATGGGTTGTCGCGATCCGGTTGATGGTACTCCTTTTTGGGGTCGTATTTAGCTATTTACGGTACTACGTGATTCACAATTATGGATCGCCCTCGTACAATTGATATAGTGAGGAACTATATTATGCGGTTAGTGGGGGAGTGATGAAAAACCTAGTTTTCTCTCTCATCTGAATCACGACCAATTTAATTTGTTTTCTAGATAATATTAGTTAAATTAAATAATTTGGTCTTTGACCACCAAAACAAATAATTTTCAGAAAATATAATTCAGTGTTTTTGAATTGCTAAGGTGAATAATGTTAGTCTCTGTGGGATCGATATCCCTTACTCAAGCCATTTGCTATTCTATAATTGATATGTGCGTTTGTGTATGGTGAAACCTAGAGTCGTTAAGGTATTATTTTTAACCACATATTTTTACACACCTGACATCCCATCACAGACCTGCTGACATGGTAGGAGTGCTCACGTGACACTGACGTGGCAGTGCTGACGTGACCCGATGATGTCAGCGTTGTCTTCTCCAAAAATCCGGTGACCGGACTGGTTTGCCGGCAGCGACTGGTTCGCCGAAGAAGATGACCGGCATTGAAGATGGTCACCGAAATTTTTGCTGGAATTTGGTGTTCGCCGGCCGTTGGTGATCGGCGCAGGAGAAGGTGACCGGCGACTGGAAGCTCGCTGGAGATCGCTGGAGATGGTGACCGGCGACGGGAAGCTCGCCGGAGAAGATGACCGGCGCCAGACTCGTTTGCCGGTAAGTTTCCCTGAAGATGGCGCATGCACGCCCGTCTACGCGTGGGGATGCATAAGATCTGGGTAGCTCTTTCTGGTGGTGCATGGCGGCGCGTGGAGGCTCCGATCGGCCTCCACTTTATATCGTCGGCTTCGTCTCTTCAAGTCGGTCCTCCTGGTATTG
Organism: Cornus suecica; assembly: GCA_963922005.1. NCBI lineage: Eukaryota > Viridiplantae > Streptophyta > Magnoliopsida > Cornales > Cornaceae > Cornus > Cornus suecica. Next base: position 51,867,437 of record OY998239.1, read on the forward strand.
TTAGTTTTTGATTTCGGGCACTTTTGAAATACAATTCTGGACCAGAACGTACAAACTTTTTCTTTGCTTTAACATGATACCAGTTGTTAGGGTTTTTACACCCGTCCAAGAACACTGTTACTAGCCGTGTGTACCTACAAATCAGAAAATGTACACAAACACACACCAAACAATTGACAAAAAGATTTATAGTGGTTCGGACAAAATAAGTTTATGGCCACTAAGAGCACCGTTTCACTATCGATCAAAGAAAGGATTACAAGGGGGTGGTCAGTAGATCAAAAACACGCACACACACAGTGTATACTCACGCCTATATCACCGGATCCTAACTCTCACCAAGAATAATACTAGCATGTATCTCTTCTATTATCTCTCTCTATTTGTGCACACAATATAATAGGAGAGGCCCTATATTTATAGGGAATGATATAGAAGTGGTTTTGCCTTTTAGTTGATGTGGGACAAATTTCAATTCTTTTAACAAAAGAGTCACCCTTATATATATAACACATGGCTCACCGTGGCGCACCATGGCGTCAACCACTTCAGCTTTGTACTCAATTTCTTCCACTATGTGTTCCCTTTCCTTCCATAGTATTTTTGGAGAATGTATTAATGGTCCTTGAGACGGGAGTTGATGTGTTTATGTTGACTTGGTTTATTCATCTCTTTCCGCTTTTTCGCTTTTCCGCTATTGTTCCGGGCTTAGTATGAGCCTTGTACTGTGTGTTTCACTTCTTATGTCACCCTCAGGATTCTCAGGTCTTGATATCGGAGCCTTAGGATTTTGGGGCGTGACAATATGTACTGTGTGTATGAGCCTTGTACTGTGTGTATTGACTTTGAAACGTGATGCTTGGGAAAATATAATAGTCATCACCAAAAAAAAGATGGGAACTAGGAGGGGCACCTTAACTAATCTTTACTCCTGAAAGGATTTTAGCCTGCACAACTCTTTGAAATGCTTGAGACAATGATTCGGCCCATAAATGAGTAAATAAGGTGAGAGAGGGTCTCTTTGTCGCAGTCCTCTAGATGGCTTAAAAAAAAACCCACTAGATGCCCATTAAACACAAGAGAATATGAGACAGATGAGAAGCAAGCTGAAATAATTCTAAGCCAATGACAATTTAAGTCCAATTTTTTAAGCATCACCTTCAAAATGGCCATTCAATTCAAACGTATGATTTTCTCATGTCTAACTTAAGAGCCATAAATCACTTTCTCCCATTCTTTTATTTTTAAAATAATGTAAGATTTCATGTGTAATGAAGATATTTTATGTGATATGTCGCCCCGCCACAAAGCACTTTGAGAATCACTAATGAGGGAGTTAAGTAAGACTCCACTTTAATTTGTTAGCAAGCATCTATGAAATTACCTTGTAATCAACGTTACACAAAGAAATCGGTAGGAAATGAGAAACCGACGTGGGCGACAAAATTTTCGGGGATTCTTTGGGGATCTTTCCGGAATGTTTTTGGAACTCTTGTAAGGTGTTTTTGGGATACTGTTGAGGTACCATTGAGGTTTGTTTGAGGTCTTTTGTATTTTCCTCACTCTTGTTTTCTTGTAATGTCTCGGGAGGTGTTTTTGGTGCCACAAACCGGAGTTTTCCTTGCATCTTCTTTCTTGATCTCAAAGTGGGGATGTTTATGGTTGGTATGTGTATTTTATTTCTTCCAATGTGTGCTCAATCAGTCGTGGTTGTGTCGGTAAGGGTTCGGAGTTGATTGTTCGGTTTTTTATTCTACTTCGGTTTCGGAGCTGCTTGTTTGAATTTCGGTTTTGTTTTGGGTTTCTTTTTATTTATTTTTCTCTTCATGTCACCCTGGGGTAGTTGGATTTTGGGGTGTGACACACTGACTTTCAAATTCTAAATTTAGTAAAGTAAGTTGTTTGTGGGATAGTGTCTTAGGATTTGTTTGTATTTCTCTTATTTTGTTGTTAAATAGATCATGTGATCTTTCATTTAGGATGATTTAAAATTAATATTTTTATTTGTTCAAGGGTCCTATTTTCTGATTTCAAGTTGTGATGGTTTTTTAGGTTGAACTATTGCAATATATAATTTGTAATTTATCATTTTAGGTCAATTATGTTGGATTAGTACTGGGGAATGCCTTGACAATCTTTCTCCTATTTCCTCTTCATGGTCTATCTTTGTTATGTTGTCTTGTTTTTTTGAACTATGTCGCAGGGATGTTTGATTAATGAAATATTTTTGTATCAAATATTAAATATCACTTTTTGCGCTTTGGTTCAGTCCTTATTTTGTACTGGTTTTCAGACCTTGATTATTGCTGAGTCCTTATTTTGTACTGGTTTTCAGACCTTGATTATTGTTGAGGTTGACTCATTGTTGTTTTCGACTTTTATATTTTTCTTAAAAAAAACAAAAAAAAAGGTTTTGTAGAGGACTTTGCTTTATACAGACCCCCCAACAAGAATGGATCATATGATTTTGGTATAAGGTTTTGAATATATCATGTATGTGTGTATGTAGACATGGAAAGTTTAGAAAAGGGGGATGAATCTACAAAATATGTTATATAATGTAGGATAAGATTATTTGGTGGTTCAACAACTTGCGTCAAATATTTGTTACAGCTATATTCTCCACTTTATGTTGGTACATGAATTTTTTTAGGCACTAAAATTTATTTAATTGTATAACTTGTTTAAATTAATTTTTATAGACATTCACAACAAGAATAACAAGGGAGCTCTATCGGACTTGCAACATTCCAACTAGAAGAGTAACAAGCACATCAAAGTCGTGCCATTCTTCCCAAACGATTCAATAAAGCTTGAAGAATCAACCAGAAGCACTGTCGAACTCTTCTCTCCTCAAACAAAAAAATACACAATGAACAACAAATACATTAAAATCATGCCGTTCTTCTTCCATTGTTCGACAAAGTCAAAGAATCACACAAATCCAAGTATTGAAGACGAAGGATAACAAGCATGCACATCCAAGTTTATGTCGTTCTTCCTCAACAACTCAAGAATAAAATACAATTGTTTCTATATCAAATTCCATTAGCCGTCGACTAGAAATCAAACAAACTGATTCAAGATCAAAGCCCTGACGGCCCTTGGATCGCGCTCAACAAACTTGATCGGTTCAAGATCAAGCTCCGACTACCCTTGGATCGCTCTCCACACGTGATTCAAGATCAAGTTCAGAAAGCCCTTGAATCAACATTAACAAAAGAGATCAAATCATATTACATAATCTTCGTTTACAAGATATTCACAGAGATGCAATCGAATTTTACATCTACATCCATTCCATAGAAATTCCATTGCATTCCCAAAATGGTGCATTCAAACATAGCCTAAGAATGAATCCAAAACTCATCCATTCCTTTTTCTTCACGTAATTGTCTCTAATTCAGAATACTGTATATTAGGCAATTATTTGGCTCAACTAGGTTACGGATTCAAATGGCTCTTCAGGATAAAGGTTTTATCATTTAATTGATATGAAAAAAAAAAGAATTATTTCTTAATATTTCATGAATCTCTTTATGCGTATTGAAAACAAAATAACGTCTCTTAATCAACGATAACTAGTTGAATAGTATAATCTCTTCTTTTTTTTCCAAAATGGGCAAGGGTAATTGTTTGAATTTATAAGTTGTAAACCATATTGAACATTTTATTATTTTTTTCTTGGAACGTGAACCATAAGCTTGAACGTGCCCTGACATCATATATTTATCATACTCTAGCTACACCTCTATCGCTCGAAACTAATATGAGATATGTGTATCTATAAAAGCATTCTCAAAGAGAGAATTCAAGAAAAGAAAAGAACTAAAAGAGGAAAAAAAGAACAAGACATTCAACATTTTTATTCTTTCAACATTGTGATACAAAAAGAATAATTCAACATTAGTGTGAAAAAACTTCACTAAACAAAATAATTTTCCATGTAAATGGCAGCCAATATTGTGAAAATAAAGCTGCATTTGGAAACAAATCGATACAATTGTTTCTATAACTTCATTAACCCTCGACCAGAAATCAAACAAACTGATCCAAGATCAAGCCCTGATGGCCCTTGGATCGCGCTCAACAAACTTGATCGGTTCAAGATCAAGCTCCGACTACCCTTGGATCGCTCTCAACACGTGATTTAAGATCAAGTTCAAAAAGCCCTTGAATCAACATTAACAAAGGAGATCGAATCAGATTACATAATCTTCGTTTACAAGATATTCACAGAGAATTATACCTATATAATTTGGTCCAACTTTCATTCCCTTATTTTCGCAATAAAATTTTTCATCTACATCCATTCCGAAGAAATTCAAATGCATTCCCAAAATGGTGCATTCAAACATAGCCTAAGAATGAATCCAAAACTCATCCATTCCTTTTTCTTCACCTAATTGTCTCTACTTCAGAATACTGTATATTAGGCAATTATTTGGCTCAACTAGGTTACAGAGTCAAATGGCTCTTCACGATAGAGGTTTTATCATTTAATTGATATGAAAAAAAAATGAATTATTTCTTAATAATTCATGAATCTCTTTATGTGTATTATAAACAAAATAACGTCTCTTAATCAACGATAACTAGTTGAATAGTATAATCTCTTCTTCTTTTTCCAAAATGGGCAAGGGTAATTGTTTGAATTTATAAGTTGTACACCATATTGAACATTGTATTATTTTTTTCTCGGAACGTGAACCATAAGCTTGAACGTCCCCTGACACCGTATGTTTATCATACTCTAGCTACACCTCTGTCGCTCCAAACTCATATGAGATATGTGTATCTATAAAAGCATTTTGAAAGAGAGAATTCAAGAAAAGAAAAGAACTAAAAGAGGGAAAAAAGAACAAGACGTTCAACATTTTTATTCACCCAACTTTGTGATACAAAAAGAATAATTCATCGTTAGTGTGAAAAAAGCTTCACTTAACAAATAATTTTCCAAGTAAATGGCAGCCCATATTGTGAAAATAAAGCTGCATTAGAAGCAAACGAATCGAAACGATCAAGACTAAATTCTGAATTGTACAATGTCAAGATCAATTTCTTTTGGAATCTTTCGAGCAGGAGGAAACTTTGGTAGAGAATGAGCAATTCTTTTAGCAGTCTCCAAGTATGACACATACTTGTGGATCATTTCCATGGTAGTGTTGGTAGCATTAATTACTTGGTTATCTTCGAAATTGGCAGTTTCGAAAGCACGAGTGATCAACGAGTTGTTGAATTCCTGTTTGTATTGTTTGATTGCCTGAATCTCTTTGAATGCCTTCTTCTTGAAAGTCCAATTGTTTGTTTTCCAGTTGAACTCATAGAGCACAAGGAACCTCTGGCCGTACATGGCTATGAATTCCAATGCAGCGAGAATGAACTCGAACTCTTCTATTGAGATGTGGTAAGCGAAGTTGATTCTTGTCCATCCGGGCTTCACGCCATTGTAACCCTGAGAAAATTTATGACAGATTAACAACTAAAAATTGTAAAATGTCACCTCTATTTCAAGGATAATTTTGGCTCTCTATGTATCGATTATTTTTATTTTTTAGGATTAGAGAGCTCAACCATATATATATATATATGAAAAATAAGTAGTCTTAGAAGTGAATAAATGTTATATTGGCCTGTACCTTTTGGATTGCAGATTTGAAGGCAATTGAATGAGGCTCATCGACATGGAGAAGATGATGACCATAGGGTCCAGCACAAGCGCACCCTCCACGAGCCTGGATGCCGAAAAGGTCATTGAGGAGCTTTGCAACAAAAGGGCCATGAAGTGGTTTATCTCTCATGTTCCCGGACTCTCTCCACATGGAAATTCCTCCGTCTCTTGAAGCGTTACTATTTGTATTTGTTGTGGAGAACACAAGGAAGGACAAGATAGCTTGCCTTTTTACGCTAGTATTCCCTAAAACCCAAATGTTTGGATTCGCATAAAGCCTGTCAAGTGCTCTTTCTATGAAATTATGCTCCTGCATTTGGATCACTTCGTAACCAATGTATTCTTTTAATGAGAAAGCCATTGCTGTTCTTATTTTCTGAATTATTGGAGGAGTCCCAGCATCTTCTCTCTCTTCCACATCATCATAATATAAAGTGTCCTGAAACAAAAGGAGATATATATATCAATAAACTAGCTTATATAGGATCATTTTTTATTGCTAACTCTCGTATTAGCACATAGAGATTACGAAAAATATATAGTATCACACAAATTGGTGATCATGACCAAATTAATACCTCTTCGTTGAATCCATTAACAAAGCTGACAGTTCCTCCACCACATGTTGAAGGCGGTGAAGATCCTAGTGTATAAAGGATTTTGCTCATTAGAAGAATTCCAGGAGTACCAGGTCCTCCCACAAACTTATGTGGACTAAGGAATATTGCATCATATCCATCTACCTCCCCGGATCGCATGTCAATCTCCACATAAGGACCACTACAAAACAAGAAGGCAAAGCATGTATATATGTTAGCGATTATATATTGATGTTACCATCTCCTACGCAAAAAATCAAAACTCTAAAGAAATTATTTTATACACATACCTTGCAGCAAAATCAAAGCATGCAAAGGCACCGTATCGGTGAAGAAGTGAAGCGAGAGCACGCGTGTCACTGTAAATCCCGGTAACGTTACTACAAGCCGAGAAAGAACCCAACATAGGGCGATTCGTTTTCCTGTATAAGTCGAGTTGACTCCTTAGAGATTTGAGATCAACTAGGCCATTTTCATCTAGCCCGATTTCTACAACTTCTGCTAAGCTTTGACGCCACGACAGGAGGTTGGAGTGGTGTTCATAAGGCCCGACAAAAACAACCCATCTTTCTTCAGTCCTCAGGCTATTCAATACCCTGTCCTTCATAGTTGATGCAACAGCAATTCCCATAACCTCTTGTAGTCGTTTAATGGCTGCCGTTGTGCCGGAGCCAACAAATAGGAGTGCATCATCTTCTTTGCCACCCAAGCAAGACTTGACATACTTACTTGCTTCATGCACCATTGATGTAGTTTGGTCCCCAACATAACTGTCACTAGTATGAGTATTCCCTATTAACACAAATAAATTCAAAAAGATATGTTAGGACAGTTTATTGGTTTTGTAGACATTTTCAGAACTAGACTAAGCAATTAATATTTGATCGACATTAAAAAAATTTAAGTATGTAACTCACCATACAATGGAAGAACATTCTTAATGATGAAGTTCTCAATGAAATGAAGACTTCGGCCGGACGCTGTGTAGTCAGCATAGGTAAGACGACGTTTTCCAAAGGGAGTGTCGAACTCCACATCACTTCCGATGACTTGAGACCGCAACCATGCTAGTTTACTCTCATCAGGGCCATTGGGGACACCATTTTCGACCATCCGAAACGATTTTGACACTTGCAAATGAGGACTGCTTCTTGCTGTCAGATCCATCTTTGGCTCCTGACGAGTCTCCTTCAACATGGGTTGCTCAAGTGCCATGATCCTTTTTTTAGAAGTAAATGATTGTGGGTATGTGATGTCTTTCGGAGATAAGAAGGCCTTGTAGTTAAAGATAGAACTAGGATTAAATAAAAATGAGAAGTAATGCCCAATACAATGAGGAACAAGAACAAGTTTGTGGTAATTGTCTGTAGGTTATGGCTCTGGGAGATGGGAAGAGTTGGTATTTATAGGGGTTCAATGACTCTTGTTTACTAATATTGAATATCGAGTGAAAGGTGTATGACCAAAGTACCAACCAAACTTGTCCAAGTCATCAGCTTGGAATTCTCTACGCGTGTACAGTATTCTAATATCATGTACCCATTCTTATATATATTCTGCAATAGTCAAAGTTATTGACTATCATAAATAAATTGTGGAAGAGAAAAATAAAACAACTTACCTGACCCGTATCTATGCTATTTGAGATGGCTTAAAGTCCTCTTGTAAAATCATAAATATTAGTCAAAGTTATTGACTATCATAAATAAATGGGTTATTTGCCAAAAAAAAAATCCTGTAATTTAATATTAGGTGCAAAAAATATTCGATAATTACAAAATGTGTGTATAAATTCACTATGTTTCAAAAATATGTAACTTACCCCCAAAATGATATAAAATTCATAAATCCACTATGTTTAAAAAATGTAATTATTTTTTTGATTATTTTCTTAAATATATTTTTTATAAATATATTTTCTGTTTTTTATGTTTTTGTAATTTATTTTAATTTTTTTTAAAAGTTACTTATTCTAAGGGTTATTCAGATAATTCATGTCACAATGGGAGTAAAATGCACATATTTTTGAATAATAAAATGTTAAAGAATCACTGAAATTTATACGCACTATATGCATATCACATGAGATTTTTCACACCTTAACCTAAATAAATTGTGGAAGAGAAAAAATAAAAGAACTTACATGACCCGTTTGCATGCTATTTGAGATAGCTTAAAGTCCTCTTGTAAAAGAATAAATATTATTGAACCTGAAACGATATTTGACTTTTATAAATAATGAAATAGAATAAATAATAAATAAAAGGGTTAACTTTATTTACACCCCTGAGGTTTGTCCTATCATCACTTACGCCCTCTCAGGTTTACATATCTTCATTTACACCCCCACGTGGTATGAAATATCTAAAATACCCTTATACCAAACACCCCTTAAATCAATTTAATCCCTAAATCAATTTAACCCCTAAATCAAATACCCCCTTAAATCAATTTATCTCTCCACCACCACCGTCGCCACCACCGCCGCCACCACCACCTGTTGCCACTACCACCACCACCACCACCATCCGCCGCCACTACCACCACCACATCATCCACCGACACCACCACGAGCAACCCTTAAATCAATTTATTACCACCGCCATTTTCGAAAATGGGGGGGGGGGGGGGGGGGGGGGGGGGGGGAGGGGCAGTGGGAGAGGGGTGTAGATGTATATATATATATGTGTGTGTGTGTGTGTGTGTGTATATGGGGGCGCCGGTAGTGGGAGGGGGGCGGCGACGGCAGGGGGATGGTGGCGGCGCCGGCAGTAGGAAGGGGTGGTGATATATATATATATATATACATATATACATATACATATATACATATATATATATATATGTATGTATATATGCGTGCAGAGTGTGTGAGAGAGAGAGAGAGAGAGATTAATTTATTTATTTGTAAAAATTAAATGTGTTTGTAAAAATTAAATATTTGGGGTTGGGTTAGGGGTTTTATGATTTAATTTTTATTCACAAATTAAAAAAATTAGTTTTCAAAAAATTTAAATATTTGTTTGTGAATATTTGAGGTTTTGGATTTTATATGTTTTTTTTTTAATTTTATAATTATTTTCGAATTTAATAATTTTTTTCAAAATTTAATATATATTTTTGAATTTTATATGTTTTATTTTTAATTTTATATATTTGTTTCAATTTTTTTATGTTTTTTGCGATTTTTATATTTCTTTTCAAAATTTAATATGGTTTTTCGATAAAAAAAATAATTTCAAAATTTATATATTTTTTTAATTTTATATTTATTTTCAAATTTATAATAGTTTTCAAATTTTAATATATATTTTTTCGAATTTTATATATATTTTCAAATTTTAATACAAATTAAATTATTAAATGATGGGAGGGAGTCTAATTAATAAAAGCACTATCCTTGTTTCCAAACAGAATAAGGATAAGACATTGAGGGTAGTTTAGGGATTTTAAAAACAATTCAGGCTGATGTCATTGTTTAGGGGGTCTAAGTGATTAAAATATTGAAAAGTAGGAGGTGTAAATGAAGATATGCAAACTTGAGGGGATCAAAATAAAAATAAAACAAACCTCAGGGAATATAAATGAAGTTAACCCTAGATAAAAATAGTCATGAAAATATAAATAGTTTCGAGGACGTAAATTGTAATTTTTTTAATAAAATTGTACCTAACGCAGTGCATATAAAATTTATAAGATATTATTTATCTCAATGAAAATATGGAATATTTACCATGTACAAATATACCCAATGTGTGCCGAGTCACTGTAACTCGTTTTAAGATTATACTTATTATTTTCATTTGGTCAAACAAGGAAGTTCTCATGGGGTCAATTCAGCACCTTGACCCTTTCATGTTATTTATTGTTTCCTGTATTCATTGTACTACATTGACATCCAAAAATTAGAACATGAACGTGGGATCAATTATTTATTCTTTTTCGTCTAAAAAACATCACTGCGAAATAAAAGTTAGTGTGTATTCTGGAACAAGCAAAATTATAATCAAGTTATTAGACTAATCTTAATTTTCAGAACTGAAATTCAATATAGGAATAGAATCATATCATGTACTAGACATGGAGTTACATGTGACTTGCTCTAACTTGGTTTTGTTCAAAATGACATCCTCTATAATATTGTTTTCTGGCTGCATCCCTATTTGTACTATAACCTCCGCATAGGTGAAAGGTTAAGATCATTTTATGTGTCGTAGGAGAGGTTCCAGGTCCCCGAGTATTATAGGGTGTCCGAGACTCTCGGCATTTTTCCAACCAGGCACATGGATCGAATAAGGCTCGGGTTATATCAGCGGCCATGAATTTAATGAACTGTTTGCACTAAGTAAAATTAAGAATCTGATACTTTCTGAGGTACCAAAGTTTCAGAGTCTTATCTAACTGAGCCAACTATACCATACCATGTTCTCATGGACTATTTAAGCAAGAATATAAACCTTGCTTGAGAATTGTTGTAAGAATATTTATTTATTAATGGCATGATTCTGATCAAAAACCATGTTGAGAGTTGTGAGTTTAGATCAAGTTGTTAAGTGTTAAATGTGTGTATAAAGTGGTGAAGATACAAAGGATATCGAGTGGAACAATGGCTGGAAGCGGCAGTACAAAAAAACAACGATTTTAGAGAAATTTGTATTTTGTTCCACCGACTACTTGGTGGGAGTGTTACCGAGTACTCGGTAAGATGCGCATTGGCGCACAATTGCGCAAAAGTGGCATGGAATTCCAAAGAGTTGTGCGTATTATCACATGATTGCGCACGCATGGGTGTTCACCGAGTACTCGGTAGAACAGTCACCAAGTACTCGGTAAGTGACGAAAAATTGGAAATTGCAAAATTATTTTGAAAGGTTTGTCTTGCTAAGTAATTGATTTCTAACCACTTTGGGACATGATTTGAATCTATTATTGGTATATTGAACTATTATTGACATATTAGTCTATATTTGGAAGATTTAAATGGTGGAAATACGAATCCTGATTAAAAAAGAATATTACCATTAATTGAAGACTTTTCTCTATATATATGAGTTAAACCTAAGAGAATGGTGGGACTTGTGTGTGACTTTTGGGAGATCTCTGCAATACTTCTATAGATTCATATACTTCTGCAGAGATATATATGGAGAGAAAATTATTGAGTGATCAGATATATTCGAGTTCTCTCTTGGTTTTGAGTTTCCCCAATTGTGCTTCTACACATGATATCTTTATGCATAATTGGATGATTCGCTGCTGAAAAATCATCACACCACCTTGTGCAACGTAGTTGCATTGATTCATTGAGAAGCGGAGTTGTCTGAGTATGGAGATCGAAGCAGGAGGCTTCATGGAAGCACGAGTGATTCAAAACTTTCAGACGTCGAGTGATAACAGCAAGTCACAGCAATTTTGTAAGTCCTAATTTCATAGAGTTTGTGTACTTCTTGATTCATAGTGCATCGATACATGAGCGTTTCCGAGGTTTTTTACTTGGTGTATTTCCAAGGTTTTTTCACATAAAAATATTGGTGTCGTCTCTGATTTATTTTTTTCACTTTCATTTATTATTGCGTGGATTATATTGTGATAGAATTGAATTTAAATTGACTATTCCGAAATTAATATTTTAATTTGTCAATTAATTCATAAAAAGCCTATTCACCCCCCTCTAGGCTTAGTTTACCGTCTTCTAGGTAACTTCAATTGGTATCAGAGTAAGGTTCGCCCTGATATAGGTTAACGACCGATAGTTAGATCTTGAACTTAGAAGATGGACTTGCCTCGTGAAGGAGGTTCCGTTACTACGTCCCCTTTGTTTGATGGCTATAATTATACGTATTGGAAAGCTAGGATGAAAACTTTCTTGAAATCTCTAAATGAGAGATCATGGCTTGGTATAGAGATATGTTATTCACCTCCCACTGCGATAGACGAGACTACTCATAAATCTAAATTAAAATCGCCTAACGAGTGGACTCCTTCTAAGACAAACAGTTCTAATTGGAACTCTAAAGCCTTGAATGCTTTAATCAATGTTGTTACCTCTAGTGAATTTAAAAGAATTGCTATGTGCAAAAATGCCAAAGAAGCTTGGGATATTCTTTAAGTAACTCACAAAGGGACTTCAAAAGTTAAAAAATTGAAACTCCAAATGTTAAATTCCAAATTCGAACAGCTTAAAATGGAAGAGGATGAAATTTTTGCTGACTTCGAGGATAAACTAACCGACATAGTAATGAGTTGTCATAGTCTATGAGAGCCCATTCCTGAGAGTACTATAGTGAAATATATTTTTAGGTCTCTCCCTGAACGTTTTCGGTCTAAGGTTATTGTAATCTTGGAAGTAATGAGTCTTAAAGAAATTAAACTTGAAGAATTGACTGGAAATCTAAAATCTTATGAGATGGAGATGTTCAAAAGTCCTCCTAAGAAGTCTAACAACACTAAAGAAAAGAGCATAGCTTTTAAAACCACTAGAGAAGATCCGGTTGAGTCTAATAGAGAAAGTAATTTAAATATGAATGATATTTCCATGTTTGCTAAAAGGTTGAACAAATTTGGTAAGTCTAATAGTGGCAAAAGGAGTGGCAAAGGACAGAACTTTGGAGATAAATTAAATAATTTTAGAAATAAAGATAAATCTCAATCTAGGAATGACCAGTTTGACCTTAAGAAAAAGAAACCTCAGTATTTTGAGTGTAAAGGGTATGGTCACTTGGCATCGGAGTGTGTTAATGGGTTAAAAAGGACAAAAGGCTTAGCTGTCACTTGGGATGATGAATCAACTAGTGATGAAACAGATTCAGAATTAGGTGATGAGTCTGAGAACTACCTTGTGTTAGCTGCACAAAGCAAGGAGGTTAAATAAATTGTTACCAGATGGTCGATGTCTAGAGATGAAAATTCTGAGGATGATAAAGATTGTGATGATATGCCTCAAGCTTCTTACGATGAATTACTTGATAAACTTACTCAACTTAACTATCATCACAATCAACTATTGACTAAATATTTAAAGATGGACAATGAATTAAACTCTTTAAGAGACGAATTAGCCAATAGTTCTCAAACCTTGAATCTCTTGCAGACCCAAAAAGCTCAATTGTCTGAAAAATTAATTGAGTATAAACAAGAAAGGAGTTTTTCTTTGAAGAGTGTAGATGATTTAAATAAGGAATTAGCCACTCTAAGATCTAATATAAATGAAAAATCTACAAGAATTGAGGTTCTGGAAAAGGAACTGAAGGATGCAAACCCAACTATTTATAAATGGTCTAGTGGAACCCTTAAGCTTGATCATATGTTGAGTATTGGTAAATCTATGGGAATACTAAAGGATTGGGATTCGTAGGAACAATAGGTAATTCAAATATCATTCCCGAAACTACCTTTGTTAGGGCTTCCCAAGTAGCACCAAGTTCTTCTCAAGATAAATCTGATAGAAATCATAATGTTTAATCTTATGTCAGAAAACTGGTTGAGAAAAAACCTCTCTTTACCTCTAAGTATCATAAGATTTCTAATAATGTTTTTCAAATATTTGTTCCTATATGTCATCACTGTGGAGTGAAAAGACATATTCGATCCATGTGTTTCAAATTAAGAGGAAGAAATTTAAAATCAATGATGAATCAAATAACTCAAAGAGGATCCAATGTTGAAGATCAAATTAGGGTTTTGAGTAAGGAATTAAAGATTTTGTTAGAGCTGACACTTAGAGCTCCGAAAATAAATAAGGCATGGGTAAGAAAAGGTGAGCTAAACTGTTTCGTTGTTCACATTGCTCTTAGAGCACATGATTCTAGTGCTTGGTATTTGGATAGTGGATATTCTAGGCACATGACTGGAGATAAGTCATTGTTTTGTCTTTTCAAGGAAAGTAATGGTGGGATAATTACTTTTGGAGATGGAAAGAAGTCTAAAGTTTGAGGAAAATGAACTATTGTGGCTTCTTGTATGCCTAAATTGGAAAATGTGTTTTACGTTGAGGGCTTAAAAGTTAATTTATTAAGTACTAGCCAAATTTGTGATGATAATCATAATGTCAATTTATCTCCCGATAAAATGTTTAATAATTGATTCTTGTGGAAATTGTGTTATGGAAGGTATGCGGTCATCTAACAACTGTTATTGCATTATACCAAATCCTAAACTAGCATGCAATACAGTTAAGCTTGATGAAATAGAAATTTGGCACCAAAGAATGGGACACGTTAACTTTCGTGATTTAACTAAGATTACTAAAAGTGAAATTGTTAAAGGTGTTCCTAAGCTTGGATATGGCAAAGGTCTTGTGTGTGGTCCGTGTAAAAAGGAAAGCAGATTAGATGTCAACACAAGAAGACTAATATCATACGTACTTTTAGACCCTTAGAATTATTGTATATTGACTTAATGGGACCTACTAAGACATTAAGCAAAAGTGGTAAGAAGTATATTTTGTGATGGTTGATGACTACTCTAGATATACATGGGTAGGATTTCTTAGTGAAAAGTCTGAAGCTGCTAAAAATTTTAGGAATATTTGTTTAAAAATTCAGACTGAAAAAAATTATCCCATTACTAGAGTTAGAAGTGATCATGGAAAGGAGTTTGAAAATTCAGGAATTGAAACTTTTGGTGATAAAAAAGAATAAAACCTGATTTTTCTGCACCACATACTCCACAACAAAAGGGGATTGTTGAAAGAAAGAATAGGGTTCTACAGGAAATGGCGAATGTTATGTTACATGGAAGGAATGTTCCAAGAAACCTTTGGGCCAAGGTAGTGAACACAACTTGTTATACTTCAAATAGAGTTTATGTTAGGCCTGACACTTTAAAAAAACCCTATGAATTGTGGAATGGCAAGAAACCTAATATAAAATATTTCCGGATTTTTGGATAAAAATGTTATATTCTTAGAGAAAGAGAATCTTTAGGAAAATTTGACTCTAAGAGTGGAGAGGGAATATTCTTGGGGTATTCAATGACTAGTAGGGCATATATGGTTTTTAACCTTAGAACCTAAACAATGATGGAATCTGCCAATGTGGTTGTTGATGACTCATGTGTTGATAAGTATCATTCTTCTATAGAGGAAAACGAAAGTGAACCGTCTTTCCTATTAAGTGATGATTCTCCTACTAATACTGAAGATGAAAAAACGGATCATGAAGATACTTCTAGTACTCTAGAATCACATGAATCTTCTAATAATATTCAGCCTGCTCCTACTAAAGAACCATTTGCTAGAGTTAAGTTGAACCATCCTTTAGATAAAGTCATAGGATATGTTAATAAAATGATGGTGACTCGTAGAAAGACTAGGAATTAAATCTCTTATGCTTGTTATATGTCACGCCCCTAAATTCCTAAAACTCCCGAACCGGGACATCCAAGAATTTTGGGTTGTGATCCAAACAAATAGCGACCAATTAAGAACATCGAATACGATGAACTGTATGGAATAATGATAGAAATGATTTCTTCCACACATACAGAGTGATAGAAACTCAACAGCGGAATCCAACAAAAATCCGGCAGAGCTCCATTTGTAAATGGAACATCCTGGAAACACAAACTCAACAGAATAACCTGCCAATAACAAGTGCAATAATATCAATGGCTTACAACCCAACATTCGTCAATTCTACTAGGGCCGAGGTAGTGGAAAGAAACCACCGCTACCTCTACACAACCCTCCATAGTCAACTGAGCAATAATACTTTTCTAGAAATATACAAAGGCACATGACGGCGCTGAAGAGATACAATGACGTCTTGAAATAAAATAATAGATGGAAATAAAAGATACACCAATAGGGAGTATGCCAACAGACTGGCTTCCAAGAGAAATACATGGCAATCCCATACAACATGGGTAAAGAAACTAAATGATGAAGACAGTATATAATAATCGTCCCCAATCCGCGTTGCAACCGTAACATCATCACCCTGCGCCACTCTAAAACCTATAACGAGGAAAACAAAAGAAATGTGTCATTGCACCGCATGCTGCCCATAGTCGAAACATTTCCTGCAAACTGGTGTGAAACACCAGGGCATACAATGTCGGGGTGAGCTCATCAAAGCCCCGTAGAAAAAATAATATCATAACCGTCACATCCTCTGACTGTCCAAGTAGTATTAACCAACCCGTGTACATGCATCTACCTTAGGTCAGTCCGTCATTTCACATGGCACTTACGCCACTGCAAGACCTCAAATAACCCCACAAATAACCTAATAATGTATCAAGGAAGCACGATAAGGCACAAAGTATAGAATACAATGCTAACGATAAATCATTATCACGTACCCATGTATAAAACACAGTCGAATATATATATATACGTATATACATACCCTAATTGTCACGTTCCTAAAATCCTAAGACTCACGAATCAGGACATCCAAGGACTCCAAGGTGTGATCCATAAAATGAGCGACCAACTAAGGATATCAATAACCATTAAAACGTAAGGAATACTGATAACAATGGCATATTTCATACCCAAGTGAATGATATAAATACAATAGTAGAATCCAACAAAAATCCGGTAGAGTTCGGTCTATAAATGGAACATCCCGAAAACACAACACAACAGATAACCTGTCAATAACAAGTGTTATAATATCAATGGCTCACATCCCAACGTTCATCAATCCTACTAGAGCCGAGGTACTGGAAACAAAACACCGATACTCCTACCCAACCCTCTATAATCAACGGAGCCACAAATGCTCGAATAAGAATACACAAAGACACATGGTTGTACCAAAGAGATACAATGACATCCTGAAATAATAGATACATGAAATAAAATATACACCAATAGGGATATGCTAACAGACTGGCTCCCAAGAGAAATACACAGTCGTCCTATATAACATGGGTAAAAAAACTAAATGATAAAGAAGATAGTAGATAACTATCGTCCCCCAAATCCAGTCGTGCTACAACCATAACCGCATCACTCTGAGCAACTCCAAAACAAGTAACAAGGAAAATATAAAAAAGGTGTCGCTGCACCGCACGTTGTCCGTAGCTAAAACATTTCCTGCAAACTGGCGTGGAATACCAGGGGTATGAAACACCTTGTGAGCAAATAAGCTCAGTAGGAAAAACAAAATCCTAATCACCACATCCTCTAACTATTTAGGTAATGCTAAACCATCCAGCAAGACACGTACCACATAACTAATCCGGGTCCCAAATCATAAGGCACACACCTATATACTAACGTACATAAGTATATAGGGGATATGTACACACAACACGAGTCTCACAAAATACACTAAGACTCGTACTCCAAGTACCAACTCCAGTAGTCTACGTTACTCTCACAACATACGCTAAATACACGACCCCCAAGTGATAGGTGCTCAATATTGGTCATTTTTCGTCCCTATCTTGCATTTGTTATGTCTTTACATTCCGTTACTTAGTATTTTTATCCTGTTTGTGTGTGTAATCATGTTTCAAGAGCTTAATGAAGAAACAGAGCTAATCTCAGTGAATTAACTGAGTTCATGTTCGTTTCTATCTCAATAAAGGAATCTTGAGGTGTCCTAGAGCAAATAAGATCTACCGGAGGGCAAAATGGTCATTTCCTAACATCATTATCTCACCGAAGGGCAAAAATATCATTTTTAGACATTGTAACTTCAACCAAAAGCATCAGGAGTCAAAAGCGACTAGTCTAGCTCAAATATGAAAAAAATAGTTTTTACAGCAAAAATTCATTATACCCTACGACATCAGAGGGAAAAAGAGGCAGACTGGACCTGAGCTACGCTTTGGTTTATGAGGCAAAAGGGAACCCTACGCCTTAGACCTATGCCCAAGCGTAGGTCAGGAGCATAGGTCCCACCTTGTGGCCACGTGATCCCTTTACGTACAGAAGTTGTTTCGGAATTTTCCAATTTTGACCCTACTTCAATATTTTAAGTGATCGGTGATTCCAGACCTCTACATACAGGCTTATACACATATTTACATCATATTTTAGAGATATTACTCATGTATTATGAAATTACAGAAAAGGGCAATCATTAGGGTTTCGCTCACTTGTCTATAAACATGAGAGGGTTAGGTTTAGAGTAGGGAGTTCTAGTTCTGATTTTCATTCATAGAGTTATCACATTCAAAGTTCAGACTTGTTTCCATTGAAGAGAACCACCATTGAAGACCTAGAGATCCGGAGAAGAAGGTCATGGAGAGCGTTTCTACACCGACAATGCAGATTCTCTCAGCCATGATCAACTAATTCGGTATCTATGGTTTTCTCGCAAAACCCTTGCCAAGTAATGTAGTTCTAATTTTATATTCAATTGTAGAGAGGGAAAACTATGACTATACTATGAAACTGTGAATATATTTATCTTACACAATCACAATTATTCACTTTGGGTTGGAACTCGGATGCTTAATCTGGGATTTTCGACACAATGGTGGTCATAAAACTCGAAACCCTAGGTTGACACAGGCCATGCCCTGACAAACTGATATAGACATGCTTAAGTTTATTTTCCTGCTTTAATTTACTTTTCTTCATTCACTTTATGTTAGTAGTTGGCATGCACTAATCAGTTTAGTTTTGAGATGAGTTGTCGCGATCCGGTAGAGAGTAATCCTTTTTGGGGTAAAACTGTTGGCGTTGTGCGGCTTGATTCACAATCAATGGATTGCCCTTATGCAATTGATATATAAACTGAACTATATTATGCGGTTAGTGGTGGAGTGAGGAAAACCTAGTTTTCTCTCTCTCTGAATCACAACCATTATTTATTATTGATTTTTGTTTTATTTTCATTAGTATTAGATAATCCACAAAAACAAACTATTTTCGGAAAAATATAATTCAGTGTTTTTAGACTATTGAACTAAACAATCCTCATCTCTGTGGGATCGATATTCCCCTACTCAAGCAAAACTGTCTACAATTGATCTGTGTGCTTGTAGAAGGGTAAAACCAAAAGTGTCATTTTTAACCACATATTTTGCACATACCTGACGCCCACCAAGTTTTTGGCGTCGTTGTTGGGGACTTGGTATTGTTCAATAGCTTTAGTAGTTTTTTTGCATTGCGTTATTGTATATTAAACATAAAGTTGAATCTTTTTTTGTGTGATTTTCAGGTACAATTGAAGAGCGTGAAAGGAATAGACAAAGCTCCTGAAGTTGCGTCTGGACCCTTTGTGAGATTCAATTTTGCTTGGTTTTTTCATTTAACTTTTAGCTTTGATTTTTGTTCATAGTTTAGATAAGTTTAGATGTAGTTTAGTTAATTTGCTTTATTTCAAAAAAATAAATTCGAAAAAAATATATATATTTTTAGTGTATGTTTGATAGATCAACGCGTTCAAATTCAAATTCTGTGTTAGTTGTATACGACCCAGAGATAGAAAGAATTTGAAGGCATTTATGAAAATCTATTGAAGAGCGTCGTCACAAAAAAGAAGTCGAGATGGGTGACCAAAGAAACCAGATCATAGCTGAGGAAGTTGATCGGCTCATAGAAACCAGATCATAGCTGAGGAAGTTGATCGACTCCTCCAAGCAGGATTCGTTAAGGAGGTGCAGTATCCTTCCTGGCTGGCTAACGTGGTCGTGGTTCAGAAGAAGAATGGGAAATGGAGGGTGTGCGTGGACTTCACCAATCTAAACAAAGCATGCCCGAATGACTGTTTCCCTTTACCAAAGATCGATCAAATGGTAGATGCCATGACGGGATTCGAACGATTAAGTTTTCTGGATGCGTATTCTGGGTATAACCACATACGAATGAACCCAGATGACAAGGAAAAGACCGTCTTCATCATTGAATCAGGTACATATTGTTACACAGTTATGCCTTTCGGACTAAAGAATGCAGGTGCAACCTTTCAAAGATTGGTCAACAAAGTCTTTCAGGGCATGATGGGATCTACCATAGAAGCCTACATTGACGACACAGTGGTCAAGAGCAAAGTAAAAAGTGATCACCTTACCGATCTGCAACAGGTGTTCGACACCCTCCGAAAGTACAAAATGAAGCTCAACCCATCCAAAAGTTCCTTCGGGGTGTCCTCAGGCCAGTTTTTGGGGCGCATAGTTGATCGGACGGGAATACAAGCTAGCCCGGCACAAGTTAAAGCTCTCATGGAGTCAGCAAAGCCAAAGTCTCGGAAGAAGATCCAGGTGCTAACTGGGAGAATAGCTGCCCTCAATCGTTTCATCTCTCGGTTAACCGATCGGTGCAAGCCGTTCTTTCAAGTAATAAAGGTGGCGAAAGGAGAGGTCTGGGGGCCAGAGCAAGCGGAAGCCCTGAAGAAACTCAAAAGCTACATGGCAAAGCCTCCTATACTGACAACCCCAGAAGCCGATGAGCCGCTACACCTGTATCTGGCCATATCTGCAATATCTACCAACGTCGCTCTAGTCAAGAAGGGCAAGGGGTACCAGACACCAGTCTTCTACACCAGCAAAGCCCTTACTGATGCAGAAACCCGTTATTCAAAGTAGGAGAAGCTGGTACTATCATTGATCAACGCAAAGCGACGTCTTCGGCATTATTTTAAAGCACATCCGATCGTAGTGCCTACTGTAACCCCGATCAGATCCATAATGGCGAAGCCTGAGTTATTGGGGAGAGTATCCAAATGAGCAATTGAACTCGGGATTTTTTACATAACTTATATCCCCCAAACTGCAATCAAAGGCCAAGCAGTAGCTGACTTTTTGTTAGAAACAGAAACTACAGACTCTTTGGAAGAAAATGAACCTGGCTTATGGGTTGTGTTCGTAGACGGATCATCCAATATCAACAGAGCAGGGATCGGTGTAGAACTCATGACACCAGATGGCACTAGAATCCAACAGTCCGTTCGACTGGAATTTCCTGCCTCCAACAACGAAGCCGAGTATGAGGCCCTCCTTGCAGGTCTTCGGTTGGCCCGAAGCCTCCAAGTGCAGAAAGTAGAGATTCGAAGTGATTCCTAGTTGGTCGTACGGCAGTTAAATGGGGAGTATGAGACCCGAGAGCCAAAAATGGAAGCGTACAAGAGGTTGGTGCTTAAAGAAGCCGAAGGGTTCCAATAGTTAACCTTCGAACATATCCCCAGAGGGGATAATTTCATAGCAGACCATCTGGCTAACCAGGCCTCCGCAGCAGGGGAAGGTATGACTCAGGTTGTACCAATGGACTTCATCGTCCGATCAAGCTTGGAGCCCCCCGAAGACGTGATGATCATTCCGTGGGAGCCAAGTTGGATGGACCCTATAGCAGATTATTTGAGGACCGGGGCATTACCTGAGTTGAAACCTGAAGTCCGAAAGATAAGAATGAAGGCAGCCAGATATGCTCTGTACAACGGTCAACTGTACCGCAAGTTTTTTTCTGGGCCATATTTGAGATGTCTTACGCCCTTCGAAGCTTCGGCGGTCATGGAAGAGATTCATGCAAGAGCATATGGCACTCATTCCGAAGGAAGGTCTTTAGCCCATAAATTTCTCACACAGGGATACTTCTGGCCCTATCTGTCAAGGGATGCTGAAGTTTATACCCGACACTATAAAAAGTGCCAATTTCACGGAGATGTCATTTATCCACCTCCGGAGTTACTAAACCCAATAATTATCCCTCACCCATTTGCCCGATGGGGTATGGATATTGCGGGTCCTCTCTCGCAAGCGAAACGATCTACCACTCATGTTCTCCTGGCTATAGACTACTTTACCAAATGGGTGGAAGCCGAGGCATACCCCACTATCACAGGTAGCCATGTGATAAAGTTCATCTGAAGCCATATCATTTGTGGATTCGGTCTACCCCAAACTATAATGATGGATAATGGCACCAATTTGGACAACAGGAAAGTTCAAGCATTCCTGGCAAAGCATGGGATCAATCAGAACACTTCTTCCGTCGGCTATCCACGGGGAAATGGGCAGGCTGAAAGGACAAATAGAACCATTTTTGATACACTGAGAAAAAATCTTGAAAAGGCAAAAGGGGCATGGTTGGAAAAATTGCCCGAGGTGTTATGGTCCTATTGGACTACTCCGAGGCAGCCAACTGGAGAGACTCCTTTCGCCATGGCTTATGGGGCCGAGGAATTTATCCCAACCGAGTTGATAGTACCTACTTTAAGAAGTCAAGCTTGGGAGGAAGGTCCAAACAATCAGCACCTAGCCCATGATCTGGACCTCCTAGAGGAAAGAAGGGAAGTTGTCGGGATAAGGCTGACTACCTATCAGCAACAAATCAGGGCACGATTCAATCAGAAAGTCAAGAGAAGAGAGTTCCAGGTAGGCGATATGGTACTCAGAAGAAAGATTGGGATTGTAGGCAAATTACGAGAAAGATGGGAAGGACCTTACACAGTAGTTAAGGTAATCGGACGTGGAGCTTATTAGGTACGGAAGAACGAAACAGGCCGCATCGAGTCCAACTCTCAGAACGCTTATTGGCTTAAGAGGTACTATCCTTAGGAAGTTTCTTTTTGTTAAAGCACTAAAATTGTCTCTCTTATGACATCTTCTTTTGATTATAATAAAGCATCTGTGCCCGATGTCGGCACCTTTGCTTCATGATTCTCAAGTTCATTTCAACAAAGATATATTCTATTTTTATACAAGTGTTCCATGTTTGAATTAAAATATTCCTAAGTGTTAAGTTCAAACCTGATTTGAACTAACCAGAGGATAACAGCAAGCCTCAGGGGCCAGATGCCCGAAGGCTCCATGTTTAGATAAAATTTTCCTAAGTGTTAAGTTCAAACCTGATTTGAACTAACCAGAGGATAACAGCAAGCCTCATGGGCCAGATGCCCGAAGGCTCCATGTTTAAATAAAATTTTCTTAAGTGTTTGAGTTCAAACCTGATTTGAACTAACCAGAGGATAACAGCAAGCCTCAGGGGCCAGATGCCCGAAGGCCCCGTGTTTCATTAAAATTTTCCTAAGTGTTTGATTTCAAACCTGATTTGATCTAACCAGGGGATAAAAACAAGCCTCAGGGGCCATGTGCCCGAAGGCTCAAATTTGAAATTCAAATTTTCCTAAGTGATGAGTTCAAACATGATTTGAACTATCCAGAGGACAAAAACAAGCCTGAGGGGCCATATGCCTGAAGGCTCCATTATTAAATTAAAATTTCCTAAGTGTTGAATTTCAAATATAAATGAAATAGCCAAGGAGAAAATATCAGGGGCCATATGCCCGAAAACTGGATATTGCAGGAAAGTCAGAGCAAAATAAAAACTATGATGGAAAAAATTTATTTTTCATTAATAAAAATAAAGATTACAAAGATACCCTTCTGAAAA
Organism: Cornus suecica; assembly: GCA_963922005.1. NCBI lineage: Eukaryota > Viridiplantae > Streptophyta > Magnoliopsida > Cornales > Cornaceae > Cornus > Cornus suecica. The sequence continues at coordinate 51,891,000 of OY998239.1, forward strand.
GGGGTAAAAACAAATAAACTCAAAAACCTATTCTACTGATCGGGGGGATGATATTCAACTCCCTTCAAAATAGCGGCTAACCGCTTCTCGTTTTCAAAGGCGGGAGGGGTTTTGTAGGGAAGGGACACTCTCATATGGGCATCAAATTCCTCAGCGGTCTTGAACTCCTGAGCTTCTAGAGGAATATGCTCTATTCCGTGACTCTCCCGCCAAGCTCTGACCGATCGGATATCACAGATAGTGCAGTATCGGTTGTACATATCCAGACCTCCCAGGAAGCACACCTCCACTCTAGCCCGCTCAAGAGCAAGAAGGTTCTCTGACTCTGCCTTTTCAGCTGCTATCCTCTGGTTAGCTGCCTTCAATTCCTCAAGCTCAGCAGCCAAGGCTAGCTTTTCAGCAATCAAAAGCCCGCTTCTCCACCTCACCAGTCTCCAGAAGGTTTTTCTGCACTGAGACAGTCTAACGAATGCCATCTGCCTCTTTGACCAGAGCAACCCGATAGGCATCGTTTTGCTTGATCTAGGCCTTCATATTGGCCATTTCCTTAACGTCATACTCCACAACGTTGTTGTAGGCCTAGACCCCATAGAGAAACTGCACGAAAAAGATATATTATTGCATAATGTGGCAATAAGTAATTAACCAAGTTACAAAATGAAGAGCAAGTATATACCTCCATGACCATTGTAGAAGTTTTATTCGCTAGATCAGTCCTGAAGATTTTGGACTGAGCAGCCCTATTAAGTGGAGTCCATATCCCTTTTGTTTTAGCCCGAAGAGCTTCTGGCTGGGTGATGATAAGATGATCAGCGCAGACCGGAGTCCCATCTGGTATAAGGAACTTCGGTTCCCAGGGAATTAAAGTACGGGATGCCTCCAAAGCCTGGGGGTTTCACTTGTAAAAGCATTATCAGCTTGAGTTTTGGCCCTCTTATTGGCCACTCCACCCCCTGTACTGGATCGAGGATTTACTAGAGGAGGCTGGGGTGGAGCTATCGGATTCTGTGCTGGCGGAGCTACCGGATTCTGCGATGGCGGAGGTACAGAAGTCGCCGGGGGTGCTGTTGAGAGCGGTACAACGTCAACCAAGGTGACCCCTTCAAGAACTTGAGGGCGTCTGGCTGAATGAGGTTTGTCGAGCAAGTCCATCCTGTCAACAGCAGCGCCCAAGTTAGAAATTGACTCCAGGTTTGCCGAAGTCAGCAGGTCAGTAGCAAATCGAGCTTTGCCCCAGATATGGGTTTTCAGGAGGCCTATGCGTTGTTTTATGAAAGACAGGGGGATGTCCCTATTCTCATAAACCATAAATTTATAGGCATAATCCCCCCGATGAAGAGGCAAGAGGTTTTATGAAGGGGGCGGTAGATGGGCAGATGAATGGCACCGAACGTACTTGGGATCGGGAATATACGAGAAAATGGGTAAGACCAGTTACCACTCACAATTACCATTCTTTCTTTCCATCCCTTATCAGACTTTTCGGTATCAGTGCATATACTCCGACCATGGAAGGGAAAGAGATTGTATCTACCCTTACTCGCTCTGGCATTTTAGAAAAAGTAATAGAGGAGCAGGTCGGCTAAACCTAGGTTAAGGTCCAGATCCCTATTGTACAACAGGAGCATGGACAGAATCCTAAGGCTGTTCGGGTTTAGTTGAAGGGGATGTAAGCCTAGCATGAAGAAGACATAGTGAAATAAATGGTGAAGGGGAAACCTTAAAACCCTAAGGTGAACTGTCGATAGCAGAATGCTACCGGGTATTAGTCCCTGACTCTTGGTAAAATCAAGGTAACCTGAGTAAGGGTCCACATCAACATCCCCGGGTACTTGGGTCTCAGCCCGAAGATGTTTGACATCTACTTCAAGGCGGACTCTCTTAAAAGGGGACACTATAAATGGTTCAGAGGACTTGGGGTCTATAAATTCAGTGGGAACCCTTGAAATGGGTGTTTCCGGATTCATTGACAAACCCAGAAGATCGGTGCTTTGGGGAACTGGTCTTGGGGCCCCTTGATGGGTAGACGAAGGGTTGTCACTACTGGTGGGATCGGAGCCAATGGTAGAGGACAGAACGACCTCCTCTATCGACCAGGTGTCGTCACTATCAGACATTGTACCAAGAAAGGTAGAAGAAACAAAAAGGGGGCAGAGGTGAAAAATAAAGAAAAAAGGAAGAGATCGTCTGACTTACTCAGATAATAGTGACGTGTTAGGGAAAGCTTCAAGTGGAAGCAGACTTTCGTGCTACTAGAGGATCTGAAACTGACCAAACGAAGAAGATTTCAGGAATTAGAGAGAGACGTGTTGCAAAGGTGGAAGTTGAGAGCAGAGAGTAGTTATAAATGAGGAATGAAGAAATGAAGTAGCTTTGGGGGATTTTTATAGAAAGAGAGAAGGATGCCAAAGGACTGCACGAAGCCCGAAGGTCGCGCAACCCACGAGGAGCCGTCATGGTGCTGAGATTAAGGAAGTAATGGCCACTCATTTCAAATGTCAATAAATGCTTAATAATGATTGACAGCCCATTAACCATCATTTCCCATAAAGTGCATGTATGCATATATATATGTGTATAATGGTATTCAAAATTTTGGTCATGGGCTTTAAAAAGAAAATCATAATCCCATAACCTCAGGGGCCTATGTAATAGTCAAAATAAATATATGATCCAACAAGGATGGGCCACTAGACTGATGGGCCAAAGACGAATGGGCCGAAAACAGATGGCCCGATGACGGATGAGCCGGAAACAAGTGGGTTAAATAAATAATGGGCCTATGGAAAATTCTAGAAAATAAGTGATCCACAAGTTAGGGAGTTATCCTATTTATAGATTATAAAGTCCATAAGGAAAAAAGTTTTTATCAAATCCCACGATTTAAGGGATTGATAAACTTGGGAAAGGGATTTGACCCATTGACCAAGTTGTGTATAAATATGTGATGAAATATTGAACAAATGATCCAATTTTTGAACCCAACTACTATTGTGTATTTTTCTGCATTTACACTTGATAATTGGAAAAGTCTGGATAAATCTGTGAATGTCGCCTCTGGCTCTGACTGGTAGAATTGTGTGTGGAAGAGTTCCTCCATTTGTTGCCGATTCTGAACGGAATTTGCTAGAAGATGAATATACCAAGTAAAATCTGGTCCAATCAAGGAATTTGGGAAAAGTCTCAACTTCAACTCTGGATTTGCCCTCGCTTCACCACATTGAACAGTGAATCTTCTAACATGCTCAACAGTAGACTGGTTTCCTTCCCCTCCAAAGGTCACAAAGTCTTGAAGTTTGTTTCCTTTAGGAAATTCAATCTCATCAACTACTTCCGGGTAGGGCTTCCTGTAAGCGGGCATGTTGAGCCTTCTTCCTACAAGTCCATATTCCTGGTTGATCAAATTTGCCAACTGGCCTCTGTCCAAAATTATTGGCTGGGCCGGTTGATTTACTGGAAGATGTTGATGGTTGACATTCTACCCCCCAGGCGCTGCTAGAAGATGCGCCTCGGGAAGAAATGAAGGATTTGGCCGCCAACGGTGATTATTGCCCCCCGGGTCTATAGCATCGCGCCATGGAAGATTAGGCGGGAAAAATGGCTGCCGAGGAGGCTAGAAGGGCTAAGCCATATGGTTAAGTGGTGGATATGGTAAAGGTTGTGGATTATATGGGAATATCGGTGGAAGGGTTGGTTGTGGGCGTATCTCCGGCCACAAAACTGGCATGCTAACTAGAACACTCACACATGGGGCCGAAGATAAGTAGATAACTTATGAAATGTTCTGACTTGCTGTGGCCGCCACAATGGAAGCGGCCAGGGGTGGTAATGTAACCAAGGCCTGCACATTCAAACACGGTACTAGACGAGAAACTGTCTCTAAACTGTTGGAAGATGCCCTGAGTTCAGCAATCGACTCTTCCATATAATCAAACCTTGCGTATAGCGCTCCAAACATTTCTGCTAATGACGTCGTCTGGATCTAAGCAAACGACTCATCTGGTGGAAATGAAACTTCACGTTCTGATCTAGGATGCAAACTTCCAGTTGAAATAGGTAAAGGAACTTCCTGCTCTTCTAAAATGGTCATTATGTTCTTTCCTGACCTCAATCTTGATGTCATATCTTCCTAACTTCAGCACTTGTCCCACTGCGGATGTGCCACTCAATGTTTGCAAAACATTTCTTCAAATGCGTAGAATGCGGGCGTGCCAGACTCAAAATAGTCAAATGGTTTCAAAAGAACAAAGAAACTATTCTTTTTGGAATGGAAATATATATATCAAGCGATTGGAACCGAGTTCTTTTTGCCTTAGTTTAAAGGACTTGAATGCTAAAGTTGGATAGAAAGATTGGAATTGAACTAAAGAAATTGACAGGAACAAAGATTGAAATGCGGCAAAAGAACTAGACTGGAATGTAAATTGCATGAAAGGAAGTTGAATAGAAATACATTGCTTGAAAAGGAAAAAATACAAAGTAATGAAATTGCTAGATAAAGGATGAAATTACAACTATGGAATTGTAATGTATAGAGTATTTTGTGATGTTGCTGGAGAGAGCGCTGTAAAGCTAAGTGCTATATTTATATTCACATGATTCGCTTCCAAGGAACTGATCCTCAACTACCCTTGAAAATTGATAACTTCCAGCACGAACTCAAGTTTCCTGCTCTTCCACATGTCTTTGGCAATCCTTTCTTCTCCACCTCTTGTGTAACTGTTATCCCCACGTTTCAAATGGGTCATCCATCAAGAATTGCATTTTAATACTAATAACCCTTCTTTTAGACTCCATCCAACATGTGTCAACCAAACTCCTAAAATTTAGCCCATAACTGCTCACCCATACATTTCCTTTCTCACTTTGACTTTTACCCACATCATGCTCCGGTCAAATATTTCATTCTCCTTCACCACGTGGCCCAATTATTCATTGCCACCTTGTAAGTGAAAATTAGGTACCAACACTTTCAAGTTAACACAAGAAGAAGAGACGATGTTACACCGAATGAGCGATTATTATTCTTTTTGTCACATTCGATTAATAGTTACAGATCAGGCAAGTTTGTTGACATATTTTGTTCAGAGTCTTTGGTGTGATTTGTCGTTGTCATAGGAACAGAACTTTCCCAAGAGTCTGATGGATTTTGGAAAATGCAATTTTTATTTTTTTTTGGGATCTCAAGGCCTCCTTACTCCTTTCTTTGAAAAAATTGCGCCAAGGAATTTAGCATAACTCATTCTCTGACCACAGAAAATTTCTCAAGAGGCAATTAATATACATTTAAAATTAATTTAGGAAGAACAAAGTGGTTTGACCAGTATAGAATCATGCTGTCAAGGATATTTGAAACAACAAGTTTCTTACAGTGAATTGTTTTGAGACTAAGCGCACTCCCAAGTATGTGATTGGTATATAATGCGCCAGGGCAAGTAAAATGTCATGACTGAGATAAAGAAGAGAATTTGTCAATTGCAGTATAATATATATATATATATATATATATGGTGTTTGTGTCTCCATGAGAGAATAGAAGCAGGTCATTAGCAATTTTGAGATGGGGTAATTGATAACTTTGAGCATTTCCTGTGGTGTTTGAATGGAGTAGATAATGCGTACACTTGTAGATGGATGTGAAAACTTCCATTGCAAAGGCAAAAGGTGAGAAGGCTGAGGATCTCCCTGTCTAAGCCCATTTGTACCGCTAACACTTCTCCGTAAAACCCCCCACTGAGGGAGATTGTGAAGGTTGGCGAGATTAGGCATTGCTATCTAGTTCCAGCAAATACTTAAAATGTCCAGCAACTTTTGGTGGAATGCTGAAAATGTCTGAATGCAACCCTGCGATGAACAACAATATTGCAATGGATAGGAGCATAAGTTACATAACTACTACATCCTCAAGTGAAAACATTAGTAACATCAGCCATGATTCTGAATAGTACTTCTAAAACTCAACCATGATTTGCTTCCAACACTTTTAGTAGCAAATATTTACAGACAGCATGCTGGCACTGTTAACCTCATCAACCATGATTTGTTATTACATTGCTAATATTGATTGTATTCAATCAGCAGAACCAAATCATAATAGGGTGTTTGTGGAGGATTCAGAGCAAATTCCTCTGCATTAGTATATTAAGAAAAAGTGCTAAACAGTTCTCCATCTACACAAGGTCATTAAACATAAAAAAAGTTTTGTTTATACACCCTATTATGATTTGGTTCTGCTGATTGAGAATACAATCAATTCATAAATAGTTACCAATTCCATAAATATATGGGCTTTCCAAAGTAAAAATTTTAGGATTCTCAAAATATTTACCAAGAACATTTTGGCTGAGATTCAAGAAAGAGGGGGAAGGTATAGTGATGTGAAGTCTCATCTTTTGGAATCTTTAACCATTTGTTTCCAGCTACTTCTCTGATCTTAGTTAGCCGTCTAGATTACCAAGATTTAGCCCCTTGCAGCTACAAGAGTACAAGTTTAGGGTTTAATCTCTGATGGGACATTCTATGTCTGTGCACGTGTAAGAATCACAACTATAATGTCTCAAGAATTGAGCTGAGACCCTAAATATTCATCAGTAGATGGCACAGATTAATGTGTTCCGATTTCAAGGCACGGTATACTGAACAATAATCCGGGCTCCTGAAAATGATGGTCAACACTGCTTGGTGTAGCCTAAACTGAGTCTACTTAGTTTGAACTGAACGGATCACAAGACTTGTAAGCTCAAAGACGAGTAATATATAACAACATTATATTAGAATACACCTTACATGAATCGGTTACAAGTACAAGTACAATTGGTGCAGCCTAAACTAGTGGAGTGGTTCAAGTGTTCTTGAACAGTAAGTAGTAGTGGGTCTCCAAGCTTCACCATCAAACAATCATCACCTCATACGAGAGGCTGCACTGGAAGTTGCTGTCACGGAACCAACCATCTTTCGTCTTTCCTTTCTTCGAACCACTTTCAATTTTGGAGACTTTGGTTTTGTGATTTCTCTCGAAGACCTGCATAGTGAATGAAAATTTTCAAACCGCTCTACTAAATATGGTGTAAAGTATGCAGCAGATAAGAATAAAGTGTCCATCATACTTCTGTGGGATAAAAGGGTGGTTGAAATCAGGCACTGGCCTGGCATGGGGCACTAATGTCCTCCTTAAGTGCTTCAAGGCCTTCTCTTCTTCCATCTGCGGATGTCAAAGAAAATTCAAATTAGGTACAGCCCATCCTCGTTACTATTTATGACAATATTTTCAGGAAAAAAAAACGTCTCCATCTATACCATCTTTTCAGACTCTGCTTCCTCTCTGTATCTTTTATACATCATTTCTTTCTCCTTAATCTGCGCAGAAGCAACTTTTTGTAAGTACGTAACTTCATAATTTTCAAGTAAAATTAGAGAACGCCACTAGGAGAAACAAGAAACAATAAAATTAGAACCTCACCTTCTTGTCAAATTCTGACCTCTCCACTGCTCGAGTCTCTAGATGCAAATTGAATTGTTGAACTTCTGTGAGAGGTTTTCGCTCTTTTTCAGGAACTGGAATAGGGTCCCTAAGATTGGCAGCCATGAACCATTTGAAGTTTTTGATAAAAATAAAGTATGCAAGTGTGTTCATAATTTGTATCCTTGGATTACTTACTCTTTCAGCACCGGCTGGGCCTTGAAAATCCTCATCTGGGCTTCTTCCATCTCCATCCTCCGCCTTTCTTCCATTTCCTTTTGCATTTCTACTTCATGTCTCACCAGACTCTCCAATTGGAAAGGTTCTGCTTTTGTGCATTCCTTTGGCTCTGGTTTTGGTGGAATCTGCATAGGAAGTGATGTTAATAAACAACTCATGTCAAGTATATTTCTTTTTCCCTTTAACTCAATGTCAAGAATGGGATGAGAAATTTTGTACCACGGGATAATCAGTAGTATATGGATAAGGGCTAGCTTTTGGAATTCTAGACCTCTCCTCTTCAAGCTGTTTCTGCACGACTTCCATCACAAACTTCCTCTCTTTCTCTACTCCTCTTTCCTGATTCATAAACGTGCAGCAGAATAGAATACATGAGCGCGCATCAACAAAACTCAGCAGAGTATAATCCTATTTTCAATCACCTGAATATACCTCAGTGTGAAGATAAAAGGGATTTGGTGCGGTGTTCCTTACAAGCTGTTTTTCATGTTGAGGTTCTGAATTCAATGAAAGCTGGAAAGGAAATAAAAGACAAATATATATTGTAAGACATTTCCAAATCCAATGATTTTTCAGGGAGAACTAAGCAGGTGTAGAAAAGTGAACGAGACTCCTCAATTACCTTGTCAAACAGATCAGCAACGGTAGCTGGTGGCGGGAACCTCTCATCTGTTGCAAAGTGAAATTCTTGTGGTACAGTAATGTGTCGTTTTGTGTTGCAAAATATTCCCATTTCCCCTTTGCTTTCAAATATCTGCAAGAGTTGAAAACATAAGTAAAATAAATCAAAACAAAGTTTTGCAAAGAAATAGCATCAAATGGCGAAAATCCTACCTTCGGATTCAAAGGCCTTGCCTTGAATTTCGGAATTTTTTCAAGTTGTTCCTTTTCCAGTTCTTCAGAACTTTTAATCCTGGGCGGACGTGCCCTGAGTAAAGTTTGGAGAAGGGGTGACTTGGGTGCCGTTAGATGAGGTTTCCACTGATGATTCTGTAATTCATAAATTGCAAAGTTTTACTCAGTAAAAAGAAAGAAATCATTTTCATAAGGACAAAAAACAAGTTTAAACAAAGAGCAGTTATAAGCATACTCGAGGAGCAGATTCTGTTGAGGCCACTGTAGATGTTTCTGCATTCTGATTGGCCCTTTCCATTGTCTCTAAGTGAAATTCCTGCAACAATTCATAAATTTGAGTTTGAAGATCTGAATGAACTCTTGTTTCTATAAATCAGATATCCAGAGTAGAGAGTTCACCTGAAATTCTGGTAGATGCGGGGTACTTCTTGGTAATGCTGGTAATGTTGGAGCATCCAAAATCTGCAACAAGCAAAACAATCAATTGAGTAGTACAAAGTTCCGATCCCATACAAAGAAGATGACTATTTGAGAGAAATTAAATGTACCATTTTGAAGGAGAAACAAACAAACTAAATAAATGTTACCTTCTTGTTCAGTGGCCGAGCCTTAAACTTGGGAATTTTAGCCATCATTTCTTCCTCAAGTTCAGCAGAACTCTTTACCCTAACTGAACGGACCCGCTGGGCTGTTTCAAATTCTGGTTCCTTGGGCCTTGTGAGTGTGAGTTTTGGTCTCTGCCTCATCGAAGCAGCGTCATCCTGAAAGTTGAAGAAAATAATAATTAGGAAGTACATCAGAATAATGAATGTACGTACTAAAAACAATTCAGAAAGGGCCTTTATAAAAAAAAAAAAATCAGATTATTTTGGTCTATTGATAGTTTACATGCGAAAGAGAACTGCCAATGCGAGGCAGAGACGTTCCCCTTGTACTTGATTGAAACTTTTTCATCATTTCCGCCATTGAGACAAAAGGAGCTGCTGGTTCCCGAACATAAAGCTTTAAATTAAAGAAGTGGAGTTAGAATCTCATTTCCCAAATATAGCATAAAAAGAGAACCTTGTTAAAAAAAAAAAACAGCATACCTTTCTGTCCTCTCTACGAGTTTTGTTAGTTGAAGAACATATGTTGGAGTTGGTGCTCATAAAACCAGGTCTTGATTTGTGGGGTAGAGTTTGATGTTTGATACTAAGGATCTGTGAATTTGTGGAAACAGAAAAAATTGAAACCACGAATACATTGGGAAAAATTGAAGGAGTTAATATATATCATAGAACCACCACGAACACAAGGGGAAAAAGTGTGAAAAAATTCACCTGTCTAGATTTTCCTCCTTCCAGTTTTTGCCTCTTTATGGCTTGGTTTTCTTGAGCAAAATTAGGGGTCCCAACAGTGCTTTTCACATTTTAGTCACGGATAATAAAATCAGTAATTCAGCATAAATCCAGTTTCAAAACACATAAATTAACATGATAGAAATAACCAAACCTTCTCACGCTGGCGGGTGGTTTTGTGCTTTTAGCTTGTGATGACTGTAATTGACCTCTTGACTTGAGTGCTGACGGGTTTCTGACCATGCTAGCTATCTTTTTGGCTGTCTGGTTTTTACTAGAATTAGTTTTCAGGTCAACCTTGCGTGAAGAAGTGGTTGATGGTTTAGGAGTGCAAGCTTCAACACCTAGTAAACAAAAATTTCATTAAATAAAACATATTTGGAGCGAAAACTGCAGAACGCGAAACAAAACTTTATATCTCATACCAACCTGTGGCATTGGATGTACTACTATCCTTAACTTTTAGAACACTGAAATCAACAAAAGGAAAAGAAAAATAATCTTTCTTATTAGAATGAGGGTTGCACAGTAAATATGATTATATTTCTTTATAGATAAATAATTTCTACCCTTGATCGAGTAGAGCCTTATTATACCTTCCATTTTCTTGAGTTTCTCCACAAGTCTTCTTATCAGCAGATACCTAAAAGATTGGTGAAACATGATAAGGAATGGAACACAAAACACCAAAAGTGCATTGATTTCTAGCAGGGAATATTTGAATAGATTCGACTTGGGTTTGTTTACTAACATACCGGATTGGCAATAACTTGTTCTTCTTTAGCCTCGGTTGCCTTTGCCTTATCCTCACAGATTTGACCAGGCAGGGACACAGATTTTGGCCTGTTTCATAGCCCGTAACGTAAACTTAGGAAAGAAGAAAAACAAAAGATCAAGTAACTTGATAAGAATTGTTGGTTCGACAACAGACCTTTTATCTTCCTTCCCTGTCTCTAAAGTTGATTCCTCTGCGTTGTTGTTTGGTTTAGCCAACATTTCTGACGGCTGCAGCCAAATAGTTGCATAATATTTTCGGTCAATGCTTTATTTCCATGGACAGGTGAGTCAATTAAGTCCCAAACAAGAGAAATGAGATTTGAAAAGAGAGGTGTCACCTTCTGTAAATGCTCCGTTTCACTAAAATCGCAAAGGCTCTCAAGCTGAACGGATCTACCTGCCTTAATTTTTGGCATAAAAGCTGCAATAGTTCAATCCAGAAATTAACAAATGTTATCCAAATAATCTTGAACATAAACATCATCTTCATCACCATCATGTCCGTTCTCCCCATTAGTCACTCAAAAAACACAAATTACAATTCTACATCATCTTAAAAAGGGTCAAAACCCTAGAAACATAAGCAGAGCCGCAATTGATTTCTGAGGAATAAGAAATCAAATGCATTTTCACAAAAACATAAAAAAAAAAAAAAAAACAGATTTCTACACATATTTCAGATTCAAGAACTTCAATTTCGAAAACCTAAAATTATAAATAAAATCAGACCATGTTCAGATCAAAACACGCACATTCAATTTCACATTCAGAACACAAAATCCCAAATACCCTAACAAATTAAATTCTTCTTGCAAAAAAATAAAATCAGAACTTGCAATGCATAATTCAAATTCAAGAAGATTGGAAACCCTATAAACTAATTACACAATCAGAGCATGTTCTGATCAAAACACACACATTTAATTTCACATTTCAGAACCCAAAAGCCCAAAATCCCTAACAAATAGAATTCTTTTTGTAAAATAAAAATAATTAAAAAATATCTGAACTTTCTCTACACACATGGAAATTCAAGAATATTGAAAACCCTAAAAACTAATTACACATTCAGAGTATGTTCTGATCAAAACACACTCATGTGAAAATCCAAAATCCCCAAATCCCTAATAAATCAAATTCAAAACACGTATGAACCAATCTCAAATTCAAGAAAACAACATAGCAAGAGAGACCCAAATCTCCCAATTATTAAATCACTCAATTTTTTTTTTACATACTTCAACAAACAGAATTGATAGCGACCAAGGAAAGGATACGAAAACATACGTGATGGGGCGTAGCTGAGAGCGGTGTCGAACCAGAGCTCTGCCTTGTACATATCGGCCTCGGTCTCACCGTCGATGAAATCGAAGAATCGAGGGGCCGAGAACTCGTAGGTCTCGTCGATCATAAACATGTTGGAGTCTTCGGCCAAAGCCATGAATGATTCAGTGTAGCTTTGTTTGTAGAGAGAGAAAATGAGGGAAAATCAAATCTTTTCCTTTCGGTGATGAGAGAGATGAGAAAATGAGAGTCGAAAAGGAAGAGAGGAGTATTAACGTTAGGGATTCTAACGGTCGAATTTTCAAAAGAGAAGCTGGTGACTATTGGAATGAGGCGTCTTGCATAACGGCTAGTATAAGTGTTTTACGACAAACAACGGCGTCGTTTTTCATATCCTCTTTTACGATCTACAACGGCGCCGTTTTATGATTCTTTATCTGACACACACTCAAATTCGCAATTTGCACCCAAACTTGGAGATTTGTCGAAATTGTGATTAAAATCTCACTATTATGGTCCACTTCAGAGAAGACACATGCCAGTAGGAGGCTTAATAAGAGATTGGGATAAATGATATGATACTCTGTTTTTCCTTTAAAAATAAAAAATAAAAAATAAGAGGAAGATTACTATGGTCCACTTTCGTAAAAAATTTATGAAGTATAACGAGAAATGGATTAGAACGAGATGAGCAAATTATTGATTAAAATTATTTTATCAAAACTATCTTAACTATTCTCAAAGATATTTTTATGCATATAAGTAGATGTATCACTTTTGTACACCATCATATCTATCTTTTGTGCATACCATATCACTATTATATTGGTTTTCACATAAAATACAAAAATACATGAAAAAATAGTAATAAAAAATAATGAAAATTTAAAAAATGACAATTTTTGGAGCCTATATTAAAAAAATGACAACTTTCAAAAAATAATTTAAACAAAAGGTCACTTAACAAAAATAATTACAAAATAGACAACTTTAAGTAAAATAATTTAAATTTTGATAAGTTTAAATAATTGCAAGACTGAAATACCCATCACTAATTTGTACATGTTTTTACATATTTATCCTTCAATTATATAGTTTTTAAAATACTAATTATATGCCATTAAGCAAATCCCTTTATTACCCTTACCATATATTTCCCTTTCCCTACCGCATCTTTCCCTTTCCTTAGGATGCAGATGGATGCACTGCGCTGGATAGAGCAACCAACGACGAAATCAAGGACTTCATCCTTGGCTTTTCAGTTTCAAAAACATGATCATCGGATCTTTTTTTAACAAGTAATTTTAGTGTTTGTTATTGTGTTTGGTTATTACTTTTTTTTATCCATCATTTTAGTTTCTAATATGTTTTCCTGGATATTATTTAAGTCCATTTTAGTAGGTGTAACTGAATTCATGCAATTTCCAATTGACATGATTTTATTATTTCAGCTGAATTTTATTAATATATGATCTTAATTGATGTACTTGCGACATTAGACAGACTTGGATGTGCTGAAAGAGATTTCACCAATCAATTAATCTAATTCATATTAAATCTCTCTAGACTTTTATGTATATAATTAGTTGCATACCATATCATTCAAATGTATACATAATTAAATTTAAATAAATGTCAACCTATGACCAGCAGCACAAAAATATGACAAATATGTCACACCCCAAATTTCTAGGACTCAGAAAACCGAGCCTAAGAACTAAGGGAGTGAACGAAAGTGAAAGAAATAAGAACCAATGACATTCAGTCATCAACACCCACAAAAGGGTTGCAATGAATGCTCAGATAGCATGCTGGGTGACGCAAGTCAGGCGACCACTAGAGTCAACAATAACAATAATATACATGGAGTAACAATGAAAAATATACTTCATGCCAAAAAGAATACTAGAACTCAATAGTATCCTCAGATACCAACAGACACGCTCCTAAATCCCTAAGACTCCCGAACTAGGACGTCCAAGGAATCCAGGATGTGATCCCTAACATGAATGACTAACTAAGACATCATTAACCATGAAAACATATTAGTTGATGATAAAAATGGTATATTTAATACCCAAATGAATAATAAACAAAGCAGCGGAATCTAACGAAAATCCGGCAGAGTTCCGTTTGTAAATGGAACATCCGGACAACCAACCACAACACAATAACCTGCCCAAAACAATTCAATAATCACAATGGCTTCCAAGCCCCACATTCATCAATCCTACTAGGGCCGAGGTAGTGGGAAAAAACCAAAACCCCTCCAAACCCTCTATAATCAACAGAGCCGCAAATGCTCGAATAAGAATACAATAAAGCACCTAGCTGTGCAGAATAGATACAATAACATCCTAAAAGAATAAATGCAGGAAATAAAAGAATACATCAACAGGGATATGCCAACAGACTGGCTCCCAAAAGAAATACATGACAACCCCACAAAACATGGGTAAAGAAGCTCACAGAAGAATACTACCGTCCCCAAACCCAGTCGTTCTGCAACCGTAACCGCATCACCCAACGCAACTCCAAACCTGTAATAAGAAAACCAAGGAAAACTGTTGTTGCACCGCATCCTGCCCATAACCGTATATTTCCTACAACCTGGCGTGGGAATACCAAGGGGCAAATGAAATACCCCTGTGAGCAAATAAGCTCAGTGGGAAAAGATACTCTAACTACCACATCCTCTGGTAGTTTAGGTAATGCCAAACTATCTAGCAAGATACATATATAGCCCAACTAATCCCATCCACACAAAACCCAAGGCACGCTCATATACTACCGTACGTAAGTATATAACGGGAATACATATATATACATATATATATATATACAAGTATACATGTATAAGTATGCAACCTGAGTCTACAAGGTACAACTACGGCTCATACTCCAAGTACCAATACCGGTAGTCTACACTACTCTCACCAACATATACTAGGTACACAACACCTAAGTCAAACCTCACAAATCATCAATTACTCACAACACAAATCAGAAGATCCAACAGAGGAGATCACACTCACCTCTAATATCCACAGGAAACAAAATCCACCACTAGTACCAAGGAAGGCTCAAATCCCACACCCCGATAACACAGGAAGGAAAACACTCACGTCCTTGCGTACTAACACAACCATCATCAATATATATATATATATATATATATATATATATAACAAACCTCATTCCATTCCTAGAGAAAGTCTACCTCTCAAGTACTGGGTCACCTCAATCATATCACTTCCTCAATACAATGAATCACATCACCACATTAACCTCATAACACTATCATCAATAGGTTTAATCAAATCCCTAACACTCTCATTATAGATGAAGAAAACCACCACAAGTGTTTAGGGAACCAACCGAACAAGGAAAACCAAAAATGAATGGCCGAGAGTAAAGGTTATAAAAAGATGAATCCCAAGGATTCAATAGTTTTTAAGAAAAAGGTTTTAAAACTCGAACCAATCCATTTGGTATCCATGCCCCTAACGTAAGAAAGCTCAAGTCACCTAGGTAGTGACATCAGATAAACAAGAAAAAGAGAAGGGCAACACTATATGTGTGCACTAAACAACACCAAGCCTCGTAACCGAGACTTAGAATGATCTGAAGAAAAGGAGAAACAGGAAATCCCCTTGCAAAACACTATAAGTCGAGATTTTGAGAAAGAAGTCTCAAAATCTCAGAATCATCAAGACAAGTAATAAAATTAATTTTCTTTTAGGAAATCACACATTAAAAATGACCGTCTTGCCCCCGGTCTCCGTTAGTTGCCATCACCGGCTTTTAAAAGTTGTAAATCATTTTAAAGAAGATTCCAAGATCATTTTATAAAGTGTCAAACTTTTCATTTCTACGGGGGTAGGCGAAAACGGGTTTTTCCTTTTAAATACAAAGATTTTACTTTAAAACTTAGAAAACACCGTTTTCGAAATGACAGCCAAACAAGAGTGAACATAACTCCACAGATTCCCATAATGCCCAAAAGGACAGTAAAGGAAGAACAACCATCCACTAAATTCACAATTAGTCACCCGCCTACTCTAAGGCCTCAAATATCAATTGATGCTCAAGTCAAACCCTAACCTCAAATCTCCAACAAGATCACACAACTAACCACAATCACGAAACTACTGACCACAATCACAAGACTAACCACAATCACGAAACTAGTAACTACATTCTCTAAGGCCTCAACTCCACCTCAATTCTACAATCCATCTCTAACTTCAACTAACCACAGAAGTTGTCAGGCCAATATACTTAACCTCCCCTACGGGCACACAAGTATACAACACAAGTATAAGGATATACGTCTCGTTTATACTTTAATAATTACTGCTTTTAATTCACATTTATCACTTTCAACTAAGCATTTTATAAAATGAATTCATTTTGCATATTCATAAATAATCATGCTCCAACATATATATACATATCAATAAATCACATGATAATATGCAATGCACCGTACTCACAGACCGCTTGTAGTACACACACACAAAAACACACTCTTCCCAAGGGTACTGGATCATTCTCCACCATTCCCCTGAGAATACAAGCTCACTAAGGAAGGTAGACTCATCGAACCGTACATCCCAAGTGCTTTTGACACTTACACTTTTAATCGGGAAGACGTGCTCCACGACCTAGTCACGCACTAGGGCCTTGGACGATATGTCCTCCCCCTATCGTCTGCGTTTCTCAGCTTTTTAGTTATGTGGGAGCAAGAAGCACCCCCTGGCCAGTTTTTTCGACGATCCAAACACAAACGTCTACTCGTGCCTCACGCACAAAGGAAGTAGACCACACCAAATGAATCTCTCTGCAAATGGTGAAATCATGCACTAACACCCATGTCTCACAATACATGGCGTACGCAATAAAATCATGTCCAACATAAATATGTCATGCATCATATTTATGAAAATACTCACACGGTAATATATACATAAATCTCAAAAATCTCTTTACATGATTTAAAATATAAATAAGCATTTAAATCGTGACAAAACATATTTATGTTTTAAATAATACATTTTATTTAATTCTTTAAGAAATATTCCAATCCCATTTTAACATGCTTATAAATAATTAAACAAGTAAACCTCGTATAATGAGAGGAACCTAGCATAGCGTCTAAGTTTCTCACGTCCAACATTTACAAAATTCTCTAGTCCATTTAATTCACAAAAGAAATTCTAAGCCGTCTATTCCTATTCGATTCATATAGGAAATTATTTAATTACATAAGAAATAATTTAATTAATTTTATTAAATTAATTCCTAAGTCCAATTCCGATTCTAAACGAATTATAGATATTTAATTTAAAGATTTAATATATCTATATTAAATTAAATAAGGGTTTTGCACCCCTAAACTACTTCAATAATGCGGAGTGAGAAATATAATTTCCCACCTAATTTACGTTTACCGAATAGCCCGAATCAGCACAGTATCGGCGCCCGAATATGAAGCCCGCCGACCAAAATCGTCCGAAAACTATTTCGAATATATCGAAATGTCCGTCTCGACAACCGAAAATCGGCTCAAACCGATCACCGGAAGGTCGCCGAATTGTAGCTCAAAGGTCTGGCCGAACCACCCCTGCTCGCGTCCACGCGCGGCTGTCCAGCCGCGGCCTTGCCCTTGCACCACCGTGTGCGACTACCAGACCGCCACGCTGTAGCCGCCACGCCGTCGCCAACCACCGCGAACCGCCGTCCGCAACTACAATCGTCGCTGCTACTGCGGCGGCCGAACCAGCCCTGGTCGTTCCTCTCTCGCCGCTCCCTTTTTTTTTCTCTCTCTCTCTCACCAGCGACCATGGAGGTGAAGATGGAGCTGCTTCAGTCGTGCGTAAAGAGAGGAGAAGAATGAGCATATTCTTGTAGGAAAAGGAGAGAGTAGGCCAGATCGGTTACGTGTATATGCATATACATATATATATGATCTAATTGCAAACTAACCATTCATTTCTCCAAAATCACGAAATAACCTCACTTCAATATATATATATATATATATATATATATATATATAATAAGTCCCAACAATTACCGGAAACCTCCAAATAATATTGCGTCAACCCGTAAGTCCGCAGGACGCCCAATAACCAAATCAGTCCGAAATAATTACACCGGGTTAGGAACCCAACAACCGGAACTTCACACCGGATCCGTAAAAGTACTAATACCGTAACCGAAATAATCGAAATGATATCATGTAGTCTAGAATAAGGATTTGCGTAGTCGTCAAAGAGAAACCGTAAAGTCATCTATTCGACTTTTAAAACTAAACGCGAAAAATTTACAGGTATCAAATACCAAGAATAAATGATGCGTCATGAACAAGTGACGTCATTACTGAAATTAAAATTTAAATAATTTCAGAAAAAAGAAAAATAACACGGGGTGTTACAGAATAGCAGACCCTCTCACAACAATTGTACATTCAGAGATAGTCTTGTTACACCAACCCCCACAAAGAGATTGGGAAAAAACAAAAAATAGAAAAGAAAAGGAAAAGAAAATAATATATATGTGTGTGTATATATATTTCTGGCCTTTCTTCCATAATCATAAATGAAAGGTGCATCCCATGTACGTAGACCTGTCAATGGATCGGATTTTGATCCGAATCCGATCCGATTAACCGAATATGGATTGAAAATAAAATCCGATAACCCGATTAAGATCCGAATCCGATAATCCGATTTCTTAACAAATTGGATTTGGATTTATGTCATCCGATCCGATAATAACCCGATCCGATATAAAATATATTTATATATATATATAAATATATATTTGATATTTTTATGTGTATATATTTAATATTGTACATGTATATAAATGCTAGTTGTTAATTATTTTATTATTTATTAATAATGATTGATCATAAATACAATTATTAAAAGTGTGAATAATTTAGTGTTTCAGTATTTATTGATTTTTGTATTTTTGTATTTCTTTAATTAGATATTCGAATCAGATATTCTATAATGAAGAAATTCGAATATGAATTAACTAAGTGAAAATCCGTCGAATTATCGGATTCGGATCGCGGATCAGGAGTTTTTGTCATCCTTATAAATAGACCTGTTCATAATCCGATTATGATCCGAATCCGATATTAACCGGATATGGATTGAAAATAAAATCCGATAACCTGATTAGGATCCGAATCCGATAATCCGATTTCTTAACAAATTGGATTTGGATTTAACTGATCCGATCCGAATCCGATCTATTGACAGGTCTACATGTAGGTGGCTTGTTTCACAAGGTATTAGCTCTACATTACCTAACATAGTTGGAGTGCTACGGTCTGTATGATAACACTACATTACACATCAAGCGCAACACAGTTGAAGTGTATTACTCTCATAGTCCATTGCTCTGTTATTGCATCTCTTTAAAGAGACAAAAATCCGGATATATTGTTCTTTATTGGAAGAAATCTCTCTCCTCAATCACATGATATTTTTTGATAAATTTTTTTTTTTTTGATAATTTCAGTCATGTGATATTTATGAAAATGTAGTTATGTGCATTTAGAAATTTTAATTTATTAGGGTTGTTTTAATAAAATACAAAATAAGGACATTTAGGGAAATGAATAAAAGTGGGTTAAAGGGCATTATAGACCAAAATTGTGTGTTTTCTTTTTTTGTAATTGTTTTTGTTAAGTGATATTTTGTTTAAATTAAGCTCCAAAAGTTGTCATTTTTTAAATTTTTCGTAAAAAATATTTCATACTATAAATTTGCATCCGTTAATAATACGTTAATAATAGAGTTAATTTCAGTAAACCTCCTCTATTATTAAAATTAATCAACTAAACTCCATTATGTCCGGATTGTCCCATATACTTTTCAATTTAATCAAAACTAACATTTCCTATGTCCGAATTGCCCAAATAATTTTCAATTTCAATCATATTGCCCCCACCCTCACATTTCATCAAAAAAAAATATATATATATATATATATTTCGACATAGCATACTTTATTTCATGAACAGATTTTGATAGTTGCAAAATACTCAATGAGTTATTTTTTTATTTCAAGTCAGTCTCTTACCTTTGAAAATGTTAATGAATTATTCCGGGATCTATTAGAGACATTTTTTCGGTTATTAAGTATGTCAGTAGACTACTTTACTTTTTTAATTAAATTATTGACAAAAGTGCATTTACCCATGTCGGGTTTTGAAAAGTTGCAAAACACCCATAGCTATTTTTGCTCCCAATTTAGTCCTTTACGTTCGCAAAACTTGCAAAAAAACTCTTGGGCCAAATCGGGATGAAATTTTTGGTAGTCACCCTGTGTAAATTTCAAATATGTCCCAAACGCATCTTGATGCATAATAAAATTTATTAGAACATGTTATGAAAATTGTAGTTATGCTATTATAGTTAAACAAATTATAATTTAATGTTTACTAAGTACACCAACGTATTTTAGGGCTTTTTTTAGGGGTTTTTCATAATTATATTTATTAATAGAGAAAAAATACAAAATGCAATTAATTTAATCATAATTGGAGTTTTTTTTTTCGGGGGTGTTATTTTATTGAAAATCCTCTTCTTTAATTTGGTAAGCGTGTGAAATCTTATGTATAAATGACCTCATATTTGACGGTTCACTTAGGGCCCGTTTGGTAGGCGTTCCGATCTGGTATGGTCTAGTTTGGTCTTATCTGGGTGGTGTTCTGAAAGTCTGTTTGGTAAAGTTGTCTGGTCTTATGGTCTTATTCAAGTTGTTTGGTCTTATGTTTGGAAAATAATACAAATAAAAAAATATATATATATAAAATTCAAAAAATATATTAAGTATGAAAAATATATAAAATTTGAAAAAATATAAAAAATTTGAAATTAATATAAGAAATTCAAAAATAATATATTTTTCAAATTTTATAAATTATTTCGAATTTTTATATTATTTTTTGAATTTTATATATTATTTTTGATTTTTTATATTATTTTCAATTTTTTTATATTTTCTCAAATATATATATATATCTAATTTTGTATATTGTTTTTGAATTTTATACATTATTTCAAAAAAATTATATTATTTTTCAAAACTTATATATTATTTTTAAAATTATATATATATATATATATATATTTAAACTTTTATATATTAATTTTGATTTTTATATATTTTTTTCGAATTTAATACATTATTTTAAAAAACTTATATTATTTTTCAAATTTTATATATTATTTTCGAATTTTATACATTATTTTTTATTTTTTCTATTATTTTGGAATTTGTTTATTTTCTCAAATTTTAAATATATTTTTTGCATTTTATATATTAATTTTGAATTTTATATATATATATTTCAAATTTTATACATTATTTCAAATTTTTTATGTTATTTTTTTAATTTTATATATTATTTTCAAATTATATATATTTTTTAATTTTATATATATTTTTCAAATTTTATGGTCCCATGTGTTAAGACAATTGTATATAAGACCACTTGAGACCATCATTTTTGGTTGTCTCAAATTACCCATTTTGGTCCCAAGTGGTCCTTGTTTTTTTGGAACTGTGTTGCCAAACAGTGTCCGGTCCCAAAAAAGCCATTATGAGACCGGACCACATGGGACCGGACTGCGAACCAAACAGGGCCTTAGGTACTCTTAAAATAATTTCAAGGGCAGTCCTACCGCAAGCCAAGCACTCCACATGTCTTTCTATTTCTTTTGGGTCCGTTTGGCTCACTAGAAAACAGTTTTCTTTTTTTACTGTTCACCCATTTCAAAAATAAAAAAACGTTTGGTAAACGCATTTACTGTTCACTTTTTTTTTCCCAAGAAAACTGTTTTCTATGAATAGTGGATAAAAGTAGTGAAAACACCAAATACAACTTTTAGTTGTTTTTTGAGTTTTTTCACTGTTTAGGGTACCACCTCCGCCACCGCCCCCATCGCCACTGCCACCAACCACCACCACCCCCCGCCACCGGTCGCCGTCGCCGCCGGGCCCCACCACCAGTCACCCACTACCACCGCCCCCCGCCGCTGTCGGCCACCACCGCCGCCCACCAATACCATTTTATTTTTCAATACAAATTTTGATCCAAACGCTTTTTTGTTTTTAGTTTTTTGCTAAAAAAACAAAGACAAATAAAAATACAGTTTTTGTATTTAAAGACAGAAAACAAATACAAAAAACAGGCTTTCCAAACGCACCCTTTATGTTTTCTCATTCTTTCCCTCTTTCTCTTTTTTATGTTTTCTTAACTATTGTCTCACTTGAATCAGAATGCTAGTTCAAAAATATCTCTTTCTTTTATGTTTTATGGTATTATGGGCATTAATATACCTCTTGTTAGTCTCTTTATTATATTAATTTGGTATTTTTATGAGAGTTGTGTGTTAAGTGTGTTTTCAGTGGTTTAATGCAAAAAAGTGTTAATTCGGGATTTTTAGCAAATACGCCTAATCCAGAACGACACTTAGAAGAAAAATACACTCAGTCCATAGCAAGCCGCAAAGTGAATGAAAGCAACCGGAAATGAAAAGGAGAAGTGTTCGGGAATTTACGAGAAAATTGAAGTAATAACTGAAAAACCAAAAAGACATAAATAGAGGAACAACTTTAAGCAACCATAACGCGGTCAAAACAACGTTAAATTAAATGATTTAAAAGCCTAAAATCAAGAGCTTGAAGTCAGCTTTCCAACAAGCTAAAGAACATCGAAAACGGACTCCTGTAGCAACCGTTATGGCCAAAATAGTGCAAGCGCCCAGGGCAGTTGCAAACATCCGAATGATCAGGAACATTCCGAACGATCGGGAATAATTTGGATCGATCGGAACATTCCGAACGATCAGGAATAATTTGGATCGATCGAAAATCGCCGTCTTGGAATCTGTGCGAACCTATATTACAGAATTCTGACTTTGTGTACAAGCATATAGGAGACCAGAATTGTCCATTCAGCGCCATTTATTAGTCCTCAAGTTCTCTTGGAGTGTAAGCAAAAACATGTCATATCTGCACCAACTTTTGTCTATAAATACGAGTAGAATTCATGAATAAAAGATATCTTTCATTCTTTTAATACAGAATATAGAATAAAATAAAAGTCTCTCTCTCTAGAACGAGAGATTCCCTTCCTCAAGAACTCAAAAACCAACCATCCAATCATGAAGACGGTGGCTTCATCAATAATGGAGTCTCCCATTTTCGTGAGCGGCTAGTCGGTATCTAGGGTTTCCAATAAAACCCTTGCCGAGTAATGTAGTCTTTTATTTATTTTTATTGCAAAGAGGGGAATCTGTTGAAGGGCACTCATATGATGATTATGTAGTGAGAGAACGAACACATTTTTTTATCTATCTCTATATATACATCTTTACATTAGATATATATTTATATACTGCCATCTCAAACATTTTTTTTTTATCTATAATATAAATATTTATATATATTCTAAAAAGCTAAACAAATATATATATATATATACAACTAATAAAACATATATTTTTTCGCAAACCAGAGTTCACGATCAATTGAGTGTCATGCGATCGATCGGATTTTCTAAAAAATAATAATGAAATAAAATTAATTAAAAAAATAAAATAAATTAAAAATCTAATCTTTTTCTAAAAATAAAAATATACAGATTTGCGTAACATATATATATCTTATTACTATATATAAAAATATATAGATATGTATATCTATATACTAAATAAATAAATATTTCTTTAATAAAATGTTTTTATAAATATTTATAAAAAAATATTATATATATAATAATAAAATAATAATAAAAATAATAAAAATAAAATAAAATAAAGAAATCATATTTATTTATTTGAATATATATTATTGTTGCATTGTTCATTTATTGCATGTTAATGTTTTATTTAAATATTATTTATTGTTTATGCTTGGACGTCGTTCAGTTAATAGTCCCTTGAAACATTTGATCCTGAAAGTGACAAAACGTACCAATATATTGATTTAAATAACTTTATTAAATCATAAATATCATAATAGTAAAATATAAAATAAAAAAACATTTTGCAATTTTCGTGTAAACTGTCATAAAGTCCGATTTTAGTAGAAGAAGACAAGGTTTTGAGTGGAAAATGGCCAATAAATAAGACTCACTGTATCTCACAATATAACAGTGAACCTAAACAAATTTAGGCCAAAATACGTCATTTTGGACCTCAAAACAACGTTTCTTTAACTGTTAGGAAGAATTAGATAATGATTCGAGTGGAGAAAATCTACCAATATGAGACATGACTGATCATAATAGTTCATACAATTCGTACAACCTGGATTGGAGAAATCATCCCAATTTCCAATACCAACAATCATGTATAGGAAATTCATACCAAAACTTTAATGATAATCCACGATATTTCGATCACGGATTAGGTTATCAATCATATAGTCAATATTATTATCCTCAAATATTTAATCAATTTCAATTTGAAGAGTCAAATGCATATTCGTGTCCGGAGCTATTGTCTTTTGAAGATGAATTCTTAGCAACTTTTAGAAGAATCAGAGTAACTACCCGTTTGGAGTTATTATCTTCTGTGAAAATATATTGCTTGCATCTCTGAGCCAAAATATAAGTAACCCCTCGAAATTGTGATGAGATAACATACAATAGAGACCCTTCATACTTTTCGAAACACTAAAAATTCTGAAATAAGTTTCAATAGAAGTCAACAACCATTCAGTACCCAATATTTTCATTACAATAATACTCAATTGTTCCAACCCTCCAACCAAAATCCACTTTAGTTTCAAAATCAAAATTTGTTGCCTAGACTAACTGGTGTGGAGGATGAACTAATGAGTGCCCTGAAAGAGTTTAAAGAAATTGTCCAATTGAATTTTTAAGCCTTACTATTACAAGAGTTTGATATTGAGGTTCGTGATAAGAAAGGTTCTGAGAATGTCGTAGCTGATCACTTGTCTAGGATTATCTCGGAATGCACTAAGGATTTATCACCCTTGAATGAATCTTTTCCTGATGAATAACTTTTAGTTGTCTCCCAGTTACCTTGGCATGCTGACATTGTCAATTATCTTGTTACTGGTCAACTCCCTGAACACTGGACAAAACAGGATAGATCTAGGTTCCTTGCTGAGGTTAAACATTTTTTCTAGGATGATCCTTATTTGTTCAAGTACTGCCCTGATCAAATCATTAGGAGATGTGTTCCTGAAAATGAGTTTCATAGTATTATCTCCTTTTGTCATGACCATGCATGTGGTGGTCATTTTGGTTCTAAGAAAATAGCTGCAAAGATTTTACAATGTGGATTCTATTGGCCAACACTCTTTCGTGATACACATGCATTTTGTTCCACTTGTGATCGGTGCCAACGTATGGGTAGTATTTCTCGTAGGAACATGATGCCCCTCACTAACATCCTTATCGTAGAAATTTTTTATGTTTGGGGTATTGATTTCATAGGTCTATTTCCTCCCTCATTTGGTTACCTATACATACTTGTAGTTGTTGACTATGTGTCCAAGTGGGTGGAGGTTGTACCTTGTAGGAAAAATGATCATAGGATCGTGATTCAATTCTTAAAAGATAACATATTTTCTCGTTTTGGGTCGCCTCGTGCAATTATAAGTGATGGTGGTAAACATTTTTGCAATAAACCATTTGAAACTGTCATGAAAAAGTACCTCATCACTCATAAAGTTGGCACTTCTTATCACCCATAGACAAGTGGATAAGTGGAAATTTTCAATCGGGAGATCAAAACTATTTTAGAAAAAATGGTTCGACCCGATCGTAAGGACTGGTCGCAACGGCTGAACGACGCTCTTTGGGCTTATCGGACTGCATTTAAAACCCCGATTGGAATCTCCCCTTATCGACTTGTCTTTGGAAAAACATGTCACTTGCCTGTAGAATTATAACATCGTTCTTATTGGGCTATCAAAACCTTCAACTTTGATATGGGTAAGGCTGGGTCACATCGTAAACTCCAACTCAATGAGTTAGAAGAGATTCGTAAGGATGCATATGAGAATGCCAAGATTTATAAAGAGCGGACTAAAATGTTTCATGACAAATTTATTCTTAGGAAGTCCTTCGAGCCCAACCAAAAAGTTTTGTTATTCAACTCTAGATTACGTCTCTTTCCTGGAAAGTTGCGTTCTAGATGGACTGGTCCATTCACTGTGACAAATATTTTTTCTCATGGGGCAGTCGAGATTCAAAACCCTAAGGATGGTAGTATTTTCAAAGTGAATGGGCAGAGGTTGAAACCATACTTAGATGGGTTGGTAGATAGAGATGTGGAGTGTATTCGTCTAGAGGACCCCATTTATCAAAATTGTTGAGTTTGAAAAAAAACGAAAAAAAAAAATTTTGTGGATGCTTATAAAATTTTGTTTGGGGGTGGCATACTTGTGATTCCTTCTGATCCATATTTTTATTTATTTATTTATTATTTTTTTTTCCTTGTTCTTGCTCGAAGTTGGATAGTACGTCATCCAAGGTAATTCTCAAACTTACCCTTGTGACTTTCATTTTTAAATATTGAGGACAATATTTGATCTAAGTTTGAGGACAATATTTTTTATCTAAGTTTATAAAAAAAAAATGAGGTTTCAAAGCCTATGTAATATGTTCAATATTTCTATTGAGTATTGAATTGTCATCAGTTTGGTTGAGATTTGAAAATCATTAGTATATTTGAGACTAAAATACTTAATCTAGTCAGAATGAATGATAGTCCTTACTCTTTTCTACTTATCATTATTTAGTTGATGACTCTCATAGTTAAACCTTGAAACATATTTCACGAGCACTGTCAGCTTACATTTTTTAGAAAAAGGTCTGAAATTTAGTGATATCGTTCTATTATCTTAGAAAAAAAAAATCGGTAGACAAGGATGAGATTCAATCAGGACTCTTGTGATAAAAAAAAAAAATCCAAAGGGTTGGCTTGAGGTTGGGAGTAAATTAAGCTCCTCTTGGGTAAACAATTCCTTGTAGAAGTATGTCAAAAAAAAAAAAATTGGATACATTCATTCTACCATCGTCAAAGAAAAAAAAAATCATTTAAGTTACCAATGTAAAATTGTTCTTATTCTGGAAACCCGATGATTTTTGAGATTTTGGAGTTATGTCATGAGGTTTTGACCAATTCTGAATTAGTGTTTAGTTGTTGCACTTTACAACAAGGATGGACAATCTGGGTCTTCAACTAAATTTTGATAAGTGAATTAGACTTAGCTTAAATTTAATTTAGACGGAGAATATGGGTTTGACATCTCAAATAAATTAATGATTCGAAAATCTCAAGTTGATGACAATTTACTATTCAAGGTTACATATGTGATTGTATATTGCTTTGAAACTTATTTTTCAGATGTTTGTGGGTATCATCACTGGAAATCCTCACGAGACTATAACTCGTCCACTAGGGGTAACCTAGGGGTTCAAACGTTTATTGCATATGTTAAATGCAATCAAGAGTTCCTGCGAAAGTGGTATAGTTAGGTTTTTTTGTTTTTATTTTTTGTTTTGCTCGAGGACTAGCAAAATATAAGTTTGGGGGTATTTGATAAGTGCATAATTCATACACGATTAACCTCCAAAAATATATTTTTTAGTCATTTATTTTAAATTATTTTAATTAATATTTGTGTTTTTATATATTTATAGGTTATTGGTGATTTCTGGTACAAATGGGTTAAATCCATCTAAACAAGCCCAAAATCTGTTTAGACCACGTCTTAGTATTTGGGTCATATATTTCAGCCCGTTTTTTGGATTTGTGTGAGCCCAGTGTTCCTAGAAAACTGATTCAATTTAAAGAATATTGGTATTTCACATAGAAACCCTAATTCTGAAGTTTAGAGAGCGAAAAAGACATTTTAAATCTGGCATACTATTTTGTGCGAAAATCATCATCAACTTGGTAATATAATCACAGATTTTGAAGGAACGATCAGAATGGAGTGAAATCAAGGGCTGTGGGAAGAGGACTTGATTAACAAGAAAATAGTATCTCACCAATATCTTCTAAAGTTACTCTCCAAATTGGTCAAAAGTGGGCTACAAGATATCACCAATTAAGAAAAGAAATATGGGAATATTGTATTCTCTTATTTACTTTCCTAGATAAAACCTTGAGGACCCCTATAAATAGGGCATATGTGGATGCACAAAGGATCATCAAGAGCCAAAGGAATAGAAGAGAAGACTTGTACAATTCACGGAGAAAGCAAAGACGTTCTTCCATCTTCAATTTCGGTTTGGTTGTTGTTTTATTATTTTATCCTTTATGTCTAGCTAATTCTCTCAGCCAAGGCTGAGAGGAAGCCATTTTCATGTACAATTCCATGATTTTTAATTGAATAATTGAAGATTTCATTTAATAAATTATTCTTCTAGTATTTTGATGTTTTCCTATACTTTCGATTTTATGTGTTTTAATCAAGACCCTAATCGAATGTATTAGAATTCTAGCATATAGGTTTCTTGGTTCCTCTGATGGCCTGCTCAGCGCTGTTCGTGAAGAATTCCTGTGTATGAGGTGTTGTTCATTTAAGCGCAAAGATTTGGAGACCCATTTTCTTCGAATGTCCCAACGATTCTATGTTCTTGGTGGTATTGATGATGTTAATCTTAAACAATCTTTTCTCAACTCACTTCCAGAACCTCTTGGAAATGAAACATTCAGACTTCTTCAAACCAAAAACATGGCCTTGAACAACACATCCCTTGGTTCCATTTACCAACATGTTCTCCAATCCCTTGAAAAGCTCTGCAACCACCAGAAGTTCTTTAAAAAACTTCATGAACAAGATCTTATTTGGCAATTTAAGAAGAAGAAAGTAATGAATAACTGTTTATGCCTGACCACGGATAGATAGTTAAGATTTGCACTTTCTTTCAATTAGGTGTTTATTATTCATGAACAAAATAATAAATATTTGATTGAATCTATGCCTTAACACGGATTGGCCATCCATATATTTGATTCTACTTATTTTTATTGGATGTGTGAATATTATTTGGATATTTAAGAATTTCAATTAAAAATCGGAATTGTCTTGATTGGTGGTGGAATCGAAGCTTTGATATTTTCTTTATCATTGTTCTTTCATCTCTTTTGCAATTATTCTTTTTTTTTTTCATAATCATCAATAATTTGTTGAATTAGTTAGATAGTAGTTTTTATATTTAATTTGTCTTAATCAATCCTCGTGGGAATGACCTCGCAATACTTGTACTCTTTACTACTATGATTCGTATACTTGCGAGTAAAATTTGGTTTGGGTTAATCTATCTTTTGGGTTACTCTAAATTTCACATCAAGAGTCCAAAAAAGAAAAGAGTTTATCAAATCCCATGATTTAAGGGATTGATAAACTTGGGTAAATGGGCTTGACCCATTTACCGAATTATGTATAAATACACGTTAAAGATGAATCAAGGATCCAAATTTTAACCTAATTCATTGTGTATTTTTTTGCATCTACACAATTGGCGCCATCTGTGGGAAACACTTTTGTTGAATCTTTCTTTTCAATAACTTCCCATTCTCTACGAAGAGTTTAGACTTACACCATCCATGACGGTTATCACCCGTTCGCAGCAATCCGAGTTACCTCCGAATGGAGGCCAACCTTCACAAACCGAAGATCCGATCAAGCGAGCCCTCAAGGACAGAACCGCCAAATTGGAGAGGCAGAATGCCGAGTTGGTGGCCAAACTGGCCGCCCTGTTGCAAAACCCTCGAGAAACCCCGAATGATGAACAATCCGACCAGCAGGAGTGGTCCGCAAACCACCAATCGGAAAGGGACAAACACCACGCAAAATCCAACAATGATCGGGAGGAACACGCAGAATCATCCCTGCAAGTGCTCGGGATGCGCAATCCTGAGGAGACTCTGACCATGAAAAAATTGGAGGATATTATGATAAGATTCCAAAGGGAGGTGCTTAAGGATTTGAAGATTCAGACCCCAAATGATCTGGCCTCCGAGCCATCCATCGATGCCGTACAGACTCCATTCACCTTGGCGATCACCAGCGTGCCCTACCCGGAGAGGTTCAGGCTACCAAAATTTACCCCGTTCAATGGCACGAAAGATCCGACGGAACACATCTACTATGTCCATACAAAAATGAATGTCTACAATGAGAATGAAGCCTTACTCTACAAAGTCTTTCCCACCAGCCTAACCGAAGCAGCCCTACTATGGTTCAGGAAACAACCACCCCGATCCATTGGAAACTGACTCAGACTCTGTGAGTTGTTCATTGTCCAGTACTTCGGCATTAAAAGACAAAGAAATACCATCTCTAGTCTATTTACCATGATCCAAAAAAAATATGAATCCCTGAAAAGTTTTGTCTCGCGATTCAATGTGGAGATGTCTTCGATTGACAATTGTGATAAGCACTCAGCCGTTGAGGCTTTCAAAATGGCCTTGATCCCTGGAACCAAGTTCCATCAGTCTTTGGTCAAGAGGCCGCCTGTAGACATCGGGGAACTCAATTCTAGGGCACAAGGGCACCTCCGGATAGAAGAGGAACTGACCATACGCCAAAGAAGGACAACCTTTGCAAGTGTAGAGGCGAAAGTATCCAAACCAAAAGTTAAGGATCGAGCAACCGATCGGAAGCGGCCGGGCTCTCCTCCTATACCCTCCCCAGTCCCAGAGAAATGTCATAGATTCGAAGATAAGATTACTCCATTAAGAGTTACCCTGGCCAAACTGCATCAGGAGACTAAGGGTAAAGGAATCTTCCTGTCACCACCACCCATCAGACAACCAATGGTCCAGAGACACATGTCAAGACATTGTGCCTTCCATGGTGAGTACAAGCACCACGCCAACGAGTGCAGAAGCCTTAGGAGGCAAGTAGAAGCCATGATATTAACCGAGTACGTTGCCAAGGAGGGCACTCGACCAGATCAAATATCACATACCCTCACCAAGGGAGCAGTGGGACAGCCCGTAAGAGTCATTCACATGGTTCACGGTGGACTAAGTCGGTCAGAAGCGGAGGAAGCCCATAGATCCTTGATGCGTCAAACCCAGAAACTGCGAAAGGTTGGGGAAATCAGCGAGTTTCTAAGCCTGAAAGAGGATGCCCGTATAACTTTTTCTTCTGCAGACATGCGGAACATTCAATCACCACATGACGATCCCTTGGTTATCTCCCTCATGGTCTCAAACTGCTTGATCAAAAGGGTAATGATTGACCCAGGAAGCAGCGCCAACATTATCACCAAGTGGGCCTTTGAGAAGTTAGAGATCAACCCTCAGGAGACAGTCCCTTCCAGAAGCCCGATAGCTAGATTTGATGGCAGAATAGTGGAGCCAGTGGAAGAGATCCAATTGCCAGTGACAGCGGCAAGGCGCACGCTTAGAGAAACTTTTATGGTGGTGGATGTTAAACCCTCGTATAATCTCCTTATGGGCAGGGGTTAGATCCATCAGATGCACGAAGTTCCTTCAACCATGCATCAAGTCATGCGGTGCATCGATCCAAATGGAATTGATGTGATTGACATCAGGGGAGATCAGGTAGCAGCCAAAGAATGTTACGCCGTCACCTTGAAAGGTCTGAGGAAAAGGACAGAGCCGGAACGAGAATCACAATCCAAGGCGGTACCCGATGATCAATATAAATTACAGAAGGAAGGTGCGGGGTCATCGATAGCAGCTGAACCTTTGCTAGAAGTTCAGATTTATCCCGATCACCCTGAAAGGTTGACTTATATTGGTTCTGGCCTCAATGCACAAGAAAAGGAAGAAATGGAGGCCCTCTTACGCTCCAATGCTGATGTATTAGCTTGGGGCCATATGGATATGACCGGTATTGATCCGTTAGTAGCCCAACATTCCCTCAACGTGGATCCCAACGCAAAACCTGTCAGGTAGAAACAAAGGCAAATGGGAGCTCACCGAAACCAGATCATAACTAAAGAGGTTGATCGACTTCTCCAAGCAGGATTCATTAAGGATGTACAGTATCCTTCCTGGTTGGCAAACATTGTTGTGGTTCAAAAGAAGAATGGGAAATGGAGGGTGTGCGTGGACTTCACCGACCTGAATAGAGCATGCTCGAAGGATTATTTCCCCTTACCAAAGATTGATTAGATGGAAGATGCCACCGCAGGATTCGAGCGCTTGAGTTTTCTGGATGCATACTCTGGGTATAACCAGATACGAATAAACCCAGATGACGAGGAAAAAACTACCTTCATCACTGAATCAGGTACATATTGTTACACAGTTATGCCTTTCGGACTAAAAAATACAGGTGCAACCTTCCAGAGGTTGGTCAACAGGGTTTTCCAGGGCATGATGAGATCTACCATAGAATCCTACATTGATGACACGGTGGTCAAAAGCAAGGCAAAAGGTGGTCACCTGACCGATCTGCAACAGGTATTCGACACCCTTAGAAAGTACAAGATAAAGCTCAACCCATCCAAATGTTCTTTCGGAGTATCCTCGGGCCAATTCTTGGGACACATAGTTGATCGGACGGGAATATAAGCTAGCCCAGCTCAGGTCAAAGCTCTCATGGAGTCAGTAGAGCCAAGGTCCCGGAAGGAGATCCAGGTACTAACCAAAAGAGTAGCAGCCCTCAGCCGTTTTATCTCTCACTTAACTGATCGGTGCCGACCATTTTTTCAAGCTATAAAGACGGAGAAAGGAGAGGTCTAGGGGCCGGAGCAATTAGAAGCCCTGAAAAGACTCAAAAGCTACATGGCAAAGCCTCCTATACTGGCAACCCCAGAAGCAAACGAGCCGTTACACTTATATCTAGTCATATATGCAACATCTACCAGCGCCGTTCTGGTCAAGGAAGGCAAGGGGTACCAGATACCAGTCTTCTAAACCAGCAAAGCCCTTGCTGATGCGGAAACCGTTATTCGAAATAAGAAAAACTGGTACTATCACTGATCAATGCAAAGCGATGTCTTCGGCATTATTTTGAAGCACACTTAATCATGGTACCAACTGCAACCCCGATTAGATCCATAATGGCGAAACTTGAGTTATTAGGGAGAGTATCCAAATGGGCAATAGAACTCGGGATTTTTGACATAACCTATGTCCCCCGAACTGCCATCAAAGGACAAGCGGTAGCTGACTTTCTGTTGGAAACAGAAACTACAGACCCTTTAGAAAAAAAATGAACCTGGCTCATGGGTTATGTTCGTAGATGAATCATCAAATGTCAACGGAGCAGGGATCGGTGTAGAGCTCGTGACACGAGATGGTACTAAAATTCAGCAATCCATTCGATTGGAGTTTCCTGCCTCCAACAACGAAGCCAGGTATGAGGCTCTTCTAGCAGGAATTCGGTTGGCCCAAAGCCTTCAAGTATAGAAAACAGAGATACGGAGTGATTCTTAGTTGGTCGTACGGTAGTTAAATGGGGAGTATGAAACCCGAGAGCCTAAAATGGAGGCATACAGGAATTTGGTACTAAAAGAAGCCGAGGAATTCCAGCAGTTAACCTTTGAACAGATCCCCAAAGGGGATAATATCATGGCAGATCGTCTGGCTAACCAGGCCTCCGTAGCAAGGGAAAATATGACTCGAATAGCACTAGTGGACTTCATCGTTCGATCAAGCTTGGAGCCCTCCGAAGATGTGATGGTCATTCCTTGGGAGCCAAGCCGGATGAACCCCATAGTAGACTATTTGAGGACCGGTGTGTTACCTGAGTCAAAACCAGAGGCCCAAAAGATAAGAATGAAAACCGCCAGATATGCTCTATACAACGGCCAACTATACCTCAAGTCTTTCTCCGGGCCATATTTAAGATGTCTCACACCCTCCGAAGCTTCTGCGGTCATAGAAGAGATACATGCTGGATCATGTGGCAATCATTCTGGAGGAAGGTCTTTAGCCCATAAAGTTCTCACCCAGGGATACTTCTGGCCTTATCTGTCAAGGGACGTTGAGGTCTACACCCGACACTGCAAAAAGTGCCAATTTCATGGAGATGCCATTCATCCACCGTTGGAATTACTGAACCCAACAATTATCCCTCACCCTTTTGCCCAATGGGGTATGGATATTGTGGGTCCTCTCCCGTAAGCTATACGATCTACCACACATGTCCTTCTGGCTACGGATTACTTTACCAAGTGGGTGGAAGTCGAGGCATACTCTACTATCAAAAGTAGCCATGTTATAAAGTTCATCTGGATTCACATTATTTATAGATTCGGTCTACCCCAAACTATAATGATGGACAATGGTACCAATTTGGATAACAAGAAAGTTCAAGCATTCCTGGCAAAGCATGAGATCAATCAGAACACTTCTTCCGTTGGCTATCCACAGGGAAATGGACAAATAGAACAATTTTTGATACACTCAAGAAAAAGCTTGAAGAGGCAAAAGGAGCCTGGTTGGAGAAATTTCCTAAGGTGTTATGGTCCTATTGAACTACTCCAAGATAACCAACAGGAGAGACCCCTTTTGCCATAGCCTATGAGGCCGAAGCCGTTA
The DNA here is from genome assembly GCA_963922005.1 of Cornus suecica. Taxonomy (NCBI): domain Eukaryota; kingdom Viridiplantae; phylum Streptophyta; class Magnoliopsida; order Cornales; family Cornaceae; genus Cornus; species Cornus suecica. The sequence continues at coordinate 51,925,499 of OY998239.1, forward strand.
TCCTGACCGAATTGAAAGTACCTACTTTGATAAGTCAAGCCTAGGAGGAAGGTCTAAACAATCAACACCTAGTCCATGATTTGGACCTACTGGAGGAAAGAAGAGAAGTTGTCGGGATAAGGCTGGCTGCCTATCAGCAACAAGTTAGGGCACGGTTTAATCAGAAAGTTAAGAGAATAGAGTTTCAGGTAGGCCATATGGTACTCAGAAGAAAGATTGGGATTATTAGCAAGTTACGGGAGACATGAGAAAGACCTTATACAATAATTGAGGTCATCGGTCGCGGTGTTTATCGGGTACAGAAGAACGAGACAGGCCGCATCGAGCCCAACTCTCAGAACGCTTATCGGCTGAAGATGTATTATCCTTAGGTAGTTTCTTTTTCTTATTAAACAGTAAAATAAAACTGTGTCTTGCATATGACACCTTTTGCTGATTATAATAAAACATTTGTGCCCGATGTTCGGCACCTCTGCCTTATAATACTCAAGTTCTTTTGAATAAAGATACAGTCTATTTTTATACTCATATTTATGAGAAGACGTCATGTTTAATTGAAATATTCCTAAGTGTTGAGTTTAAACCTGATTTGAACTAACCAGATGGCAAAAATAAGTCTCAGAGGCCATATGCCCGAAGGCTTTATGTTTAATTGAAAATTTTCCTAAGTGTTGAGTTCAAACCTGATTTGAACTAACCAGAGGGCAAAAACAAGTCTCAGGGGCCATATGCCCGAAGGCTTCATGTTTAATTGAAAATTTTCCTAAGTGTTGAGTTCAAACCTGATTTGAACTAACCAGAGGGTAAAAACAAATCTCAGGGGCCATATGCCCGAAGGCTTCATGTTTAATTGAAATTTTTTCTAAGTGTTGGGTTCAAACTTGATTTGAACTAACCAGAGGGCAAAAACAAAGTCTTAGGGGCCATGTGCCCGAAGGTTTCATGTTTAATTGAAAATTTTCCTAAGTGTTGAGTTCAAACCTGATTTGAACTAACCAGGGGGCAACACCAAGTCTCAGGGGCCAGATGCTCGAAGACTAAATATTAAAACACAAAATTTTACTAAAACCAAAACGACAAGAACAAAATACCACTAAATTGGGAAAGTTCTTTTTCATTAAAAAAATGATAGAAACTACAAAAACACCCTTCTAAAAAGGGGTAAGTACAGAGAACTTAAAATCCTATTTTACTCAAGGGGAGGGTAGTCTTCTCCCTTCAAGATAGCAGCAAACTGCTTCTCATTTTCAGAAGTCGGTGGGTCCTTATAAGGAAGAGACACTCCCATGAAAGCATCAAACTCCTCAGCAGTCTTGAACTCCCAATCTGCCAAGGGAATATGCTCCATTTTGTGTCTATCTCGCCATGCTCTGACCAATCGAACATTACAGATGGTGACGTACCGGTTGTGCATGTCCAGACCACCCAAACAACATACCTCTACCTTGGACCGCTCGAGAGCCAGAAGATTATCTGACTCCGCCTTTTAAGCAGCTATCTTTTGGTAGGCTGCCTTCGTCTCTGCAAGTTCAGTAGCTAAAACCATCTTTTCGGTAGCTAAAACCCTCTTCTCAGCCTCTCTGGTCTCCAGAAGGCTCTTATGCTCAGATATACTCTAGCGAAGACCATTCGCCTCTTTGACCAGAGCAACACGATGCTTGTTATTTTGCTGGAGTTGGGCCTACATCTTGGCCATTTCCCGGACATCAGATTCCACGACATTGTTGTAGGCCTGGATCCCATAAAGAAGTTACGGAAAAAGTGCATGTTAGTGCATAACTAAGTGTAAAATTAAGGGAAAAAGTGCATGTTAGTGCATGATAGTTACCAACCTCCATGGCCATTGTGGAGTTTTTCTTCAGAAGCTCAGTCCTGGAGATCTTCGACTGAGCAGCCCTATCGGCCGGAGTCCAAATCCCCTTCGCCATAACTCAAAGTGTTCTGGCTGGCAGATGGTAAGATGGTCGGCACAGACCGGAGTCCCATCAAGAAAAGGAAACTTTGGCTCCCAGGGAATAGAAGTACAGGGGGCATCCTGAGCCTGAGGAGTTTCGCTCGTCGAAGCATCAGTAGCTTGGGTCCTAGGTCTTTTATTGGCCGCTCCACCACCTGTTCTAGATCGGGTCCTCGTGATTGGAAGATTTGCAGAAGAAGGCTGAGGTAGATCTATTGGACTTTGTGATGGCGGAGGTACTGGAGACGCCCGGGGTGCCGTTGAGAGTGGTATAGCGTCAACCAGGTTGACCCCTTCAGGAACCTGAGTGCGTCTAGCAAAAAGGGGTTTAACCGGCAAATCTATCCTGTCAACAGCAGTGCCCAAGTTAGAAATCATCTCCAGATTGACTTTAGTCAAAATGATAGTGGCAGATCGGATATTGTTCCAGATTTTGGCCTTCAAAAGGGCTATCCGTTCTTTTATGAGGGACAAGGGAATTTCTCTATCCTCATAACCTAGAAATCTGTATGCGTATTCCCCCCGATGTAAATCACATAACTCACAAAGACATGAAGCCTTATACAGGGGACGGTAGACAAACAAACGAATGGAATTGCAGGTGTGTGGGATCGGGAATGTCAAAGAGAATGGGTAAAACCAATTGCCGCTAACAACTACCATTCTCTCTTTCCATCCTTTATCGGAATTTTCTGTACCAGAACATATACCCCGACCCTGGAAGGGAAGGAGGTTGTATCTACCCTTACTTTCTCTGGCATTTTGGAAAAAATAGCAGAGAAGCAAGTCGGCTAAACCTAGATTAATGTCCAGATCCCTGTTGTATAAGAAGAGCATGAACATAATCCTAAGGCTATTCGGGTTGAGTTGAAGGGGGTGCAACCCTAACATAAAAAACACGTAATGAAAGAAAGGGTGAAGAGGGAATCTTAAGACTTTAAGATGAACCGCCGATAGCAAGATACTACCTGGTTGAAGTCCCTCACTCTTAGAGAAGTCTAAGTAGCCTGGGTAAGGGGTCACAAAAACATCACCAGGTACGTGGGTCTCAGCCCGAAGATGTTTTACGTCTACCTCGGGCCTTGCTTTCTTAAGAGGGGCAACCACGAAGGTTCGGAAGGTTTTGGGTTCACAGATTCGTCATTATCATGAGAACCCCCTGTAACGGGTGTTCCCGGATTCGTTGACAAACCCGGAAGGTCAGCATTTAGAGGGACTATTTTTGGGACAGAGGCCTCTTGACGGATGGAAGAAGGGCTATCACTACTGGTAGGGTCGGTGTCGGTTACAGAGGACAAAAGGACCTCCTCTACTAACCTAGTATCATCGCTATCGGACATAGTTTCAGAAAGGTAGAAGAGACAGACGGGAGGCATAGGTGAAAATTAAAAAACAAAAAAGAGGGAAGGACTATTCGACTTACTCAGTTGATAAGGAAGAGGCAGGAAGAGCTTCGGGTAGAAGTAGACGTCTGTTCTGATGGAGATTCTTAAATGCCGACAGAAAAGATTGCAGGAATAAAAGATAGATGAGTTCCAGGAGCAAAAGTTGAGAGAGAGAGGCAAAAGCGAAAAGTTGTGAATGAGAAGAATGAAGAAATCAAATGGTTTAAAGTGGGTTTTATAGCAAGAATGGAGCATGCCAAAAGTCTACACGAAGCCCGAAGTTTGCACATTGCACGATGAGCCGTCATGGTGCGAGGATTGAGGAAGTTATGGCCTCATATTTTGAAATGCAATTAAATACCAAATGAAGATATGCCAACTCATCACCATCATTCCCCATAAAAGTGTTAATGTATACATGAATATGTGTAATTTCGGTCATGAGCTATGATGTGAATCATAAGCCCATAACCTCAGGGGCCTATGTAATAGTCAGAAATTACATGGCCCAATATAGATGGGCCATATGATTGATGGGCCGCGTGACTGATGGGCCGAAAGACTGATGGGTCGTGGGACTAATGGGCCCATAGAGGTTTCTAGAAAATGAGTAGTCCATAAGTTAAGGATTTGTCCTACTTATGAAAAAGAGAGTCCAAAAAAGAAAATAATTTATCAAATCCCATGATTTAAGGGATTGATAAACTTGGATAAATGGGCTTGACCCATTTACCAAATTTTGTATAAATACACGGTTTAAAGATGAATAAATGATCCAATTTTTAACCTAATTCATTGTGTATTTTTCTGCATCTACATATATATATATATGAATCATTTGACTAATTTATAAAATAAATAAATAAATAAATTAAGTCATCGATTATTTTTATGCAAATTTCAATTCATTATAGCCCTTTGGCCACGTTATCTATAATTTTTGTCATTAAAAAATAAATAAAATCCATTCCCTTATATTTATTGTTTCTATTCAATGATTATACTATAATCTTGGTTTTAGTCGTGATTAGAATGGAGATTATGGAACACACCAAGTTTGGGGGAGGTTTCGACAACATCTTGAAATCTTGCTCTCACGAGTGGTAATATTATTCTATCCCTATGTTTTAATGTTTATTAGAACCATGAGGACATGGTTTGACTCAAGTTTAGGGGGTTGGAATAGTATAGACATGAATATAAGGAATACAATTTTTTTAAAGTTTTTAAAGAAAAATGAAAAAATCTGCAGTAACTACTGGTGGCTACTGTTAAAAACGTGTAAAACATTGATCGATCGATCGACCTTTCCTGGGATCGTTCGGCAGATAAAAAAAAAATCTGAAAAAGGAAAAGAAAAGGTTTTATATATATATATATATATATATATATATATAGTGATTTTTCTTGTTATTAACTTATATAAATATAGATATCTATGTAAAATACATATTTATTATATTATTCTAACTCTTAATTTTATTTTTATTTATACTTATTTTTATTTAAACATATTCTTGATTAAATTTGTGAGTTAATTAGGATATGAGACTAGTCTAGAAAATAAATGTATGTGATTATTTTCTGCTTTTATGAATAATAGTTAAATTAGAAAGGTGAAAGGATGTGGTTCTCCATAGGTGAATAAATTTGGTGAAATTGAAAATGGAAAAGATAATCTTGACCTATAAGCACATCCACATAATCTTTATAGTTTCATTTATGAGCATATAAGGTATTATCTCTAATATATATATACTGAAAAGTAAAAAAAAGAAAAAAATATATGCAAGTGCGTAAACATTCTCCTCAAATCGCAATCAAAATATGAAATGGGGATAATGGTGTACTAAAAAGAAAAAAATAGAGGAGAAAAAGCAAATAGGAGAAGAAAGCCTTCTCCAAAAAAAGAAAGAAAAAAAATGCATATATATAAGAAGAAAAAACAAAAAGAAAGAGGAAAGCCCTCTTCAAAATACATATATACTAAGAATAAGAAATGTTGTTATGCTTCCCATGAATGTATATTTAATAACTAATTGTATGAAGCACTCTGCCAACAAATTTAGAGGATACATATTACTGAACCTCAAGTGGTTATATATGTTTTTTTTTCTTTTTTTCTTCCGGTCAATAATGTGGGTATATATGTTATAGTCTATAGATATACCATATGTGCTTGATTACCATCAAGTATGGATGATTAGAACAAGCTGAAGAGTTTTATACAATTATATAGGCCCGTTTGGGAATTATTGTTTTTGTTTTTGTTTTGAGAACCAAAAAATAAGAATAATTCTTGTTCATGTTCTTATTTTCTCACCCAAAAGAACAAGAACAAAAAATATGTTTGGGGCAAAAAAACACACATATTCTCACCCAATTTTTCCTCTCTACCACAATTTTTTTTTTTTTTAAAAATCCCAAAAAGAACAAAAAAATAAGTTTTTATTGTTCCCTTATTTTTTCTACTATTCACGAAAACAGTTTCCAAATTGAGAACAGAACAAATAATAAAAAGGGTTGCCAAACATGTTCTGTTCTCCTGAACAATGCCAAAAAATAAAAAACAGAACAAAAACACTCTATCCAAACGCACCCATACACTGTCCTCTGATCTTGAAATGATTGGTGTAAACAGAACACTTGCTAGGCTTTAGTGATATGCATATAAATATATAATAAACCTTTCGAAAAATTGAGCACACAGGTCCAATATTGTCGATAACAGAATTATTAGGTCATTACATTCAATGGGTGGTCCATTATGGATGAATGTAATTAGAAAAATAAAATAATATATATTTTTCCCAAAAAAATTATTTTTCTGAAAAAAGTCATATTTTTTGAAAATAATTCGGAAAATATATATTTTTGACGAATTATATATATATTCCAAAATATATATCATTTTCCAATATATATATATATATTTCTCGAAATATATATATTTCTCGAAATATATGTATTTCCGAAATATATGTATTTTTTCCAAAATATATATGTTTTCGAAAAATATTTTTTTCCGAAATATATAAATATTTTTTAAATTTATAGTTTTTACAAAAAATATAATTGATTTTCGAAAAATAAATTTTTTAAAGACTTGATTTGACTAAACCCCCCTATACTATTGATGGTAGTTTATGTATTATGACTCAAAATGTGAGGGGATGGGGCATAATAATAAAATTGAATAGTATAAGGGGCAAAGTGGATAAAATAGAGATTAGTTGATTAAATTGTATAGTATTAGGGGATTTTGTGAAATTAACCCTTTATAATTCTCTCTCTCTCTCTCTAATCTCTCTCTATATACCCCCCGCAAAAAAAAAGAAAAAAAAACAATTATATATATACCTATATATATGCACGTATATATCACTATATATATATACATATATATATGTACGTATATATAATTATCTATAGTGATATAGAGAGAGAAAGATTAGAGAGAGATATATAATTATAAATTAAAATTGAGTTTGTGATAAATTAAAGTTTTGGAGTAATTAGTTGAGATAAAGTGAGTTTGTGATAAATGATAGAAATTATAAGTTGAAATTGGGATTTAAATTGAAATTGAGTTTGTGATAAATGAAAGGTGTTGAAATTAGTGTAATATTAACTTATTAACTTTCTGGTTAGCAGTCCTATATATATATATATATATATATATATATATATATTAGGGCAATACATAGATGGGTAAACAAAATCATATGGGTCTGACCCACATTGGGTCAGGCCAAAAGACACCCACACACTATAACTAATACTCCCCCTGAAGCTGAAGCATAGATATTAATCATGTCCAGCTAGGGAAGGCAAAAAAATCCGCCTCGCCCCGAACCCGCCCCGTTTATCCACCCCCCCTGTAACACCCCGTGTTATATTCCTATTTCCTGAAATTATATTTATATTTAATTTCAGTAATGACGTCACTTGTTCGTGACGTATTATTTATTCTTGGTATTTGATACCTGTAAATTTTTCGCGTTTAGTTTTAAAGTCGACTGAATGACTTTACGGTTTCTCTTTGACGACTACGCGAATTCTTATTCTCGACTACACGGTATTAGTGCTTTTACGGAACCGGTGTGAAGAGTATTAAATTACTTTCTCGGTGTTCCGGTTGTTGGATTTCTAAACCGGTATAATTCTTTCGGACTAATTTGGTAAATTGGTGTCCCGTGTAATTTCCAGTTACCTAAATTACACTTGGGGGTTGGTCCATATAAGTTGGGATTTATTATATATATTTAATTATATATATATATATTGAAGTGGGGTCATTTCGTAATTTAGGGTAATTAAAGGGTTGCATTTGCAAATAGTACATATATATGTATACATGTATACGCTTCAACCTGCTACAACAGATCTGCTCCTTCTCCTCTTCACGTTGCAGACACCACCCCACTTTCTCCTCTCAACAGACCCGGCCACACTCCTTCACCTCCATGGTCGCCGGCGAGAGGGAGAGAGAGAGAGAGTCGGCAACAGAGAGAGAGGAAACCGGACGGAGAGGCGCGGCCATGGTGGTCCGCCGCTGATGTAGCAGCGGCAATGGCGGCGCGTTGCAGACGGGGTTGCTGGGCGGTGGACGGCAGCGGCGACCTTGGCAGACGGCGGCGCAGGGGCGAGTAGCTGCGGCTGGTGCACGCAGCAGGGACGGCCAGTGCTGTTCGCGTGAGCAGTGGCGACTCCGGCTGGGCTTCGGCCAATTTTTCGGCGACCTTCCGGTGATCGGTTTGAGCCGATTTTTGGTGAGTAGCTCCGTATATACATGGTATTCGTCATACATTAATTTCGTGATTTTAGGATGAATGGTTTGCCCGGAAATCGCATATATAGGTTATAGATTTCGTTTGGGGTATTTTAGATTTAACCCAATTAATTAACCGATTATTAATGGGCTTCGTATATATCGTATATATCGTATAGGTTGTCAAGACGGACATTTCGATATATACGAAATAATTATCGGACGATTTTGGTCGGCGGGCTTCGTGTTCGGGCGCCGGTACTGTGCTGTTTCAGGCTGTTCGGTAACGTATAATTAGGTGGGAAATTTTATTTCTCACTCCGCATTATTGAAGTAGTTTAGGGGCGCAAAACCCTTATTTAATTTAATATAAATATATTAAATCGTTAATTTAAATATCTATAATTCGTTTAGAATCGGAATTGGACTTAGGAATTAATTTAAGAAAATTAATTAAATTATTTCCTATGTAATTAAATAATTTCCTATATGAATCCAATAGGAATAGATGGCTTAGAATTTCCCTTGAAAATAAAATGAGTTAGTAGAGATTCGTGGAAACTTAGACGTTGTGCTAAGTTCCTTTGCGATACGTGAATTAATTGCTTTAATTTATTTTAAAGGCATGATAAGGGAATTGAAATATTTTCTAAAGAATTAAAGAAAATATATATTTTGAAAACATGAATTGTATATGAATTTGTTTTCATATGATTTAAATGTTTTATTGTATTTTAAAGCATGTAAGGAGATTATGAGATTATGTTGATAGTACCATGTGGGTAATTGCTTAAATATGATGCACTATATATTTATGTTGAGTACAGGGGTATGTATCCTGTAGGGACGGTTTTGTGTCGGATTGTATCCGTTAACCTGTGATGGGCGCCGTGTGAATTATATATGAATATTGTACATAAATATGATGCATTACATATTTATATTGAGGCATGATTGTCATTTAGACCTGGATGCATATTGAGTTGATATATGTGGGTTGTGAAATCATGTGGGGATGTCTTTGTGTCGAATCGTCGCAACAACTGGCCAGGTAAAGGTGTCTCCCACCTATGGAACTAAAAAGCCAGAAGGTGATATAGGGTTGGTTGCTGCCCCATCGTGGTGGTATGCGCCACTCTCGGGTCCTGAGTATATTGCAGGAAAAGGTGTCTCCCACCTACGGAATTTGGATATAGGGTTGGTTGCTGCCCCATCGTGGTGGTATGCGCCGCTCTCGCAGGGGAGTCGCAAGTAGGGCTCTCGTGCAACCGTCTTCCTTGTTGAAAGTGTAGTGTCAAAAACACTTGGGAATGATCGGTGCGGTACTCTTTCTCCTTGTAAATGGGTGGAGTGCGTATTCGTTAACCACGTGATGTGGGCAAAGGGTGGTGTATGAGTCACATTGTATTTGCATGGCATTTATGTGATTTCATTTGACATGTATACGTGATATTATTACATGTGATGTTGGAGCAGGTTTAATATGTGTTATTATTGCCTGTTGGATTTTGGAGCATGTTGTGTATGAATATTGCGAATTTAAATTCATATCTTTGTAAAATGCTCAGTTGATAATGATTAACGTGAAAGAAAATGATTACATGTGGTAATAAATCAAGTATAATGAAATGTTTATTTTATACTTGTGAGTATATATACTTTCGCACCCTTGGGGGAGGTTAAGTATATTCGTGTAGTAATCTCTTTGGAATGATTATGGTTAGTCGTGTGACTGTGTTGGAGATTGGAGATTAGAGATTGATTTTAGTATCAGTTATGAATTAGGGCCTTGGAGAAGGTGGGTGATGAGATTGTGAGTTGTAGTATGGACCTTTAGGTGTCTTTCACTTTTGAGGAATAGGCTATCAACTGTAGTTGAGATTTTGATTGGTGAGAAGAGGTTATGGTTGAGTGACTTTATTAAGTACTCGAGGTACTGTAGTTGACAGACTTGGTTCTAGTGCTTAGTTCATTCCCTAAGCATTCCTTGTACTGTGTTTTGTACGCTAGTACGTAGTCGTTGACTTCTATGTCATTCCTTGAGTTGTCGGTTACGGCGTGGTGCCGAACCTCTTCCATGTGTTGTCATTTGATTTGGTGGAGTTGGAAACGAATGGTTGTCTTCCGTGAGTCCAACGTGTTGTACTTCCTTTACTGTCCTTTTGGGCATTATAGGAATTCATAGAGTTGTGTTTCTCTTATTTGACTGTCATTTCGAAAACGGTGTTTTCTAAACTCTTTGTATTTAAAAGGAAAAACTCGTTTTCGCCTACCCCCGTAGAAATGCAAAGTTTCAACACTTTATAAAATGATCTTAGGATCTTCTTTAAAAAGATTTTCAACTTTTAAAAGCCGGTGATGGCAACTGACGGAGACCGGGGGCAAGACGGTCATTTTTACTGTGTGGTTTCTTAAAAGGAAAACTATTTTATTACTTTTCTTGGGATTCTGAGATTTCGAGACTTCTTTCTCGATATCTCATCTTGTAGAGTTTTGAAAGGTGTTCCATTGTTTCACCTTTGTTTTCTATCAGTTCTAAGTCTCGGGTATGAGGCTTGGTGTTGTTCAGTGCACACATATAGTGTTGCCCTTCCTTTCTTCTTGGTTTTTGACGTCACCACTTAGGTGATTCGAGTTATTCCACATGTTGTGGGCATGGATACCGAGTGGATTGGGTTCCTTGTCCAGGTGTTCTCCTTAACCACTTGTGGTGTTTTAACCTTGACATTGTTGTCTCGGTTATCTGTTGGTTTAGCATGGGGAAGTCTTTTCCTTCGCCTTGCTTTGGTGACCCTGAGGTGGTCGTTCTTGTGAGTTGAGTTCGTGTACTCTTAGTGATTTGATTGGGTGGTTTTCCTCGCCTAAGGTGAGAGTGTTAGTGATGTGATTGACCCTATTGATGATAGTATCATGAGGTCGATATGATTTATGGTATGGTGATATGATTAAGGTGATCTAGCCTTTGAGATGTAGATTTTCCTTAGGAATGGGATGAGGTTTGTTATATATATGGATGACGGTTGTGTTAGTACGCAAGGACGTGAGTACTTTTCCTCCTGTGTTATCGGGGAGTGAGTTATGAGTATTCCTTGGTACTAGTGATGGATTTTGATCCCTGTGGATATTAGAGGTGAGTGTGTTTCCCCTCCGTTTAGATTTTCTGGTTAGCGTTGTGAGCGTTGGATGATTGGTTAGATTTGACCTTAGTGTCGTGTACCTAATGTACGTTGGTGAGAGTAGTGTAGACTACTGGTGTTGGGTACTTGGAGTACGAGTTTTAGAGACTCATGTTGTGTATTTATATATATATATATACGTGTAGATATATATATATATATATTCCCTATATACTTACGTATACTCGTTTACGATAGTATATGAGCGTGTGACTTGGGTTTGCGTGGATGAGACCAGTTGGGCTATATTTATATCTTATTAGACGGTTTAGCTTTACCTAAACTATCAGAGGATGTGGTAGTTAGGATATCTTTTCCCACTGAGCTTATTTGCTCACGGAGGGAATTTCATTGGCCCCCCTGGTATTCCACGCCAGGTTGCAGGAAATATACGGCTATGAGCAGGATGCAGTGCAACGGCAGCTTTCTTTTGTTTCCTTGTTACAGGTTTTGGAGTTGCGTTGGGTGATGCGGTTACAGTTGCAGCACGACTGGGTTTGGGGACGATAGGTATCCGCTTTCAGTTTCTTTAACCATTGTTATGGGATTATTATGTATCTCTTTTGGGAGCCAGTCTGTTGGCATATCCCTATTGATGTATTATTTATTTCCTGTACTTATTCTTTCAGGATGTATTGTATCTATTCCGCACAGTTAGGTGTTTTTCTGTATTTTTATTCGAGCAATTGTGGCTCTGTTGATTTTAGAGGGTTTGGAGGGGTTTTGGTTTCTTTCCACTACCTCGGCCCTATTAGGATTGATGAATGTGGGGCTTGGAAGCCATTGTGATTATTGAATTGCTTTGGGCAGGTTATTGTGTTGTGTTTGGTTGTCCGGATGTTCCATTTACAAACGGAACTCTGCCGGATTTTCGTTAGATTCCGCTGCTTAGTTTATTATCCATTTGGGTATGGAATATACCATTTCTATCATTAACCCATATGTTTTCATGGTTAATGATGTCTTAGTTGATCATTCATGTTAAGGGTTACATTCTGGATTCCTTGGATATCCCAGTTCGGGAGTCTTAGGGATTTAGGAGCGTGTCTGTTGGTATCTGAGGATACTTTTGAGTTCTAGTATCCTATTTGGCATGGAGTATAGTTTTCATTGTTATTCCATGTATTTCCTTTGTTATTATTGACTTTAGTAGTCGCTTGGTTTGCGTCACCCTTTAGGGGCGTGACAGCATGGTATCTGGACATTCATTGCAACCCTTTATGGGTGTTTGATGACTGAATGTCTTTTGGTTCTCGTTTCTTTTTACTTCCGCAATCACTCCCTTAACTCTTAGGCTCGGGTTTCGGAGTCCTAGGAATTCGGGGCGTCCCCCCCCGAACCCAACCCGCCCCGCCCCGATTAGGTATATGTATATATAAATTTATATACATTTATGTACATATAATATTCTCCTTAATTATAGATTTATTGTTTGATTTTGATTTCATATAGATTTATTCTAGAAAAAAATTCTCGAATAATAATATTAATTAGAAATAAAATAATATTATTTTTTATTATTAAAAAATATATTTTTAATAAAAATAATACGTAATCGGGGCGGGGACTGGGCGGGGAGCTAACCGGGGCGGGGCGGGGCGAGTCGGAAAAATAAAAAATTAAACGGGGACGGGGCGGGGAAAAATAATCTGGTACGGGTACGGGGCGGGTGATACCCGCCCCATTGCCATCCCTATGTCCAGCTTGTTACATATATAAGAAACTCGATTGCCCATAAGAGATTTAGTAAACACATCTGCTTGCTGATCACTGGTCTTCACATGCTTCAAAGAGATTTGTCCACCTTGTAGCTTATCCCGCACAAAATGATAATCCACTTCAATATGCTTTGTTCTTTCATGAAAAATAGGATTAAAGGCAATATGTATAGTTGTTTGATTATCACACCACAACTGGGACAGTTCTGATGACTTGTAACCAAGTTTATCGAGAAGTTGTTGCAAATATATCACCTCACTAGTTAAGTGAGCCAATGCACGATACTCTGATTCAACACTGGAGCGAGCCACTACATTATGTTTCTTGCTCTTCCAAGAAATCAAATTACCACCAATGAACACACAGTAACCTGTAGTAGATTTCCTGTCACACGGGGATCCTGCCCAATCAGCATTCGAAAACCCTTCAATCCGCATATGGCCATAGTTATTATACAATAATCATCGACCTGGAGTACCTTTAATATATTGTAGAATATGAATCACTGCATCCTAATGTGGAACACGAGGCGCTGCCATAAACTGACTAACCACACTTACAGGAAAGGCAATATCAGGACGGGTTACTGCAAGATAATTAAGTCCCAACCAAACGTCTATAACGCTCAGGATCAGAGAACACATCTCTATCTTCTCCAGATAATTTACCTCCAGGAGCCATATGAGTATCACATGGTTTAGCATTCATCATCCCCGTGTCACGTAACAGATCTAGAACATATTTTCTTTGAGAGAGAAATATTCCCCGTTTGCTACTGGCCACCTCAACTCCCAAGAAATAATGAAGACAACTAAGATCCTTTGTCTGAAACTAAGTCTGCAGAAATACTTTTAGTGAAGAAATACCTGCACCATCGCTGCCTGTGATCATAATGTCATCAACATAAACAACAAGTAAAATGCTACCTGCATCCGACTGGCGATAAAAGACTGAGTGATCTTTGGATGCCCGCTTAAGACCAAACTCTAAAATAACATCACTAAAGCGCCCAAACCATGTGCGCAAGGATTGTTTCAAACCATATAGAGACTTCTTCAGGCGGCAAATAAGACCAGACTCCCCCTGAGCAACAAAACTAGGTGGTTGCTCCAAATAAAATTCCTCTTGGAGATCACTATGCAGGAACACATTCTTAACATCTAATTGATAGAGCGGCCAACCAGACGTAGCTGCAAGAGAAATAATGAGGCGTACAAATGCAAATCTAGCCACAGGAGAAAAAGTATCAGTATAATCCACCCCATAAGTCTGAGTATAGCCTTTTGCCACTAGGCAAGCCTTGAGTCTAGCTACAAAACCATCTGGATTCGTTTTAACAACATATACCAATTTACAACCAATAGGTCTTTTGCCCGGTGGGAGGGGCACCAAGTCCCAAGTATGATTGGCCTCTAGGGCAAACATTTCATCCTACATCGCTGCTCGCCAATCTGCAGAAGAGAGAGCCTCAGATAGATTTCAAGGCACATAAATAGAATCCAGAGTTGATACGAAAGCCTGTAATGATGAAGAAACACCTGCATAGGAGAGGGTCGCAGAGACAAGATAACTAACACAACTGCACTTACCCTTCCGAAGAGCAATGGGCAAATCATCGTCAGATGTCTGAACTGGCACTAGAGGATTAGAGGACAAAGAGTTTGATGCAGCAGGGGACGACTTAGGATTAAATACGGGAGTAGAACAAAACACCTAACGTGGTCCACGGACATATGTCTAGAGGGGAGGACACATAAGCTGAACTGAGCGAACTAAGGGGACAGATGTGACACGAATCAAGTCATAGACCAAAAACTCATCAACTTGCGGTGTGGGAGGTGGATCTGCTGATGAAAGATGTGATGAGAAGGAATAAGACTCATGAAAAACTACATCTGATGACACTAAGTACCGCCCCAACTCAGGAGAGAAACACCGATAGCCCTTCTGAGTACGTGAGTATCCCAGAAATATGCACCGTAAGGACTTGGGATCAAGTTTAGTCATTTCAGGTCGAATATCCCGAATATAGCAGGTGCATCCAAAAATGCGTAATGAGAGAGAATGAATAGACTGGTTAGGAAATAATACTTTATGTTGAATCTCCCCCTTAAGAACAGACGATGACATCCGATTGATCAAATATGTTGCAATCAATACTGCGTCACTCCAGAATATTTTTGGGACTCTCATATGAAACATAAGTGCCTGAGCAACTTCTATAATATGTCAATTTTTACGCTCATCAACTCCATTTTGTTGGGGGGTATCTGGACATGAATACTGGTGAATGATACCCTCTTGGGTCATGAATGATGTAAAGGGAGAAGAAAAATATTCACGTGCGTTGTCATTACGCAACGTGTGAATAGAGACAGAAAACTTATTACAAATTTCATTATTAAAAGCACAAAAGACAGAAAAAATCTCAGAACATTGTTTTATTAGATATAACCAAGTAACACGGGAATAATCATCCACAAATGTAACAAAATAACAGAACCCAGACTTAGACTGAACTGGAGATGGACCCCAAACATCAGAATGAACTAGATCAAATGGAACATTTGCTCGTTTATTTATCCTAGACACATATGACACACGACTATGTTTCGCGAACTGACACGGCTCACAAAAAAACTATGGTAAAGACTGAAAAGCTGGATATAGACGCTTGAAACTGGGGAGAGCAGGATGACCAAGGCGATAGTGAAGGTCGAAAGGAGTGGATGACACACCAGAACACGCCATGGATATTGGTTCCTCATCTAGCACGTAGAGTCCTCTTGAAGTGAGACGACCCTTACCAATCGTCCTCTTCGTCGAACGATCCTGAAATTCACAATATTCACCATAGAAAATTACACAACAATTAATTCATTTGGTCAGTGCACTGACAGAAATCAGATTAAAAAGAAGATCAGACAAATATAAAACGGATGACAATTGTAAACTAGGTGTAGGAAATGATTTCCCAATCCCTCGAACAACAATATATGATCCGTCAGCCACCCGAACATCGGGAATAGATGATGTAGGAGAAATGCACTCAATATACATGTGGTGCCATTCATATGGTCTGAAGCTCCAGAATCAATAATCCATGCCCGAGGAGAAGCTGAAAGACAAGCAGTAGATGGACCCGTCTGAGCAACAGTGGCAGATATAGAGACCTGATTAGATAATAAACGAGAGTACTCCTCAGCGGATAAAGTCACATAACCATCATCAACAGTAGTATCCTGGGTCAACTGATTAGTCCCGAATATAATATTTGCGAACCGAACATTAGGTGGTTTATCATGTAACTTACAACATCTGTCACGCATATAACCAATGCCACCACAGTGAAAACAAGCAACTCGACCATCTGGTCCGTGTCCTCCTCGACCCCCACGGCCCCCTTGTTTTCCCCCAGCACTGCCTCCAGATTGACCTACTAGGGCAATCCTATCACCATTATCATTGAATCCGGAAGATTGTCGAGTAGAGCGTTGAGCCCTAGAATATGCCTTTGTAAGTGAAGTTTCGCGACTCACTAGAATCTGAGACCGAGCTGATTCATATTCAGGTTTTAAACCACTCAGGAACACAAGAATAACCAACTGCTCTCTCTGTTTCTGCATCTGATGAATATCTGACGTAATAGGCATCAACATATTAAATTCTTTATATATTTTCTTGAACGAAGCGAAATAATCACTGATACTTTCCATTTGCTCAGGGCGGAATAGGGACTAACATACATCATATAATTTGTTCATATCATCTCGGATAGAATATAGAATTTGTAGATACTCCCACAACTCTTTAACTGAATCACAGTGGGTAACCAACATGGCTACCTTTGGCTCCATTGAATTGATAAGTTGGTTATATAACCGTGCATCATCACGTAACCAAATCTTATAACCTGCAGGGTCAGATTGCTTGTTTAGGAATTCAACAGTAAGATGATCTTCCTTATCCATACCATGAATAGTAAAAAATATCTTTCTCCAACGTTGGAAATTAGATCCATCAAAAAGTTGATTTGTAAGCTTGGTAGAGGCAGAAACAATCTCAGAAAATAATGGGCTTGTTGTTGTTCTCAACAGCCCTATCACCGAAAAACGACAAATCTGCCATAATAAAATCTTAAAAAAAAAAAATCCAGAGATGACCCTGCAAATCAAAACAGAAAAAAAAAACTAACAAGGAGGAACCACACCCCTAATCACATAAACAAGGGGGAACCGCACCCCTATATATATCAAGACAACTTTTCAGTCAAGGACCCATTACGAAATTAGGGTTTCATGATCGGAATTACGAAAACAGACCGAGTATCACAAAAACAATTCTCGGGGCGCTGCCCCTAGACCCTGTTGGGGTGCTGCCCCTGGACCCCGCGAGCTGACCGGGCAGCTCGATCCCCGACCGGGGCGCTGCGTAGCGGAATTTGCCTTCACAAAAAAAAACAAAGGTTAGGGTTTGTGTGGATTAGGGTTAGGGAAGAAGAATGGTGATTAGGGTTAGGGTTTTATGAGAAGAGAGTTTCTCAAAATTCGGTATCTGGCTCTGATACAATGTTGAAATTAGTGTAATATTGACTTACTAACTTTCTAGTTAGTAGTCCTATATATATATATATAAATATTAGGGCAACACATAGATGGATACACAAAATCATATGGGCTTGATCCATATTGGGTCAAGCCCAAAGACACCCACACACTATAACTAATAAAAGGAATTGGAGTTTTGGAGTAAATGAGTGAGATAAAGTGTGTTTGTGGAATGGAGAAACCACGATGGACTAACTATTAAGGCACTCTCATATGTACTCTGATGTACGTGATTAAGGTTGGACATGGTTAAGTTGTCTATTGACTTGAGATTTATATATTATTTCATGTATGGGTACGTGGTTTTCCTATTAATTGTTATTCCATCTATGGTTACTTGGTTTGCTTATTAATTATTATTCCATCTATGAATACTTAGTTTACTTACTGAGATTTATGTATTTGGGATTAGGAGTATGGTTAAGGGTATTAGAGTTTTCTCGCATGTTTCTATAAGGTGTCATTGAGTGATGATATGATTATTGGTACTCTGTTTGTGATCATGTATAGTCTACTTGCTCGTGGGCCTGACATTCCCTGAGATTTGTAAAGTGTTGCAATGACACCCCTTGGAGGCATAAAATGACTTTAGTGTCCTTGATTATTCTAATTTTCATGTGAAATCTCTAAGTTACCCCATGCCTAAATCCTACAGTTTACCCATTACACCAACCACCCTTATCATTACACTTTTATTAGTAAAATATTTACAATAAATAAATAAGTTATACTCTCTCCGTCCCAAATTATAAGTCTCTTTTGGGGATTCAACTTTTTAAGAAGATGATTTTTATTGTAGCGTTAGTGAATGAAATACCAATTTTACACATGATCCCACCATAGTGATGTGATGCTTTATAGTGTATATGTTTTATAACTTTAATGTTTGAAGGTTAAATTGGTAAAATAATCAAATAAAGTACTTGAACTTTTCAAAAGTGGACACTTATTTTGGGACAACGAAAAGATGAAAAATGGACACTTATTTTGGGACGGAGGGAGTACAATATATATAATTCTATTTTAAATATAAAAATTCAAAAATATCAAAAATATTTTGAAAAATATATTTAAAGGTAAATTCTATCACTAATTTTTTTTTATCAATAATAATACTAAGAAAATCTCATTATTTAATTTTGCTCTTAATTTTTAATATATTACTATATAAATATTTTTCAAAAAACATTAAATGGCTATATCTAATAACCATTATAGGTATTACATATCTAATAATATATATATATAAATTTTTATGTACGAATAATTTTTTTTTTTATATTTTATACTATTGACAATCAATAATTTTAATGTAATTTGATAATATAATGGAATATCTTATTTAAATTATCTTACACTTTACTTATTATTGGTATTACATATTTATGAAATTCTACCATTATATTATCAAATTTTCTAATGGAATATGATTTTCTTTGGTATTACATATTTAAGGCCCTGTTTGGCATAGTTTCTGTTTTTGGCTTCCCGTGGAAGAAAAAGAGAAGCAGAAACTATTTTGAGAAGCTGGTACCCCCAACTTCTTTAAAACGTTCTTCCAAGGCCCATAAACTCTTCTAAAATTTTTGTCAAACACCGTTCAAAACAACTTTTACCTCTAGGAAGCCAAAAACAGCGTTTGAAAAGCCAATCCAAACAAGACCTAAATAAGATTTAAAATATCTTACACTTTACCCATTGTATGTATTAAATACCTAAATTTTTTTACCATTATATTATCAAATTTCATAATGGAATGCGATTTTCTTTGGTATTACATATCTAAATAAGATATTCCATTATAGGTATTACATATCTACTAAATAATATTCCATTATATTGTCAAATTTCATTAAAATTATTGATTGACAATAGTATAAAAATATCTAATTTTTTTTTTCTATTCGTACATAAAAATTTATATATATTTTATTAGATATGTAATACATATAATTGTTATTAGATAAACCTTTAATATTTTTTGAAAAATATTTATATAGTAATATATTAAAAATTAAGAGCAATAATTAAATAATGAGATTTTCTTAATATTATTATTGATGAAATTTTTTTAGTGGTAGAATTTACCTTTAAATATATTTTTAAAAATATTTTTGATATTTTTGAATTTTTATATTTAAAATAAAATTATATATATTGTAAGTTTTATTTATTTATTATAATTTTTTTTTAATAATAAGAGTATGATGCTAAGAGTGATTGATGTAATGAGTAAAATATAGGATTTAGGCATGAGATAATTTAGAAATTTCACGTAAAATAGGACACTAAAGTTGTGATTTCAACATTTTACAAACCTCACCAACATTTACCTGTGACCGAAACCTCTGGGCGTCATTGCAAATTACCCAAAAAATATATATCTATTGTTACATTCCTGCAGAGCTTTCCTTCGTCGACAGCAAAAACCACCACACCGATCCCTCTCCCTCCCTTTGCACCACCACCTCCGTCATCCCACATAGCGTTAGGGTTTCAATGAATTGTCCTTTAGTAGTTGATTCCGTCGACCGCGGACAGAATTTAAAGACCAAGTAAGTCCCCACTTAAACTAGAGAAATCGTGGCCTAATGGGGGAAAAGGAAAACATCCCAAGGTATGTCAGTCATTTTATATATATATTTTTCTTCAGTTAAAAGATATTAAATATGTATAAGTAAGAGGATTCTATATCAAATATTAATGGCTGATTCGTCCCAAATCAATAATTTTGGAGTAGTTTAGGGGCACTTGCATGTATATGGTCAATTTGTCGAAAATGTAAGGGTAGATTGTAGTGACACCCCGTGGGTCAAGTTAACGGTCTTTTAACATAATCCTTAATGACATCCCGTTGGAAGCGTAAAATAACTTAAATACCTTTGATTATATTAATTTGCATGCCAAATGTCTGAGTTATCCTCATGTCTATGCCTAAATCTTACAGTTCACCCACTAAACCAATCAACCTTATTACTAAATTTCACTAAACTATATACTACATAAAATATCAAAGTCATATTTAATTTTTTTTATAAATTATTTTTTGTTTACTTTGTTACTTAATTGGGTTAACTTCATTTACACCTTCGATGTTTTCTTTTATTTCAATCAAACTCCTCCGGGTTTAAGAATTTTCATTTACACTTCTTATTTTTTCAAACCCACGTCATTAACACCTCATAATGCCACTTAATACCTAAATTACCCTCAATGTTGAGATATGTGGTGATAGAAAACAAGGTTCAAGACCCTAAAATTTTATTATCCAAACAAGACATTAATTTTTTAATTTGGCATATATAATAAAACAAA
Source organism: Cornus suecica (assembly GCA_963922005.1). Taxonomy (NCBI): domain Eukaryota; kingdom Viridiplantae; phylum Streptophyta; class Magnoliopsida; order Cornales; family Cornaceae; genus Cornus; species Cornus suecica. The sequence goes on from OY998239.1 coordinate 51,946,426, forward strand.
TTTGTTTATACTAAAATATATAAAAAAATATTAAAAAAAAAAAAATTCTAATTGGTAGTTCGAAATATGTTTTTTTATATTTCGGACTTAATACTTTTTATATTTTAGAATAATTGGTAGTTTTGGAAAAATATTTCGGTATTAATTTTTTATTTTGGCATAAATAAAAAAAATTAATGTCATACTATTTTTTTTTGAACTACCAATTAGTGTGAAATATAAAAAAATTGAAGTCCGAAATATAAAAAAAAATTTCGAACTACAAATTAGATTTTATTTTTTATTTTTTAAATATTTTAATATAAACTATTTTTTTATTTATGCCAAAATAAAATATTAATGCCGAAATATAAATTTTTTGAACTACTAATTAGTGTAAAATATAAAAATAATATTTCGAACAACCTATTAGATTTTTTAAAATATTTTACTATACTCATTTTTTTTTTGATTTATGCTAAAATAAAAAATTAATGCCGAAATATTTTTTCAAACTACCAATTGTTGTAAAATATATAAAAATTTAAGTCCGAAATATAAAAAACTATTTCGAACTATTAATTAGATTTGTTCTTCGTTTTTTAAATATTTTACTTTAAACGAATTTATTTTTTGATTTATGCCAAAATAAAAAATCAATGCCTTGTTTGGATAATAAAATAAGAGGGTAGTAAATCTTGTTTCTAAACACCACCTATCTCAACAAATCTTGTTTTCAAACACCACATATCTCAATATTGAGGGTAATTTCGGTATAGGGGGTGTAGATGATGTGGGTTTGAAAACATTAGGGGTGTAAATGAAGATTCTAAAACTTGTGGTGGTCTAATTGAAATAAAAGCAAACCTCAAGGGGTGTAAATGAAGTTAACCCTACTTATTTTAAATAATTATACCTGTTTATTTATTTTATATGAAAATCAAAACAATCAAGGGCACTAAAGTCATTTGATGCCTTCAGGGGATGTCATTGCAACACTTTATAAACCTCATGCGGTGTCTCTTTTAAAAAAGAGTTGACCTACCATTAGGTGGAATTGGCTCAAACATTAGGGATTTCACTGCAATTTACCCTATGTAAAGTATAAAAGTTATTTACCACTTTGCCATTATATGTTGGTGGTTTTTATATAGCATTGATACATATATATATTTGCATTAATACATATACATATATGTAAGCCAAGTAGCTATTCTTTTCCCTCTATTATACAGTTAATGAAACACCTACCATTCAGTCATTGATGTAATACATATAATGCGAACATTTATAGGCGGGAACATATATTTTGGTCCTTGGTATATATATATATATATACGTCTTTGTCCTCCCTCTGCTTGTGTTGGTGCATGAACTGCATTATTGGGGTCTACATGTGTATCTAAGTGTGTCCCACCTTCAACATTTGATGAATTTGTGTGCTTTCTGTTCTAATTTGGTAAAAAAATAGAGAAGATAAATAATTAGAAACTCTAATTTGAGAAATCCTATATTTTCACGAATTATACAGAAGTTGTTCGTTAGTGCATAATTTTTTGGCCTTGGCATAGAAAACATATTGTATATTGCATGATCTTGTACTATATTATTCGAAACAATCCTAAGTTGACTTGCAAATAAATATTTTCATAATAACAGATGTTATTGTTAATGTGATAAATTATAATTACCGTAACATATAATTTTTGAAACTGAAATTAATCCATGAAGTGTGTTGGGTCCATGTTTTGATTATTAGTGTTTGTGGAACTATTAATGTCCATACCAGCTTCACATTGAATTCCACCTGCAAAATTGTTTAAAGTAGGCTTTTACTCTGGTCATGGGGGACTCATATTTGCAAGCATCCAATTTGGACTTTTGAAGAGGCTCAAGTTTAGACTGTTGTGCAATTTTCCATTAAAAAATACATTATTTTACAATCCAAATATACAAACAAATTATAAAGACAAAAACTAGTGTTGTTATTTCTCTTCCAAATCCACTTCTATTATACGAGTTTTTCTTTATGTTCTGGTCTTTGTATTTAATTTTTTTATGAAATTTAGACACTAAGAGAAATTAAGCTCATGTGCCAAGGTTTCAACAAATGTACGTGTACTTCGTAGTTGAATTTGATACACATGATAGGATGAAATAAGAATGAGAGTGAGAATAAAAGTCCTTCTCATTGTATATTCTGGTTTAACTAATGAATCGATGTTGAAGTTGAATAATGAATGACTTCGTGAAATAAAAAAATTGTATTCAATTTTACTTTCATATGGGGAGTCGTGTAGGTTTTAATGTTTCCAATATTACAACCCTAAACTTTTATCTCTTAGTTTTTACTCCATCTGTCTCAATTTATAAGGCACTTTTGGGGAATCCAACTTTTTAAGATGTTGTATTGGTAATGAATGAAATACCAACTTTACCATTGGTTCCACCATAATGATGTGATGATTTATTGTGTAGATAATTTATAATTTCAATGCATGAAAGGTAAATTAGTAAAGTAGTATGATAAAGTATTTTTATTTTTTAAATGAGACACTTATTTTGGAACTGAAAAAAGAGTAAAAATGAACACTTATTTTGGGAGGGAGGGAGTATTACCTATGAAAAATAAAGGAATGCTCTAGCTTGAAAGAATAGAACATCCTCCTCCTCTTCCTTCTCTTTTTCTTATTGTTTTTTCACGTATATAGTTCATGAGTTTTCAAGAAATATACATTTGTCGGTACACATATGTTTGTCCTTGGTATATGTTAGCCTCTCTCCAACAAAAGTTTATATAGAAGTTACCTACGCTTTACTTGCATTATTGGTGTGAATGAATAAATATACTAATGTCTATACCAACTTGCTCACCTAACAAAAATATATTGCTTTCAATGAGAGACCAGTAGTTAAATGTATTTTAATTCTGGCCCATACTGAGTACCATCCATTATAGACTTTTGTGCAACTATACAGTAAGTTTTACTTTATCAATCTCAACCAGAACTATTGAAGATTGAAGAAAACCTTCATTGCAAGTGTCTCTCTTTGATCACTCTCGCTTTCTTTCTCTCTAAAGTCTTTTCACAGCTACTGTGTGTGTGGATATACATACATATATATATATATATATATATGGCTGAAGCTTTGGTGGGTGGAGCTTTTCTCTCGGCTGCCACTAGTGTGCTGTTTAATCGGTTGGCTTCTCATGAGTTCATAAGCTTCTTTTCCAAACAGAAGTTCGATGATGGACTCAGAGAGAAGCTGAAGATAGAACTGCTGGCCCTTGAAGCAGTGCTGGATGATGCGGAGGACAAGCAAATTACCAACAAAAACGTGAAAGTTTGGCTCGACGATCTCCAACATGTTCTCTACCAAGCTGACGACTTACTCGATGAGATCGCTACTAGAGCCTTGAGGGACAAGTTGGAAGCTGATCATGCGCAAAGCACCACAACTCAGTTTGGTTTCAGCCGATTTTTCGGTCCCATTAACCAATCTGTCTCGACTTCTGCTTATCTGTCCGATGACGAGATAGAGTCGAGAATGAAAGAGATCATTAGTAAGTTGGAGTGCTTTGTTGAGCCAAAAAAATCTCTTAACTTGAGAGATTATGTGGGAAGGAAACCATCACAAAGGCGGCCAACCGCCTCTTTGGTATATGACTCTGAGATTTGTGGAAGGATGGACGACAAAGAGAAGATAATTGAGTTGTTGTTGTCTGGCAGTGCAACTGTGAATGAGATCCCTATGATCCCGATTGTCGGCATGGGTTGGATTGGCAAGACAACGCTTGCTCAATATCGATCTATACAATGATGCTAGAGTAAGTGACAATTTTCCTATCAAATCATGGGTTTGTGTTTCTCATACATTTAATGTTTTCACGATAACAAAGAAAATTTTGGACACCTCCTCAAACAATAACATCGACAACCTTGATCAACTTCAAACCAAGTTGAAAGATAGCCTGGCAGGGAAGAAATTTCTGATCGTTTTAGATGATGTCTGAAATGACAATTACCTTGATTGGGACACACTAAGAAGACCTTTCAGAAGTGGAGCATTGGAAAGTAGAATCATTTTGACAACATGCAATAACTTTGTGTCATCAATGGGAACAATTTCTAGTCATTTCTTGGAGCCACTGCCAATAGAAGATTGTTGGTCATTATTTGCCGAACACGCTTTTGTAAACGGAGATTATATGGCTTATCCGCAGCTAGAGAGTATTGGTAGAGAAATTGTGAACAAGTGTAAAGGTCTGCCTTTAGCAGTGAAATCACTCGGAGGTTTGTTGCGTTCGAAATTGAAAATTGAGGAGTGGGAGAAAATACTGAAAAACAAGATATGGAATATGGATTGCAGCATTTCTCTAGCTCTAAGAATCAGTTACTACTATCTTCCTTCGCATTTAAAGCAATGCTTTGCATATTGTTCGATGTTTCTTAAGGATTACAAATTTGAATTGGAAAAGTTAGTCCACTTATGGATTGCCTTGGATTTTGTGCAGCAACCCGAAAGCGGCAATTCAGTTTAAGATGAAGGTAACAACTATTTTCATGAATTATTGTCAAGATATTTCTTTCAAAGATCAAGTCATGGCACCGATTCTCATGTTGTGATGTATGACTTAATTCATGATTTAGCACAAGACATATATCTAAAGGCTTTTGTTTTAGGCTAGACTATGACCAACCACTTGTTCATTTCTCCGAAAAGGTTTCCTATTTCTCATATGTTCATGGCAGGTACGATTCGTTTGAGAAATTCAAGATGGTTAATGGGGTCAAGTGTTTAAGGACATTCATGTCATATTCAAGAGTCCAAGGAAATTTTTACTTAGGCAATAAGGTAATACATAATATTTTGCCAATTCAGAGATGCTTAAGGGTTCTGTCTCTGTCAAACTATCAGATTACTGAATTGCCTCAATCAATCAAAAATTTGATTCATTTACGTTATTTGGATGTCTCTCGGACAAAAATCAAATGATTACCTGATTCAATAACAAGCTTGTACAATTTAGTGATATTAGATTTGTCATATTGTTGGTTCCTCACCAAGTTACTTGTGGATATGGGAAAATTAATCAACCGTCTTGATATCAAAGGAACTAGATTGACAAAAATGTCGGCACAAATGAGCAAGCTGAAAGATCTGCGACATTTATCATGTTTTGCAGTTGGCAAGAAGAATGGATCGAGCAATAGTGAATTGAAGGAACTCTGCCATCTTAGTGGGGAACTCCATATTTCAGGGCTGGAAAATGTAGTCAGTGCTCTAGTAGCATCGGAGGCCAATATGAAGGATAAGAAGCATCTTGAAGGATTAGAGCTGAAATGGGACGGTGATGCGGATGATTCAACGAAGGAAAGAGACGTGCTTGACAAACTACAGCCTCATGTAGGGGTGAAGTATGTCGGCATCATCAACTTTGGTTGCACAAAATTTCCACGTTGGTTAGATAGGGCTCATTTGTTTCGTAACATGATGTCCGTACAACGTAAAAGCTGTGCAAATTGCTATTTCTTGCCGTCAATTGGGCAGCTACCCTCTTGGAAACATCTAAGAATTGAAGGAATGAAGGAAATAACTGAGGTGCGTCCGGAGTTCTATGAGGATGCCTCATCTTCCCATTCGATCAAACCATTTCAGTATCTAGAGAAACTAAGCTTTAAGAAAATGTCAGAGTGGGAGGTTTGGCATGCATTAGGGGCTGGAGAGTTCTCTCGCCTTCTTGAGCTTAGTATTGTCGATTGTCCTAAGCTGACTGGTGAATTACCCAACCACTTCCCATCTCTAAGGGAACTCGAAATTTCCGAATGTAATCAGCTTGCGTCCAGTCAAATTGGGTTGTTACTGCAAGGCATGCCTTCTCTTCAAGAATTGAGGATGTCAAAGATGTCAAACTTGACGGAATTGCCGCAGCAGCTGCAACACTTGTCTTCGCTTCAGGAATTAGTGATTTGGAGGATGCCAAACTTAAAAGAATTGCCTCTCGATTTATGGAGACTTGTGAAACTTGAAAGGTTGGACATAGAGGCCTGTCCAAGCCTGGTGTCACTTCCAGGCATGAGGTTGCTGCCAATGCTCATGAATCTGGAGATCAGAAATTGTCGAGCTCTAAAATCTCTAACAGTTGCATCATCGTCAGCAGCTGAGGGAATGAATACGAATATGAATAAAATGGACATCAACAATCTCCTCCAGCTGCCTCCTAAGTTGAAATTACTTGAGATCGACAGATGTAGAAGTTTAGAATTTCCGGTGCCCGAGGAGATGGACCATAATTACCACACATCCATTGAAGAGTTGAGGATAACCAAGAGCTGTCACCTTCTCAAATCGCTGTCGCTAGGCTTCTTCCCAAAGCTTCATGGTCTATATATTGATGGGTGTGTAAATTTGGAAACACTTTCGTTTCCAAAGGAAGAGCTTCATAATCTGGCGAATCTTGCAAAAAAATCTTGTCCTAAAATTGTATACTTCGGCGGTGGAGACGGAGGAGGATTACTATCTGCACCCAGTCTGACGGAATTGCTGATCATGAATTGCAGGAATCTAAAGTCACTGCCGCAACGAATGGACATCCTCCTACCATCCCTTGATTACTTGTCCATAGGAGACTGTCCAGAAGTTGAACCATTTTCAGAAACACAAGGTTTGCCATCCAACTTGAATTATTTGGGCATCTATAAATGCGAGAAAGTGATGAAGGGCCGGATGGTGTGGGGTTTGCAAACACTCCCTTCGCTTTCAAAAATCGTCCTTGGCGGTGAATGTGAAGAAGAGTTGGAGTCATTTCCGGAGGAGGGGCTACTGCCCACCACTCTTACATATCTTTGGATTAGAAATCATCCAAATCTGAAATATCTCAACCACAAGGGCCTTCAACACCTCACCTCTCTTCAAAAATTATACATCTCCGACTGCCCCAAGCTCCATTCCTTGCCACAAGAGGGGCTTCCCAACTCCCTCTCTTACCTGGACATATACGATTCTCCCATGCTGAGTATAAGTTGCCAAAGGGAGAAAGGGCAAGATTGGCCCATCATTTCCCGAATCCGCCACATCCGGAATAATGGTGAAGACATCATAAACTTGGAGTGACAGACAATTATTCATGATTGCATTGGATTCCTCTGATTGTTTCTCTACTCATGCTGGAAAATCTGTCTAGCTAATTTCTTCCACTCAGGTAGTTCCCACCTACTTTGAAGTTTTACAAGCTCAACATGATTCAAGATGTTACCTTCTTTTGTCTATTATTGTGTTTTTTTGTTAAAAACAAAAATATTTTCCTTGCACTTTCAATGCCAGTGGTGTGCATTACTAATTTTCTTTTTGCTATGTTTTGTTGTGCTTGCATGGGAATTCCATTTTATGGGACTTCGATCAAATTTATAGTAGAAAATTTTAACCGATTCCTCCATCTCCTATTCTGTATCCATGGTGATAAGTACTGATTTGAATTAAAGAACTTTCCCCGAACCCCCTCAAATTTACTGGGTCAATCTCCCTGCCATTGCCGTGTAGACTGTAGCCTACTGATTTGGATGTTGACAATGGCAGAGTTTAGCCCTTGTCATGTAGACCTCATATAAATTGGATACATCATGGAGAGTCTTTAAAACTCCATAAATTTCGTGGCTTATGGAATGTACAATGAATAATTATTGAACAGAGTCCGTGACAAGGGCAAAAGTCTTATGTTGGACTAATTTTTTCCATACTGTGGTTGTTTTAAAATTGTCTATGTTAAAGTTCCTATAATCAAACAGACTTACTAGTATGTAGTAATTGAGAGACTTGTAAACTGGTCATATCCCATAAACCTACTAATTTATTCTCTGCTCCTCTGTGTGAAGGTTTTAAGAATTTATTACAACAGTTTGTAAATGGTCCTTTAGCTTGTTGCCTTAGAGAATGCAATGGAATATCTCATGGCTCAAGTACATGGGCTGTGTATACTAAAAAACAAAGTCATACTTAGTTGTATGACACCAGTAGTTGTTGTATTTTTTGAATTTTGACTGTCATGCTTTTTGTGTAATTAAATTCTTGCAAGAAACTCTGAATTGTTGGTTTCCGTATAGGCTTTGATTGCAATTTATAATACATACATATATATATGTATATGTAGTTTTCTTTCAAGCTTCAAGCCAGATCCAAACAATTTTCTCTCAGACCAAATAGTCTCATCGCCCTTCCATATTTTTTTTTTGTTTTCTCTAAAGTTGAAGTGTATCTACTTTGTAAGCACCTCAAACTCTGAATTGTTGTTTTCTTGTACTCTTATTTGCCTTCTGATTACATTGTTACTCAAACCAACCCCTCAGGAGCTTTTAGGTGATGAAGTGCTATACTGTAGTTGCATTTAGTCCTGAATTGTGGCCATTGATATAGCATATGCACTTGTCAAAGACACATTTATTGTTGATAGAAGTGAAACTCCTTTTTTGATCTGCTGAATATGCAGAAAAGATGGTTCATCAGAGGTGCAGCTTGGACACACTCATGTCATGGGTTTTGCGACTTCCCAGCTAGTACAACCTTATCAACACAGGCCGCCAAATGAAGGAACACTTTCAATCTATACCGGGTTTTCTCTAATGGCTGATCATTCATTTGAAGCAGGACGGCCTAGAGAATCTTTTGTGGAGTTGTGACGGGTAATAGACCGTCGTTTAAGGTATTCTTTTTCTTATTTTTGTTTCTCATGTATTTATTTATGATTATTTTTCATGTCATTGAGGCATAAATGCTCCCCCACCCATTGGGAACATTATTCTCAGCTTTGGGCGGGGAGCTTCTTGGAGTATTTTGGACTCTTGATTCCTTATTATAAATCTGGAAGTAAAATGTGAAAGATTAGTAAATACTGGCTTAATAGTTTTTCTGGTTCAATGAAATTGAAATCATATGCTCCAGAATTTATATTATTTCATCCATGTTTCATTTTTAGTTTTAAGAAACTCATTTTCCTTCTATTTTGTTAACTTTTTGAGAGAAATTCATGTTTGTCAACTGCTTGAAGATATTGGAAGATACTAAATTATTTTCCTAACCCATTTATATAATAGAAACTTCTAGGATTGAAATGAACTCATATAACGTGAACTCGAAATAATAAAGAATTAGTAAATAATAAAATGCAAATGAATGTTGTTATATTAGGCCCATACTTGAATGTTTCCGAGCAAATAAATCATACGCCTGCTTGTAGTCTTAAGATATGTTGAATTATTATTCTTTCTTGTTATTTATCAAATCTCTCACTCAATTTTGAAGTAAGTGATGATCAAAATTGATCATGTATTTCTTAAATCCTAACATTCAAGATCTCCCATTTTATTACACAAAGTTGGAAAAATTGGATGCAACCTTACAAATTATCATTTCATTTCATATTAATATTTCGTGCTTGAATGCTCCTGCCATACTTTGTAATGAAGTAGTCCCAAAAGATGTGTGCCCATTGGGCTATTAAATTATTCTGTTTGCATTGCAACACGTCCTCTATTTATTTATTTTTTTACTTAAGTCTTACTTAACCACCACAATATATGAACCTTTAAGTTGTTGACGAAATGTTTCATTTTGACAGCTTATGGAGCCGTTTCCATTGAGAATACATCATCTCCCAATAGCAGTCACTTTTGCGTCAAATTGTGATGTTTGTGCAATTCAGAGAAGCTGGAGGAGCAGGTGTCATGCAAAGTGTTATTATGCAGGTGTTTGCGAATTGCTTCAGTAAAGGCTGATGATATAACAAGCAAGATAAGAAATGCTGTGAGTAATTGTTATGTAGATCCTGAGGGGCCTTCTAGTGTCTGTTTAACTGCTTTCTTATCTACATGCTATCTTGATTATTGATTTTCATACATGGTGTCAAAATATTAATTTTCGTTTTTCTGGGCTTTGCCTTTATTGTCCATCATTGTGAGATATATATATATATATATATATATATATATATTTAGTTGATTATGCGAAATATGTGTATATATGGGCATGTGTGGAAATTGGTAGGCGTATATGTAAATTTGCAAGATTGGATGTGTATCAATGGATATTATGAGAGATGCCTTGAAATTGTTTAATAAATTGTCTAAGTAAAATCTTGTGTCGTAATGCTCTAGAAAACTTAAATTTATATGATATCGCGTGATTCCATAATTAAAATGTGTTTTAATTGAGATTTGGAGCATGGTATTAATTGATAATAGGTGATTCTATGGCTAGAGAGTATTGTATTTGACACTTGAAGCATGATAGTAAGCCTGATTATGGGAAACATGAATTAAAGGGGTTTAAATGGTATTGGAAGCATGTTAGGTTGCTATAGAAATACTAGTATGTATATGTGACCTTATGAGCATGAAATTAAATCTAATAGAAAATGGAAGAAATCTTGATATGGAATAGCATGTGCCTGATTCTAATTGAAGTGGAAATGTGTTATAGTTGAGATTTAGAAACGCGCTTGACTAATTGTAAATTCATGCTATAAATGGTGCGCTCCTTTGTCGTGCTTGTTTTATACCCCTAAAATAAAAAATTTAGATTCTAGATTGCATTTCATGCTAGGGATGGTGTCTGTCACGCCCCGAAATTCCCGAGACTTCAACCCAGAGAAACAACAAATTCCGAGGTGTGACATCAGTGTGAGCGACCACTAGAATCAACAATAACAACAAGATATGTGGAATAGTGATAAGAATAATTTATTCCATACATAATGAGTTGTAGTAAATATAATAAAATAATCAAGGTACAATGAAGGGCCAAACGAGATAGATCGATAACAACGATACATCCGTACTGAGATACAAAGGAGGGATGTGACAACAATCTGACTCCCAAGAAATACAATGAAGATCCCGAGTCACAATGGGATAAATAAAAGGAAACAAAAAGGAAAAAAACAACTATACGTCCCAAATCACTTGCACCGTTGCTGCCACACCTCCTTTCTTGAAAGCTGGTATAAAACACCAGGGCATGGAATACCAGGGTGAGCTATAAAGCCCAGTAGGAAAAACCCTAACCACATCCTCTGGTTGTCCAGGGAGTGCTAAACCAACCTGTGTGCATGCATCTATCTCAGGTCGGTCTGTCGTCTCACATGACACTCATGCCAATTCGAGACCCCTGAAGAAATCCCACTAACCCCCTACCATGCTCAAGCAAGCAAACATAAAGATAATTTCAAGTATCAAGCATAAATAACATGGCACGCCGCATATACATATAACTGTGCATACAAGAGTATATATGTATATATATAAGTACATATATATATTTATACAGATAGTCTACACGAGACCTCAAAACACTACTAAGACTCCCGTCCGCTCGGTGATCTACTATACGTACAACTGTGCACCAAGCACAGACAATACTTAATTTCCCATGAGCTCATCACAGTGCTCAAAGCACAACGCACGGAGCAAGAAGAGGGACTATGCCACCACAAACCTCTACATGGGGAAACCACTCCTAACCATCACACTAATGTCAACACTCCAATTAAACACCACTAAGGGAGAACCAAACACAGGTGCCGAGAGTTGACGGAACCATCGAACCTAAAGGAGGAAGACCGAGAACAACAAATAAAAACAATAGATCCCAAAGAGAGCTCTTTGATTTCTAAGAAAAAGGTTTTTAAAATCTCGGGCCAACCATTGAAAATAATTAAGTCCGAAAATATAAAATCTTAAGCCCATTATAGAAAACACTTCTTTAAATACTTTTTAGGGGTAAAATAGTAATTTTATATTTAAAGGAGGCCACAAGAAACACCGGAGATCAAAACAAAAGTGAAAAGACTCAAAACGGCGCATTTAAACGCCAAGCATTCACCCAAAGGTAAAGATGTCATTTCAAGGGAAAAATTTAATTTCAAAGTTAAAGTGTTCAATTTAGGCTTAGGGTAAGCCATAGAAACAAGCGGAACCGAATTCGTAGTTGGAACGCGAAAGTTGGAAAATACAAGTCAATGTTCACTAGTGGGATCGATCCCAAAAGAACTGGGATTGATCCCAAAAGGAAAAAATATCAACAACTAGTGAGTATAGGTGGGATCGATCCCAACCGAAATCTGGGATCAATCCCAAGTGAAAAATTAGAAATCCAGCAAGCATAGGTGGGATCGATCCCAAGTCCAAAAATTAAAAAAAATGAAAAATTTCAGATTTCTCCTATGGACTTTAGGGTAGTTTACGGGTTCGAAAAGTATTCTTTTGATCCAAAATGAGTACAAAAATCAAATATACGGAACATACATGTAATGGGTTGAGAAATTTTGGCAAAAATACGAAAAGAACTAGGACGAAAAATGCTCAAAAAGTGACAGAAAGAAGACGTTCTAAAAGGAGCACTTTTTCAAATAGAATTTCTTTGGGGCGAACCGAGGTCCAAACAATTTCCATCATCAAAATAATTAATACACGAGCCTCCGAACACTTAAAATAGATAGATAAATAAATAAAAGACCATTTTGCCCTTCGGTGGTACAAACAATTCAAGAACTCACGGTTTTTACAAAAAATACAAGTGACGACTTAAACCCACGGGTGACATGGACTCTAAAAACACTAGGGGCCTAAACGGCCGTTACCTCATTTGAATCCAAGTTCCAACAAGGCATTGACCAACTCGATAAAATTCGACTCAAGGAAGATTTACACATTTTGTCTAAGTTCAACAAGGATTCTCACCACTACTCCAAAACCCGGATTCAATGGTTGAAACTAACCAATAAGCCTTACTACTTAGCTAACGGAAGTCTTATCCACAAGTCCTATACAACCACGCAGAGGGGGTACAAACACGTATTAATTACAAGAATCTTCTATATCGTTCGTTCATAGGAAAAGCAAGCAAAACACCTCCATTCATTTACATTCATAACTTCTTTTCAATTATCATCAATATTCTATCAAGCTAGACAATGAAAAGTTTATTGTCATGTTTTGACATAAATTAATCATCTTCAAGGCATATACATTCAGAGCAATGCAATTTCACATAGCATAGTTCAGATTTTCATCTTAAGGATGCTCTTAATGCATAAACTGTTATCTTATATTCATGTCATGTTTTTCATGCTCATGCCAATGCCAGTGTAACCTTATCTACACAAGAGTTAAATGGAAATCAAGTGTCACCACCACCTTGTTCGAGCTGTAGCTCTCCCACGAATTATGTCTCCAGATTACTAGTCCGCCGGTAGCGAGAACACCGCCTGGCCAGTTATTGCGACTGTCCGGAATGTCGCCATACTTCATAACCACGAGTTATATATTCTTGAACTCGTGAAAGAAAGGAACCACCGTGTTCGAACCGTAGTCTTCCACGAACTCTCTATTTTCGGATTACTAGTCCGCCGGTAGCGAGAACACTGCCTGACTAGTTATTGCGACTATCCAACGGTCCATGCAAATAAGTGTTATGAATGAGGCATGCCACTAACACCAATTCTAGAAATGCACATGGTGTTATTAAAATGTAAATGATGCCTCCATGTGGACCAAATGCTCAATATGTAATATTTTCCCAATTTCCATATGCTTGTGTTTCAACATTTTCATGCAACACATTCTTGATATAACAAACATGCCTCTCAATACTTTTATACAACATTTTCTCAACATATATTTATATCCCCATGAAAGTTACTTTAATTTCTTTAGCATGCTTTTATCCATTTTTAAGCAATAAGTCCCAATAATTTCACATTATCCCCATTTCAAGTTAAAATGGAAATTTTCACAATTACATGTAAAAGGGGAGCTAATGCCACGTTCTAAGTTCAAATCCCACTACAACATAACTATACAAAACTGTTGGCTTTGAAATTTACGGTCGGACAATAATACCTGTTTTGATGATCACAAACCATTTATGCGTGTTTGGTACTAATGAAATTTTAGTTAAATGTTTCAGCAAAAGACATGAAAAGAACACTCGGAAATGAATGCTTAACACAAGCGAAAAATGAAATCAAAAGAGCAAAACCAACAAAGGACAAAATGGTCAACGAAAAGCGGAAATTGAAGACTCAAGACCGGGGTAGATAGGTCGGGGTGCGAATACTGTAACAAGGTATTTTATGCGTTGATTAGTCCTATAAGTTCAAGTGATTAAATAACCGAACTCAAAACGGAACAAAAATGAACAAATCAAGTTGTCGGGTTTAACCCAGTCGACTGGCCAAGCCAAGGCAGTCGATTGGCAGTGACCCAGTCGACTGCCAGTACAAAACTGGCCAGTCGACTGGAATTGATAGAGAGTTTGAGAGTTTTTAATCGCATTAGGCAGTTAACTGACTTTTCAAGGCAGTCGACTAGCTCTTGAGGCAGTCGACTGGGTTTCTTGAGGCAGTCGGCTGGCAGTGACCATTGGGAAAAATATTTTAAAACTCAGCTTGGAGGCAGTCGTTGTCCTGGATTATGTGGGAAGCCAGTCGAAATTGTTTAATGTTTCGATTCAAGGGTTTTCTTTATTGTCAAATTTTAGTGTCCGAAAAAGTCCAAGTCCCCTGTGATCAAGGAATTCCTTATTACCATCAATCCGAAGAAGTTCATAATTCAATTCACACCATATGAGATAACTTCTCTAGCTTTTGTAAATGCGTTGGAAGTCTTCCTAGCTCCTCCAAAGTTCATCCCAGATGCTGCAAATGCTAATCTTACTTACAGAGGTTTGCTCTCCAAGGCTTTACAAACTGTCTACAGAATCAATGTTGGAGGTGAAGCGCTCAGGTCAGATTATGACACTCTCTGGAGGAACTGGACATCAGATGATACTTATCTTATGAATGAGGTATCTACAACAAATAAGTCATTATATGGTGGTAAGTACCAGGATGGAAATGCTACAGTCTATATTGCCCCAGATCTTGTTTACAAGAGTGCTAGAGTCTTGAACGTGGAGTTAAATGTTTCGAACATAACTTGGCGTTTTCGTGTGAGTAAGAAGGCTAGCCATCTTGTAAGGGTTCATTTTTGCGACTTTGAAAGTGTGGCACAAAATGTTCTCAAGTTCAATCTCTATATCAGTAGCAACTTTAGTCAAAGAATCAATCCATATGAAATCTTTAACCCTTGGGCAGCTCCTTTTTTCTTGGATTTTGTGGTTGATTCCAATGAATCTGGATTTATGAATATCAGTGTGGGGGCTTGGGACTTAAATAACCCTCCTCTTCTAAATGGGCTGGAAATAATGGAATTAATGGAGGAGAATAACTTAGTTTTTGTGGAAGATGTATCGAAAAAGAATCATCTGTCTCTGTTAGTTGGTTTAGCAGTTGGAGCTGTGGTTATTATCTCCATCTTGATTATAGTGGTGCTGGTTTTGAAATACAGGAAAGCATCTGCCTCACATATTCCTAATATGGACCTTGGACTAAAGATACCATTTGCTGAAGTAAAGCGCGCAACCAATAACTTTGACAAGAAAAAAATTATTGGTTCAGGTGGATTTGGGAAAGTTTATAAAGGAACTCTCAGAGATGGTAGGAAAGTGGTTGTGAAACGAGGCGAAGAAGACCATGGACAAGGCTTCTCAGAGTTCCATACGGAAATCATAATATTGTCAAAGATTCGCCATCGCCATCTGGTTTCCTTGATTGGGTATTGTGATGAAAGGTCCGAGATGATACTGGTATACGAATTCATGGAAAAGGGGACACTGAGAGATCGCCTATACAATTCGAGTAAAAACTGCACAAGACCATCTTCGGAACATTCGTTGTCCAGGAAGCAAAGGCTTGAAATATGCATTGGCTTTGCTGAGGGGCTTGATTACCTGTACACTAGTTCAGATGGCGGAATCATTCACCGCGATGTTAAGTCAACAAACATCCTCCTTGACAGAAACTACGTGGCGAAAGTTGCTGATTTTGGCATTTCGAGAACAGGTCTTCTTGATCAAGCCTATGTCAGTTCTGTTGTAAAGGGCAGCCTTGGATATCTTGATCCAGAGTACTACGGTAGTCAACAGTTAACGAAAAAATTGGATGTCTACTCTTTTGGAGTGGTTCTGCTTGAAGTGTTTTGTGCAAGACCAGCTATTAATAATACACTGCCTGGTGAGCAAGCGAACTTGGCAGACTGGGCAATGACTTGGCAAGTTCTTTGAGAATATTTGGAGAAATAGCTGAGAGGTGTTTGAAGGAACATGGTGCTGAAAGGCCTACTATGGGTGATGTGTTGTGGGACTTAAAATATGCACTGGAGCTTCAACAAACGGTTAAGTACAAGGCGCCAGACGACGATAGCATGATAGATGCTTCGTTGCAGCTGTCATCGATTGGGACTCAGCGTTTGCCTTCTCATAGCATCTCGATCCAGAAAGATGATGTGCCCATTGCAAGAGATGATGGCTCTGAAACAACTGCTAGTGAAGTGTTTTCTCAATTGAAGATTTTTGAGCCCAGATAAGGTCTATTCGCTTGAGAGGTACTTGTGTTATTTAACTTTCTTTAGCATCAATTTCCTTTATTTAACATCAATTCTGGATTTCATCTCTGGATGATATATATATAGTGTGTCATGATAACTCAAAATAGATCCAAACAAAACATATATATATATATATATATATACCCTTTACTGTCTAAATTTGAGTCCTTAATTGTTTTCTATTTCATGTCCATGCATTGGGGAAATTAGAAACTACATAAGGAAGTGTGCATATTAAATTGAATTTTTTGGTCTATAGTCCTCTATGGCACCATTTTCATTGTTATTATTCTCTTCCCAGAGCAGTCCTTTTGGACACTTCCTGAACTTTAAACTTGTCCACAGATTTTCAAGGTATCTAATCTGATGGGCTCCAACTTATTGCTGATAATTCTTCATCCTTAAGAATATCAAGAACATATGAGCATGCCCAAACTGCCCTTCATTGATTGATAAAAAAGCCGGTGTTAGATTTTTCTAGTACTTGGTGGGAGTCAAGATTATGAAAGATGTGTAGGCTTTCCAATTAATCACCCTTTCGGTACTATGCACTAAATTACAGATCAACTCATTATGCTTCGTTAATTACCGGAAAAAAAAAACTCATTATGCTTCGTTCATTGTTGAACTCCATTATCGATTTGCTGTCGTCTGTTGAACTCTGTGCCTCTATAGTTCCAAGTGCGCAGACTACAAATTTGATTCTCAGCTAAAGCATTTGTGATACCGAGAAAAAATTAAGTCTTTTTAAGAACATCAACTCTGCTATACTCCATGAAGTGTCTGCTTGATTGCATTAGTATGATCAGAGTTTCTCAGATTGCTCCTCGCACTTTGTGGAGGTTGGATTATGTATTTATTCATGTGATATCAAAGAACATCTTAAGAACAGTTTAATTTGATTAGCATATAAGTAAGAGACAAAGCGAACTAAGTAGTCATATAATTAGCAAAGTATAATCTATTATTAATCATAGCATGCGCTCGAACTAAGTAGTCATATAATTAGCAAAGTATAATCTATCATTAATCATAGCATGCGCTAAGTTTGTGACTTGTAATACATGCATTGACAATTGAGCAATGAAGAGTCTCAGCAGGAAAAGCAATTAAATTCTTACTTTGTTGAAAGCATTGAAGTGGCTTTGGAGATGGAGACAAAGACATGTTATTCATTGTGTTAGTCAAAGAGCGACAGACATGCCTCAAAACCGGGGCGAAAAAATGATAGTTTGAAATTGCTGTCTTCAATCTTCTGTGGTAGTTATATATTGGACATGTACAAACCTACTAGAGATAGAAAATTTCAAACATTACTGGTTTAGTTACCACCACTACAAAAATTTCAAAGTACGGGCATTGCTCTAAAAGCTGCCCAAATTTTTTTCGAACTTTTTCATTGCAGGGTCACAAAACTAACAATGAAGCAACATTATTATGCTAAGTTGTTATATTGTTTCAAAATTTTCATTTTCTTCGTTGTCGTTTCATCTTGTTTCTTGGCAGTGGAAGGGTCGAGACCCTGGCGCGATCATAATCCGTGGGCACAATTCAGAGGTTTCGCCACAAGACGAGCATATTCTGGTCCAAGCAAGCATGGTACTGGTCACCAGTAAGAAAGGACTTTGCCTTTTAGTATTTGTTACAAAAGATTGGTTGTTGGGGATTTTGTGTGTGTATCCTTTTCATTCTTTAGACAGGTTTAGAATCTTATATGTAGAACTGCTACCTATAAAATAGTTGAATCAATTTTTTGTTTTTGTTTTTTTTTTTTTTTTTTCAGATTACCATTTGATTGCATGATATTTATTCCACACATTGTAGAGAATATGCATTAATGTAACAGGGATTGAGATGGATGCATTATGTTGAAAATAAACTACTTATGCAAATAAATAAATAATTATATCACAGAGGAAAAGCTGGACGTTTTGTTTGTTTACGAGTAGGTTAACTAGTTAATCTATCAATCAGGGAAAGAAAAAAAGAAGAAAAAATAAAAATAAAAAAGCAGGAAACAAGAAACAGGGAGAGGGGAGTCCTGCAATGTGGAACACGTTTTGTCACTTTGTCTCCGTTAGAAGACAAACCAATTGAAAATGCAAAAAAAAAAAAAATAAATAAAAAATTCTTTTCATTGCAATAGTATTATGGGCGTTGTTGGGCCACATGCTAAAAAAATAGTAGAAAATTGCTAATAATTAAAATAAGTTAAATGTTGGGTTAATTTCACATAACTCCCCTATACTATTCAATTTAATCAACTAACCTCCACTGTGTCCACTTTGACCCCTATACTATTCGATTTCATCAAAATGCCCCATCCCCTCACATTTTGAGTCAAAATACCTAAATTATCCTCAATAAGTATAGGGGGGTTTAGTGAAATCAACCCTTTCAAAAAATTAATTTTCGAAAATCAAATATATTTTTCGTAAAAATTATAAATTTAATATATATATATTTCGAAAAAAAAATATTTTTCGAAAACAATATATATATACGAAAATATATATATATATTTCGGGAAATATATATATATTGAAAAATGATATATATATAATTCGTTAAAAATAAATATTTTCCGAATTGTTTTCAAATAATATAAACTTTTTTCGAAAATATATTTTTTTGCGAAAAATACATATTATGTTCCAAAATATGAAATTTTTCTGAAAAATAATTTTTTTGTGAAAAATATATATTATTTTCCAAAATATAAATTTTTTCCGAAAAATATTTTTTTTGCGAAAAATATATTTATGTTCCAAAATATGAATTTTTTTCTGAAAAATAAATTTTTTGTTTGCAAAAAATATATATTATTTTCCAAAATATAAAAAATATATATTTCAGAAAAACAATTATATTATTTTCGGGAAAAAAATTTCGTAAAAAAAAGTTTTTTCGGAAAAAATTCATATTTTGGAAAATAATATATATATTTTTTCCAAACAAATTATTTTTCTGAAAAAATCATATTTTGGAACATAATATATATTTTTCGCAAAATGTTTTTTTTTTTTTCTGAAAAATTCATACTTTTTGAAAGCAATTCGGAAAATATATATTATTGACTAATTATATATATTTTGAAATATATATCATTTTCCAATATATATATATATATATATATTTCCCGAAATATATATTTTTTCCGAAATATATATATTTTTTATATTTTGGAAATTAATATATATTTTTTGCAAAAAAATTATTTTTCGGAAAATAATTATATTTTGGAAAATAATATATATTTTTCATAAAAAAATATTTTTCAGAAAAATTTCATATTTTGGAGCATAATATATATTTTTCGAAAAAAAATCATATTTTTTGAAAACATTTCGGAAAATATATATTTTTGACGAATTATATATATATTCTGAAATATATATCATTTTCCAATATATATATATATATATATATATTGTAAGAGTGGAAATGTTCAGCCCAATTGAGCCCATCAGGCTGATGGCCCAACAAGGTTTTTGTGAGCCCAGTAGTCAAGCCCATTAAGGAAATGTATATAAAGAAAATCAAAGATGAATAAAAGGATTCTCTCTTGTGTTGTGCATTTTTGTGCATTTACACATTGACACCGTCTGTGAGAAAGTGGGGAGAGTCCTTGATTTTTTTCGAATCTGACCTTCGGGATCCGAAAAATCACCTCTTTCTTCCCATCTCAAAAAGCTGAGTCTGTTTATAAAACAAAAATCAACTATTACCCCCCCCCCCCCCCCCCCCCCCCGAGAACAGAGATGCCAATCACACGTTCTCAGGCAGACGTTCAACCCACTGCGGGCAATCGTGCAGAGGGTTCCATGGAGCAAATTCTTCAACGCTTGGTAGTTGCCGAGGAATGTAGCTTGGCCTTGGAAAGACAGAATGTGGAGCTCATGGCGAGGTTGGCTCCACAGCCTGCTGCACCACCGATGGTTGCAGATGACCCTCCGGTGGCGGCGGTCGACCATTCCCTGAACCAGCAAGGCACCGACAGACCTGAAGAGCAGGCCGAGTCTTCTCAACGCTCAGGAAAGGCTCCAGTAGCCGACGAGTCTATAACCCCCCAAAAACTTCAAGCAATGATGGATGAACTCCAAAGGAAAGTTCTCGGGGACTTGAGGTCCCGATCTACAGACGACATGGCCATCCAGGCGTCCACTGAATTGATACAATCACCCTTCGTTCACGAAATAACCCAAGAGCCTTTCCCAAAGAAGTTTGTTATGCCCCAATTCACCCCTTATGATGGCACAAGGGACCCCGAAGAACACATATACCAGATCCATCAGAAGATGACCATGTACGCTGAAAACGAGTCCCTGCTTTGTAAAGTGTTCTCCACAAGCCTTGCTGAGGCCGCCCTGTTATGGTTTAAGAAGCAGCCACCCCGATCCATTGGTAGCTGGCAGCAGTTGACCAAGCTCTTCATCGCCCAGTATTATGGAAACAAGAGACAGAAGAAGACCATATCCTGCCTCTTTACCATGATCCAGGAGAAAGGAGAGTCATTGAAAAGTTTTCTATCCCGATTCAACATCGAATCCTCTTCTGTGGATAATTGTGATCAGCACTCTGCAGATGAGGCATTCAGGATGACCCTCATTCCAGGAACTAAGTTCCATCAGTCTTTGGTAAAGCGTCCTCCATCAGGCATTGGGGAGCTAAACTCTAGGGCCCAGGGGTACTTAAGAATTGAAGAAGAGGAGACTATCAGGCAAAGGAGGTCAGCCTTTGTCGGTCTTGAGATTCAATCCAAAGATCGACTGACCGATCGAAAATGAGCAACTCCACCGGGCTCCTCCGCCCCACCGGGATCATCACTCCCGAAACCGTTCAAACGCCCCAGGTTCGAGGAAAGGTTGACACCCCTGAGGATTAGCCTTGCAAGACTCTACCAAGAGAACAAAACCAAAGGAATCTTCCAGCAACCCCCGACCATGAGGTAACCACTCGACCAGAGGGACAAGTCAAAACATTGTGCTTTCCATGGTGATTTCGGGCACATCACGAACGAATGCTGTAATCTGAGTCAACATGTGGAGATGTTACTGCTTCGCGGGGAACTCCGAGATTACGTCCAATGAGACAGGCCAAGGACCAATGATCAACGTGCCATCAGTGCCCCTCGGAAACCCTCAGATGCACAGTCGGTCAGGGTCATTAATATGATACATGGTGCCCCCCCATCCAAAACAACCGAAGGGTCACGCCGAAGCCACCTGCGGAGAGCCCACAAGATGAGAAGAGTCAACGAGGTCAGTAACGCCCACCACAAAGCAGGGGAAACACATATCACCTTTTCGGTGTCAGACCTTTGGGGTATCCAAACCCCGCATGAAGACCCTCTGGTCGTGACCTTAATGGTGGCCAACTGTCTTGTGAACAAAGTCATGATCGATCCTGGGAGCAGCGCCAACATCATCACCAAATGGGCTTTTGAAAAGCTCGAGATTGATCCATCTGAAGTTGTGGCATCTCGGTGCCCCATCACAGCTTTTGATGGAAGGAAAATCGAGCCGATCGGAGAAGTTCAGCTACCGGTATCTGTCGCTCAGAGGACCCTAAACGAGACATTCGTTGTGGTGGATGCTAAACCTTTGTACAATTTGCTCATGGGAAGGGGATGGATTCACCGAATGCAAGGTGTGCCTTCAACTCTTCACCAGATCATGAGATGTTTATGCCCCGACGGTACAGGTACCATTGACATCAAAGGCGACCAGGTGGCCGCCAAGGAATGCTATGCGATCACCCTAAAAGAGATCCAGAAGGTGAAGGCCCCAGTGGCATCCCGCTCCAAGGAGCAAAGCCCAGGCTCCAAATAGCAATTAAATGAGGGGGACCCGAGCACCCCAATTGTGGTTGAGCCGTTGCAGCCGATCTGCGTTGTGCCCGACAGCCCAGGAAAAGTTACCTTCGCAGGTACAAACCTCACCGATCCCGAATTTAAGGAACTAACACAGTTATTGCAGGACAACTCCGATGTCTTCGCATGGGAGCATACGAACATGCCGGGAATCGACCCCGAAATTTCGCAGCACTCATTACGGGTTGAACCTAATGTCAGACCTATCAGGCAAAAGCAAAGGCACATGGGGGCACATCGGAACCAAATTATAGCAGGGGAGGTATCCAGATTGCTCCAGGCAGGCTTCATCAGAGAGGTCAGATATCCCGAATGGCTTGCCAACGTAGTGGTAGTGCAGAAGAAGAACGACAAATGGAGGGTTTGTGTTGACTTCACCGACCTGAACAAGGCATGCCCGAAGGACAACTTTCCACTGCCAAAGATTGACCAGATGGTTAATGCTACCGCTGGATACGATCGTCTAACCTTTTTGGATGCGTATTCGGGTTACAACCAAATAAAAATGAACCCAATGGATGAGGAAAAGACCTCCTTCATTACTGAAACAGGTACATATTGCTTTAAAGTTATGCCTTTCGGACTGAAAAATGCAGGTGCCACTTTCCAGAGATTGGTCAACAGGATCTTTAAAGGTATGATGGGTACAGTAATTGAGGCCTACATCGATGACACCGTGGTCAAGAGTAGAAAGAAGAAGGACCATCTCACCTACCTACGCCAAGTGTTCGCCACCCTCAGGTCGCACGACATGAAGCTTAATCCAGCGAAATGCTCTTTTTGTGTATCATCTGGGCAGTTCCTGGGACACATCGTGGACAGGACCGGGATTCAGGCCAGCCCGACACAAGTCAAGGCCCTGATAGAAATGAAGGAGCCCCGCACACATAAAGACGTTGAGTGGTTGCACTTAGCAGATTCATTTCACGACTCACTGATCGATGCCGACCATTCTTTCAGGCAATAAAGGCGAAGAAGGGAGAAATCTGGGGTCCAGAGCAATCAGAGGCCCTGGCGAGGTTGAAAGAGTACTTGATCATGCCCCGATCCTGTCCACACCAACTCCCGATGAAATCTTATACCTATATTTAGCAATATCATTTGCGTCAACCAGCGTTGCCCTCATCAGAGAGGACGGAAACCTTCAAATGCCAGTATTCTACACCAGCAAATCATTAGCTGAGGCAGAAACCAGATGCAACAGGCAAGAGAAATTGGTTTTGTCACTAGTGAATGCCAAGAGAAGGCTGAGGCATTACTTTGAAGCCCACCCGATCGTCGTCCCAACAATAACACCCCTGCGGGTTATTATGTCAAAGCCTGACCTCTCAGGGCGAATCTCCAAATGGGCCATCGAATTGGGCATATACGACCTGACTTACATACCCCGGATTTCCATCAAAGGACAGGCAGTAGCGAACTTTTTACTCGAAAGCGAAACTGAAGAGCCGGACCAAAAAAGTGAACCGAGCACCTGGAAGATTTTTGTGGATGGATCAGCCTGCTTTTTCGGGTTAGGGATTGGTTTGGAGATCTTGACACCTGATGGAACACGCCTTCATATGTCTGTACAACTACAATTCCCAGCCACGAACAATGAGGCGGAGTATGAGGCCGTCGTATCCGGGCTAAGGATAGCCTGGAGCCTCCGGATTCAGTCCTTAGCAGTACACAGTGATTCTCAGCTGGTTGTCCGTCAGATCAACGGAGAGTATGAAACAAAGGATCCAAAAATGGAGTCGTATCGGGCACTCGTTTTGAAAAAAATAGAAGGTTTTCAAAAAATAACCTTCACCCAAATCCCTAGGAACGAAAATTCTGAGGCTGACCACCTGGCCAATCAGGCGTCCTCAGCCGGAGAGGACCTAACCCGGGTTGCACTGGTGGATTTCATTTAGAGGCCCAATATCCAGGAAGCTGAACAAGTAATGCTTATCCCATGGGAACCCAGCTGGATGGATCCCCTGATGGATTACCTGCGAAATGGAACTCTTCCTGAAAACAAAGCTGAAGCTTACAAGATCAGGAGGAATTCCGCCCGATACTCAATCATAAACGGCCAACTCTACCGGAAATCCTTTTCAGGTCCCTACCTGAGATGTGTTACACCGTCAGAGTCTAGAGCAGTGATGCAGGAAATTCACAGTGGGGCTTGTGGAAACCACTCCGGCGGCAGATCCCTTGCTCATAAGATTCTATCTCAAGGGTACTTCTGGCCCTACCTGTCTCGGGATGCCGAGGAGCACGTCCGAAGGTGCAAGCCCTGTCAAATGCACGGGGATGTTATCCATCGGCCACCGGAGTTCTTGCATCCCATTATAGTACCACACCCATTTGCCCGATGGGGAATGGATATAGTGGAACCCTTCCCGAAAACAATCCGGTCGAATGCATGCGTCCTTCTGGCCACTGACTATTTCACCAAGTGGGTAGAAGCGAAAGCCTATCCCACCATCAAAAGTACCCACGTCATCAAATTCATATGGACCAACATAATATGCAGATTCGGGTTACCAAGGACGATCATGATGGATAACGGAACAAACTTGGACAATAAGGGGGTTAGAGCATTCTTTGCCGAGCATGGTATAAACCAGAACACGTCGTCCGTCGGCTATCCGTAAGGGAACGGGCAGGCGGAAAGGACCAATCGAACTATATTCAACACCTTGGCCAAAAAGCTTGAAAAAGCCAAAGGGACCTGGCTTGAGAAACTGCCCGAAGTTCTCTGGTCATACAGGACGACCCCCAGACAACCCACTGGTGAAACCCCCTTTGCCATGGCGTACGGCGCTGAGGCTGTGATTCCTACAGAAATCAGGGTTTCAACCCTCCAGAGCGAGGCCTGGGTTGAACGACCAAATAACCAGCACTTGGCTCAGAATCTTGATCTTCTGGAAGAAAGAAGAGAGGCTGCCGGGATCAGGCTGACCGCCTACCAACAGCACATTCGGAACCTGTTCAATCAAAGAGTCAAAAGAAGAGAGTTTCAGGTCGGGGATATGGTCCTTAGGCAAAAAATAGGGCTCGGAGGCAAGCTTAGGGAGCCTTGGGAGGGCTCGAATACCATTACTGAGGTCATCGGTTGCGGAGCATACCGAATCCAAAGGAATAGTGATGGCGGAATGGAACCAAACTCCCAGAACGCCTCTCGCCTGAAGAGGTACTACCCTTAATGGACAAGTCTTGTTTTTACTTTGATCTTTTTGATAAAAAGACTATAGTACTTGATCAGTAAAATCATTATTATAGCAAAATAAATCATAAAAATAGATCCCGAAGAGATCAAAAGTTCCAAAAACAAACTAAGTGTTGCATTGTCCTTCGCATGGCCTGAAGTGCCCGAAGACACAACACAGATCCTGAAGAGATCAAAGTTCCAAAAACAAACTAAGTGTTGCATTGTCCTTCGCATGGCCTGAAGTGCCCGAAGACACAACACAGATCCTGAAGAGATCAAAGTTCCAAAAACAAACTAAGTGTTGCATTGTCCTTCGCATGGCCTGAAGTGCCCAAAGACACAATACAGATCCTGAAGAGATCAAAGTTCCAAAAACAAACTAAGTGTTGCATTGTCCTTCGCATGGCCTGAAGTGCCCGAAGACACAACACAGATCCTGAAGAGATCAAAGTTCCAAAAACAAACTAAGTGTTGCATTGTCCTTCGCATGGCCTGAAGTGCCCGAAGACACAACACAGATCCTGAAGAGATCAAAGTTCCAAAAACAAACTAAGTGTTGCATTGTCCTTCGCATAGCCTGAAGTGCCCGAAGACACAACACAGATCCTGAAGAGATCAAAGTTCCAAAAATAAACTAAGTGTTGTATTGTCCTTCGCATGGCCTGAAGTGCCCGAAGACACAACACAGATCCTGATTGCATTGTCCTTCGCATGGCCTGAAGTGCCCGAAGACACAACACAGATCCTGAAGAGATCAAAGTTCCAAAAACAATCTAAGTGTTGCATTGTCCTTCGCATAGCCTGAAGTGCCCGAAGACACAACACAGATCCTAAAGAGATCAAAGTTCCAAAAACAAACTAAGTGTTGCATTGACCTTCGCATGGCCTGAAATGCCCGAGGACACAACACAGATCTTGAAGAGATCAAAGTTCCAAAAATAAACTGAGTGTTGCATTGACCTTCGCATGACCTGAAGTGCCCGATGACACAACACAGATCCTGAAGAGATCACAAAATTTTATAAAAATAAACAAAATAGACAGGAATCGTGATATTATAAAAGTCAAAAGTCAACTGGACAAAAACTATTATCTTTCATTCAAAATGGGCCCCAGTGGCCAAGGCTTACAATATACTTTATGAACACAAAAATCCTAAGAGTCAACACCGGTGCCCGACTCATTGGGGTTCACTGGAACGATGGCCCCATCAGGCGCTGGAGGATCGGGAGTGGCGGTGATGCTCATCCCTGGGAGAGGCTTGGTCAGGAACTCGCAGAAACGAACGTCGTCCGGACCACCAACCGGATCGTCGTACGGAGGAGCGATGCCCAGACTCTCATCCAGTTCTTCCACCGAGGCAAAAGTCCTTTCTCCGACGGGTTTCTGCATGTCACTGAAGCATGACCTCCAACCGAACCCGATTCGGTACTGGGAAGTTTTGCATAAACGCTTGTACATCTCATTCCCACCCCGGTGGCACATCTCCACCCCCGACCTCTCCGTTCCAAGGAGATTCTCTATCTCTGCCCTCTCCTCCAAGAGCTTCGAATTGGAGGCCGTCAAGCTCTCTTTGTCAGCTTTCAGACTCTCATTCTCAGCCTTTAAAGCCTCCGCTTCAGCAAAAAAGGCCCGCCGGACCTCCTCCATTTCTTTAATTTTATCTTGAGCAGCCCGAAGCTGCTGCTCTGCAGCGATAGCCCTCTGGGTCTGGACATCCAACTTATCATTGGATATGGATAGCATGTTGGCAACCTTCATCCGGGAGTCCTCCTTCATCCTCAGAAGTTCATTGGACTTCTGAAGCAGCTTGGTGTCTTCCTCCATTTTTGCATTGTAAGCCTGGGTCAGGTAGAGCATCTGCCAAAAGAATAAATGTTAGCCTAATAAAGAAACAAATAAAATATTAAGTACGACTGAGGAAGCTGTAGGTTAAAGCACTACCTTCATTGCTATCTCTGGACCTGTCAGGGTCAACTCCTCCTGATCAATGGTTCTCAGCCTTTTTCGGTCAATGGGCGTCCAGATCTGTGAGCCCATAGCCCGAAGAGCAGCGTCGTTGTCAATGGTTGCGTGCCCCGCAACCAGAAAGTCACCGCCCGGGAGTGTAATCTTCGGCGCCCATGGCACGGGTCTCTCCACTTCAGTTGCTACCCCACTGTCATCCAGTACGATGGGAGACGACTGTGTGGTCGTTTAGGGCCTGACAGACCATTCGGGTAAATTCTCCTTTGATCGGGGATGCAGTGCCCCCGTCAGGCTTGTTTCCCCTTCAACCAGACGGAATTCAGGAGTGGGAACGTCCCCTGAAGGTCGGGTAACCTCCTCTGATTCTGGAGGAGGAGTCTGGCCGATTTGAACATTTCCCATTGGTGGAGGTGGAGTTACCGGGGTGTTCTCCACCGGTGGCAGGAGATTAGGCCCAGCCGGAGGAGTTGGAACACTTTGTGATCCCTGTCCGCCTTGACTCTCACCAGGAGTTGAAGTTGTCACTTAAGGGCCAATTATCCTCTTGGACTTCTTTTTCAACACTGCCTGCGGGATTCTCAGCATTTCTGTAGACAGGGCCTGCAAAGTAGAACCTGTCAGGAAACTGTTACACTTCCTCAAAGGTTGTCCCAAAATTTTTGATTTAAGCAGTTCAAAACGGTTTCTGATATAATTTGAAGTTTTATATTCATCGGGTGCTTCCAGAAACTCAAGCACATGGAGGCCTAACTTATCATTGCACTGATCGCAGTTGCATGACCCTCTATGGAATGTCTTGAAAGAAGGGAAAAGGTGTTGGTCAAACTCGCTGGGGACTTTGAATCTGGATGAGCTTGGAAGTCTCCAATTCCCGCTCACCAGGATCATTCTTTCCTTCCACCCTTTGTTGGACTTTTCAGTGCCATCACAGATCTTCCTCCCACTAAGGGGAAAAAGATTGTACCGGCCTCTGCAGTCCCTCTGGGCCTGTATCTTGTAACAGAACAGAAGTGCCGCCAGTCCAAGGTCAAGGCCCATATCCCGATTGATTATCAAGATCATGGCCAAGACCCAGAAGAAGTTAGGTCCGACCTGAAGCGGGGCCAAACCTAGGGTAGCTAAGGTATAAAGGAAAAAGGGCTGGATCGGGAATCTAAGGACCTGAAGGTGAAAGGCCGATAACAAAATCTGGTGGTCCAAAACCCCCTCACCCTTCCTAAAATCATACTTTTTTGGGTAGTTTTTAATAATTACCCCATCGGGTACCCCGCATTTAACCCTTAACTTTTTAAATACCGTCTATACCCTATTCATTGGAGGAAGGGGATCAGCGTAAAACTGATCCCCCAAACCCCCTGCAGCCGGATCCCAAATTACTGCAATGTTCTGGTTAATCTCCGGTGGACTAGATACAATTGCCCTGACCACCTCCACTGAGGGTGAACTAAGGGAAGTATTCGGGTTTACAGAGGAGGGTAAACGGTCGCTACCCGACCGGGTATCATCGCTATCAGACATCTTGAAAAGAAAGACGCGAAGATGAAAAGAAATAACTTACTCTAAGATGAATCCCGAAAGATTTCGGACGCTTTCCTGAGAGAGGAGATAGACTCTGGCAATGATAAGTAAAGATCTCAAGTGCAAAGAGTTCTCTGAAATTTTCAAGTGATGAAACGGAATGAATCTTCAACACTACATCCAATATTTATAGGAGTCTCAGGGATGCCTGAAAAGTCGTGCCCTCTGGAATCGAAGCATCACCTCGCTTCACGTGCGCCTCCTAAACCTCCCTTCTCGCCAATCGAGGCTATCCGGACCGCAGATTTCAAACGTTACAATAATTACACAGCCGTCACATTAATCGCATCAACCACGTCACCCCGATCAGGGGTAATGTACCTCATTCCCACTCTGTATCCTTTCTAATGGGCCAGAATGATCGACGACCCATCACAAAGAATTGGGCCTGTGTAATAGTGGAAATGTTCAACCCAATTGAGCCCATCAGGCGTCAGGCCCATCAGGCAGATGGCCCAACAAGGTTTTTGTAAACCCATTAATCAAGCCCATTAAGGAAATGTATATAAAGAAAATCAAAGATGAATAAAAGGATTCTCTCTTATGTTGTGCATTTTTGTGCATTTACATATTGCATTTGAGTTTCCGTTATGTGATTTATCTCTACATATGAATTATGATGTTATTCAATGTGGTAGTGTAGCATGTTTCATGTAAATCTTGATATTTTAATTTACATGTTATTAAAATGCTCAAATGAAATTAAATAATATGAGAATATGATTTATATGATTGCCTCTGAAGTATAAGGAAATTTGAGCTCTTATACTTGTGATTATGTACACACTTGTTTTGGTTATATTGTATAATTTTGATAGATTCTTGTACTTATGCCTTTATCCTCGATATGGATATGTAAGCTTCGCATAGTGTTTTTCATTGAGCTAGTTAGTATTGGTGTAGGAGTGTGGCATCAATCGTGATATTGAGGTTTTGGTTATGATAGACGAGGTTATGACTGAATCTAGTCGATTGTGTATTGATGGTCATTTGATCTTGTTAGAAACCTAAGTTATGTGGTTTCAAATGTGAAATTGAGGTTTGAAAGAATCTGACAAGGTCTTGATTTGGAATTAGTTGGTCCATTGGCAACGGCCATTAGGTTCCCTTTAGCGATCTTAAGGATTAGAATATCCTTGGAGCTGTTGTCATTCTTGATTAAGTCATTATGGAGTTTAGTGATTTGGATGTAGAACTGAGTGTGGTTGGATTGGGGTTAGTGTCTTTGTGTATAGCCACTCGCCTTTTTCCTTAGAGGTGTCATTTACTTGTGGTTCTTTATTTCCTTGTTCCATTGAGCGTCTCTAAATTCGCGTTGGTGTTCCCGTTGGTTGTTCGGTTGGCTTACCCGAAAACGGATTTTTTCACAAGACTTGTATTTGAATCCATTCGATTTTTAAGTGAAAAACCCGCTTTCGCTCACCCCCGTGATCCCGACTAAAATTTTGAGTTTTAAAATGGTTTTAAATTCATTTTATAAAATATTTGGACCTTTGGAAATCGACAGTGTACAAAACGGAGACCGGGGCAAGACGAATAATTTTATGAAATTTTAGAGAATTACTTTTATTCAAAGCTTGTACTTTTCAAAATTCCCGAGGCCTAGGTGAATGTTTTTGGAATGAGCGAATGAAGAACTCACATATCAAATATTTGGGATTTTTTGGCATTGACGGCGCAAAGAACGGAGTCTATATGCAAAATTGGTGTATTTTCAACTTTTTAAGCCATTCTTGAAATTTCTGTTTCCATTAGTTGACTAATGGGGATGAGTAGTCGACAGATGTTTTTCTGCCTCCGTTAGTCGACTAATTTGTGGGTGTTGTTTTCGTCAAAATTTTCCGATACCGTTTTCAAAAATTCATATCTCTCGCCTCGTTGCTTCGATTTAGGCCCTGTTTGTTTCCATGGCCTTTCCTATGTCAAAATATTTGAGATAAAATTAGAAATTTCATTTTTACCCTTGAAATGACTATTTTTCCCTTGGTGAAACTAGGGTACTTTCACTTTCTGTTTTGGTCAGCTTTGTCCGATACCGTTTTCCAAATTTAATATATCTCGTCTCGTGGCTTTGATTTAGGTTCCTTTTGCTTCTATGGTTTGAACTATGTCCAAATATGTGGAATAAAGTTTTAAATTCCATTTTTGCCCTTGAAATGACCATTTTACCCTTGGGCGAACATGTGACCTTGAAGTGGTCGGTTTGATGAGTCGTTTAATCCCTTTCAATTCCCTTCCATTTTCTGAAAACCTTTGTGATTTCCCTTAGATTGAAATGACTATTTTACCCCTGTATTGGGTCTACGGATGGCGAGGAGTAACATGTGAGGTGATTAGTAGTTTGACTTGATATTGATTGGAAGTTTTCAAGCTCGGTATGCTCGTGATCTAGGAAGTGTGATTTGGTGTTAAGTGTTGTGTTGATCGTCAGTGTTGGACTAGCGGGTATGAGTCATAGTGATCTTTGAGGTGGTTTGTACACTCTCTCTATATATACGTATTTACAAATATATATATATAGCTGTGTGTTTACTATATGTTGTGGTGTTATGGTTTCACTCCGTTCTAGTTGCCCTGTTTGTTGATGCATGGTAGGTGTCACGGGGGTCAATATTCACCATGAATATTTGGCCCTATGATGGCACCAAATCAGTCTCAATGTCACAACACTCTGACTTGATTCAGCCAATTCCCACACTTGTGCCTCTGAAATACACCAAGTGTTTGCACCACACACAATCTGAGTATATATGAATGCAAATATAAAACAACACCCATAAATTTACAGAAAACCACAACCATGGTTTCCCAGTCTTTACTATTAAACATAAATAGTACAATGATTCTTTCTCACTCAGGACACACTACAACATTCACAAGCATTATCTTTCTGAAATTCGTGACTTGCCTATACAAATGCCATACATGTGCTTATATAGGCACAAATACAAAACTGCCTATCTAATATGGATGGCAGCCCCATCCACTTAGGCTGTGTTGGTACCAATCAGAGGTTGCCAACACTCATCACACAGTTGCACTCTCAACTAATGATATGTTTTAGCATTCTCCTGCAATGCCACCTTGCCTCTTGATGGTTAGAGTTAGTTATGTGTCACCAGACTGCCAAAATTGCCTGTCTGAGTCACACCTTGGCCTTGACCAGCCTTGTCGTGCCCAAGTATGAGTCATGTTGCACCATCACGAGCCAACTCTATGTCAAGTATATGCGAACACTGCATAATGATTGCATTCGCTGAGCCAACATCAATGCCTCGGCCTTCCCATACCTTCGTGCACATGAGAACTATCTCTGCCAAGCTTGTACCAAGGGCCCTCACTAGCCAGCTTGCACTGTGTTATGCCATGTCTTGGTCTTGTCAATGCCTTGGCACATAGGCATGTCACGCCATACCTATGTCTCGAATCAGTCTGCACTAACCATTACTTGTTTTTGTGTCACAGCCTTGCCCCACGGGAAAGTTGGCCTAGCCAAAGCTTGGTGTTCAAATGGATTGCCGAGCCAAGTGAATTGCATGCTCACCAATATCAGCCATGTTCGAGGAGTCATAATGGCTATATTTAATCTTCCTGACCTCCAAATCCAAATCTTGTTTAGCATATCATCTTCTTAGGTCACAAGGATGCTATAATTATATTCCTGCATTTTTCCAACACTCCTAAGCCCGACTTCTAAAGTTGGACTTATTTACCAAAAATGTCACTGTGTCATCCTCCCATGTCATACTATCATGCCACAACACACCTCATGACTTCACCGGATAACAAACCTCCCCCTTTTGAAGAAGTTCAACATCCTCGTCGGAGCCAACCCATCATGTGATTAACCTCTATGGACATAACCCAACACTCTACAACTCAAGTGTTGCCCAAAACTTTAACCTCAATTTCTAAATCAATAACAAGCCAGCACCTCAACGCACCAACTTCAAATAATAAATCTGCAACAAACACTGTTGCACCTCTGCCTCAGTCATAAATTCGTCCTTCGCATCAATTTCTGACCAAGTGTATCATATTCCTTAGCCATGAACCGGTCATTCACATCAATTATGGCTAACATAAAACAACATCATGCTTAGTTTAGAATCCCATCATCTGCATCAATTCTGACCAAGCCTTCAACAATCTTGTTAAGAGTCACAACCTTCGCATAAACCCTTGGCAAGCCAATAAAAACTATACCATGGATTTTGTTTGCAACCAGTAGCCCATTATAACATCAACAATCGTGAGGAAATATATACCCATTACCAAGTCATTGGCAATGTAATCTTGGTGAGCATCTCCGCACAACCCTCCTCATAGCCACGCCCCCACCACTGCATAATCAACACATTTCTTAGCATGCAGGCCCCCAACCTGCCCATCATCCATCACTATTAATGGACTTAGTGGAATAGGAGCACCACCCCCATCCGAATCTGAACTTCCATCATATGGACCATCCGCTGTCATGGCATTCATTTTCTCCTTCCTTGGACAATCTCTAACCCTATGTGGTCCTTTGTAAATGAAGCAACCCGAGTTATAACTTGGCTTCTATTGACTCGTTGCCTCAGCCTTGCCTTTGTCCTCATCAACTAATGGCTTCCTAGGCTTGTCACTAAACTTGCCCTTTTTCTTTGCCTTGCCTGGGTTAGGATCGAACTTCTCCATCTGTAAATCCAGTAGACTGTCTGCAGCAATAATGGTAGAAAAGAGGTCAGTCACACCTCTCCTCCTTAACTCGATCTAAGCCCATGATTGCAAACCCACCATAAAATTGAACAACTTGTCACCCTCTGACATGTCTTTGATGTCCAACATCAAGGATGTGAACTCCTTCACATACTCACGCACTAAACTAGTGTGCTTGAGATTTCTTAGGCACTCCCTTTCCACCCAGCCTGAATTCGCTAGCAGGAACTTCTCATTGAGTTCCTTCTTCAATTCTACAAATGAATTGATTATGATCGTGACTCATCCTCCAAGCGTGTCTGCCGCCACAACTTTGCATCACCAGTCAGATACATACTAGTGATTATTAAATGATTTTCCTCTGGAATATGGGTAACCTAAAAATACTGATACACGTCCCATAGGAATTTCTCAAGATATTTGGCACTCTGCTTCCCTCCAAAGGCCTTCAATTCAGGGATATTGATCTTAGACTATGGCTTCTCCCTCATCGTTGTTTGGTTTTGTACAACCCTCTTAATCAGCCCATACTCCCCTTTCAGATCCCTAACATTTTCCTTGAAGACATCAACATCGGTAACAAAGTCTTCTAAGACATCATTCATCTTGGAATTCATGTCAGTCATGTATTCCTCTATCAACTTGCGTAGGGTCTGCAACTCCATAGCCAGCAAGTTGTCTGCACTAATAAAGGGTCATCACTTTCAGAGAATGGACCACCTACCAAGGTCTCCGACCGAGCAACTCGTTCTCGTAGTGCTTCTGTAACATTTCTACCAGCCACTCCGAGATTTCAATGGGGCTTTGATATTAACTGTCACAGGGGTCAATATTCACAATGAATTTTTGGCGCACCAAATCAGTCTCAATGACATGACTCTCTCACTTAGTTCAGCCAATTCCCACACTTGTGCCTCTGAAATACTCCAAGTGTTTGTGCCACACACACACGGAGTATATATGAATGCAATATAAACCAACACCCACAAATTTACAGAAAATCACAAGAATCGTTTCCCAATCTTTACTATTAAACACAAATAGTAAAAGGATTTTCTCTCACTCAAGCCACACTATAGCATTCACAAGCACTATCTCTCTGAAATTCATGACTTGTCTATGACGGTTCACTGGCTTTGATGATATTGTGTCGTTGTTTCACCACAGCCCGGTCAACAAGTATTTATACCTATTAATACTTCACTTAAAATAGTATAGCAATAAGTAGGTTTGAACCACTCTCAACTTTAAACTCGTTTTGAGACTAGGATCCAAAGCTTTATTTTCGAGATAAAAAGAAATCACTTAAAACAATTCTTGAATTTTTGAATAGGAAACTAAAATAACTAGATAAAATTATCAAATGGTGGAATAAATCTCAAGGGAAGAGAATCCACCACCCGGGTCTATATAAATAATATTATATATTTATATTGCAAATTCTCCTCCAACCTATTAAACATAAACATAGATATCGGTAGGCATTCCCCGTATTTCCATTAATTGGTAATCACAAAAAATCCTCCCTCTAATATTTTGGTTTAAATAAAATATAAATAGTAGCAGACATTCCCTGTATTTCCATTAATTGGTAATCACGGAAAATCCTCCTTCTATTTTTAGCTTCCAACCTCTATTATAAGGTTTTTGTCATTGAGATTCATAAGATGAATACTCTCAGGAAGAGAGTTAAACAATACGAAATAAAATAAAAATTATTTATATCTTACCCATGGTAGCTTCATCACCCCTTTGAGAAGAGTTTTAAGTTAGCATGTTGATAGGAAAATAAAACATGGTATGAGAATAATTTTCTATTGATAGAGAGAAAAACTGCAAAGGAAATATGAAAATAATATACAATAGTGCTCTTGCTCTTACTCTCCAACCCCCCTCTGCAGCTCTAGTTTGCCAATATATATAGGCACATTGCAAACCCACTGCATTTAATGAATTTTGTGTTATTCAACTACCAACCTTGAAATGTGGGATGCATTAAAATCCCTCCAACTAATTAACAATTTCGCTCTCTTCAATTGTGCAACTAACATTTATATTTTCTTTCTTTAATAGTTACATACCCCACTTACACACACATACACACGTACACATATACATGCATATATATGAATCTATTACATTCTTCCCCACCAACTTTGACTTTCTTTTTCTTCATTTTTTTTTTTCATCATTCTTGCTTTCTTTTTCTTTTCTTTTGCAAATAAACCCCTGCATGAAATAAAAATATATACATATAAGGACATCATTCTAGGTAAATTACTCTTTTTTGTGCACTTATCAAATTACCCCCAAACAAGCTTTTGATAATCCTCTAGCAGAAAAGGAAAAAATAGATAAGTTCACAAAAATGATTTATTGAAGTTTAACTAATGATGTGTCACTTTCGCAAGCTGCATTCGATTGCATTTACCCTATGCAATAAGGCCATAAACCCCTAGGTTACCCTAGTGGACGAGTAATAACCTCGTGTGGGTTTACAGTGAAGATAACCACAAACTTCTTATGACTTCAAAATAATTTCATGTATATCCTCAAGTCATAAAAGATAAGAGATGAATCTATCAAGTCTTTCGTATACAACGAGCTACTATGGTGTCATAATAATAAATATTAAGCAAAGTTCATCCAAGAGCAACTTAGAAATAGAGTGTGTGTATGTAGAGTCAACATAGAGCAATTCACATATCTAAGTGAAGAAATCCCCAAGTCCTTAGAAAAATATGTTTTGAATTCAAATCTCACAAGTAAATATCTCTCTAAAAGAATAACTCTCAAAATTTGGGTTAACTGAATCTCTTAGTTGTATATGAGAATGAACTTTGTTTCTAAAGTGGAAGCAAGCTCACATACTGAAATGAAGGACTGATATATATAATAGACAGTCTCATGATTAGAATACTGGTCACTTTAGGGAGAATGTCGAGTTACCCACCATAACGCCTTCGCATTTACTATCCACTATAATACCATTCTATACATGTTTAACGACCTTATTGAAGTGGTGATTTACAAAGGAATAATTCTTAGAATAAGGGGTCTTCAAAATATATACAAGGGATACATTTTTCTTTGCAATTCTCTTCTTTTTCTCTTTTTCATTCATTTTTTTTTTTTGAAGAGAATATGGATATTTTCTCAATACCTTTTATTTTCTCAAATTTGGTGCGATATCTAAATAAATTTGATTCATTTTATGACTCGGAGTTAGTGTAAAAACTCTCTGAAACAGTGGATGGCCCGAAGTCTCATAAGATTTAAGTCTTAGTAGATTTATGGATCATTGGGGATTACTCACTTTTTCAATTTGAATTGCAAAATGAGACTCTTGTGCAAAAATTGTTATGCTTCTAAACTCTCAAGGTATAATATGTATCATTATATCACCATAGTAACAAGTTTAACTTCGATCTAAATATTAACACCTCTCGACTTTTATGAATCGGGACACAAGAAAAACATTTTTTTTTGTGAAAATAATGAAACTCTATTTGTATTAAAGAGAAACATATTCAGATAAATGTATCCACCCCCTAAGAAAAAAATAACACTATCCCTAGTGTTTAAAAATACATCGAAGAGACAAATTGGAACAAATTACCACAATTGATGTGGTGTTTCTGGAGTATAGTCCCTGCAAAGATTCTAGGCAAAAGAAAAATCAAGTGATTGAAAATATTATGACAGACTTTACCCCCCAAACAGAATCTAAACATACCCAAATAGAGTGAAAAAAATAAAATTGATAGAAAATATTTACACAACTGACTGGGCTGCCTCTTAGGAGTGCTAAGTTTAAAGTCTTCAGCCAGACTCAATGGAGGTGTTACCCCAAAATAGATCAGTCCGAATAAATCGGATCAATGAGGAGAATTTCCTCATTTTCAGAAGCTTCAAGTTCTAGGAAAGGTTTTAGATGATGAGCATTGACTTTAAACAACTATCCCTTCTTAGGGTCTTGTAACTAAATGGCACCATGACTAGTAATGTGATGGACATAGTACGGGCCTGACCAACATGACCTTAACTTCCCGGGAAATAGTTGAAGATGGGAATTATACAAAAGAACCTTTTGTCATATGAAAAACTCATTTTTTAGAATGTGTTTGTCATGTTCCAACTTAGTCTTGGCTTTATAAATTCTTGAACTCTCATAGGCATCATTTTTTATTTCTTCTAACTCATCAAGTTGAAGGGTCCTATGTTGACCGGCTTTATCATAGTCAAAGTTCATGGCCTTGATGGCCCAATAAGCACGGTGTTCGAGCTCAACAGGCAAATGACAGGCTTTGCTATAGATCAATCGATAGGGAGACATTCCTATAAAGGTCTTGTAAGTAGTACGGTATACCCATAAAGCATCCTGGAGACGAAGACTCCAATCCTTCTTTGTGGGTTTAATAGTTTTCTCTAAAATCTACTTAATCTCCCTATTGGATACCTCAGCTTGACCATTGGTTTGAGGGTGATAGGATAGGGCCACTTTGTGGGTGATCCCATATTTGGACAACAGGTTTTCAAAGACTTTGTTGCAAAAATATGAACCATTGTCACTAAAGATAGCCCAAGGTGTTCCAAACCGAGGCAAACATTCACTATGAGAAATAGGTTAATTTTTGACTATGTAGTTGAAAAATAATTTTGCCACAATAAAAAGGGGAGATGGGGAGATGTTATGGTTGAAATGGAAAAAAATGAAAAATAAATTTATTTTGAGAAAATAAAATGCAAAAAGTAGTTCTTCAATATGAGTAACCGGGCCTTGGTATCATCAATATCACTGTTCGCGTTTAAAATGAAGAAAACTAATGAGCATAAATCCCATGGAAGATGCTTGGGCCTAGTTGGTTGGGACTAAAAATCCTCGCTGAAAAGTTAGGAGACTTAGAAAGACAAAAAGGGATGAAAAGTGGAAAGATGGGAAGAGTACGTTTTTATTAAAATGGCAGAGTTTGATAAATGAAGTAGGAGAAAAGAATCTAAAATATTGTAGTCGAGTGTTCACAAAAACACGGAAGGTTGTCTTGATTAATAGTAAAAAGTAGCAAAATCATTCACTTTAGTGGAAACCATTTATGACACGAAGCTCGATATAATTGTTGTTCAGTAGTGAGTGGGAGTATTTGCATTCATGTTGTCTTTTGCATTATATCATGACTTAATTGAATTTGTGTGTGAACTCATGATGGCGTGACTACAGAGAAATGAGATGTTTGTAGGTACCATCACTGGAAACCTTCACGAGACTTCACTCGTCCACTAGGGGTAACCTAGGGGTTTAAAAGACGTGTTACACATGCTAAGTGTAATCGGCAACCCTCACAAAAGCAAGGGATTATGTTAGATTAGTTAGAGTAGTTAGATTAAAAAGATCATCACAAGAAAGTTCCCTGAGTTTATTGCTAAGGGACTAGCAATATGTAAGTTTGGGGGTGTGATAGGTGTCAAATATAAGACATTTTGACCCCTTAACTCACTATTGTTACGTCCTTTTATTTTATTATTTGGTATTTTTATGGCATTTGTGTGTTAAAACATGTTTCAGGAACTTAATGAAAAAATAGAGCTAACTTCGATGAATTAACTAAAGAGTGTGTTCTTTCTATCCAAGAGGAGAGTCAAAGAGGCAGTCCGAGACAAAAATGGCTCCAAGAAGGCAAAAACGACATTTCCAGAATCCGTCATCTTTAGCAAAAAGTATCGTGGGTTCAAGACGGTCGTTTTGGTGCATTCACGGAGAAAAGTGATTTTCCATAAAATACCTACGCTTTTAGTTTCAAAATGTGACTGGAAATCACATTTCTACGCTTGGAGGTACGCTTGGGACCTACGCTTGAAGCGTATGCCTGTTACGCTTGAAGCATAAGTGCGGCAACTTTTTGTGGTTTTTCGATGGATTTTTCCTATTTCACCCCTGGTTCGATTGGAAGATGTGCCTGCGACTCCAGACCTCTATATACATGTATATACAGTTATATATATGAGAAGTTAGGGTTTGCATGAAGTGGAAAGTGAAAAGACTGAAAAAGGCCTCTCTATACCATTGCCTATATATACACGATCATATATCAGAGAGGCTAGTTCTAGTTCTGATTTTGGTACACGTTGGGGTTGTTTTTGGTGAGACGTTCATTTAGAGAGGTTCATTCATTTAGACTTGATGTTGTTGAGATCCATATTAAAACCTAGAGATCCGGAGAAGAAAAACATGGAGAGCGTTTCTACATCAACGATTCAATCACCTACTTCTATAGCTAACTAACTCGGTATCTAGGGTTTTCTAGCAAAACCCTAGCCAAGTAATGTAGTTCTTCCATTGTTTTCAATTGTAAAGAGGGGAAACTGTTGACCATACTATGATGATTGTAGTAGTTAAGAGACCGTACTGATTTGCAATATAAAATTATATATTTTTTCTAAGTTCTTGTCTTAAATGGAATGAATATATTATTTTGCACAACTATGATTATTCAATATGAGTAGGAACTCGGATGCTTAATTATGATTTTTTACACAATGGTGGTAATAAAACTTGAAACCCTAGGTTCACACAGGTCGTGCCTTGGTGATTTAATATAGACATGTTTTAGTTTATTTTCATGCAGTAGGAGTAGATTAGAGTAATATAATTGGCATGTACTAGTTAGGTCAGTCATGAGACGTGTAACACCTCGTTTCAT
Source organism: Cornus suecica (assembly GCA_963922005.1). Lineage (NCBI taxonomy): Eukaryota > Viridiplantae > Streptophyta > Magnoliopsida > Cornales > Cornaceae > Cornus > Cornus suecica. Next base: position 51,986,881 of record OY998239.1, read on the forward strand.
TTTCCCTTTTTTTCTGAATTATTCCCGATTTATTTTCGGTGATGATGTCACTTGTTCATGACGGGTTACTCTGTGTATTTTACGAGTAAAGTTTTCGCGTTTACACTTGAATTTGATTGCGCGACTTGGAAATCATCACCTTAACGACTTTGTGGAGTATCGATGATGACTATGTGACTTGACAGTAACGTTTAGTAGTTTCGGACTTGGTGAAACGTTTACATGTGTTCTTGGTATCGACTACGTGATTGAGTTATGACGATTGACAGCTAGTGTTATCGACTAAATGGATTTGTTCCAACGCTTAACGCTTAGGGCTTCGACTCAGTGATTTGAGTTCGGTAGTTAGTGCTTTAGGGATTCGACGTTTTTGTTTCTCCTAGTTATGGGGTTAGTACGTGCCTTGTTTAGCTGACGTGCTTAGGAGTATTGATAGTCTTTTCGCTCGTTTTATTTATGTTTGTATATACGTGTTCTGTGTGTTGATGCCCTATGTATTGATGTGGCATTAGGTGCCTATGTGCCTTAGTTGCTTGACTTACGTGCTTATGTGTATTTGTATTGCTATGCTCGTTTTTCATGTTTTTACGTACGTGATAAGTGTTAATGTGATTTTGTTTAAACCTGTAGCTTTTAGTATTTCGACTAGACCACACATTTGGGTTGTTCAGCATTTATGGTTTTGATTCGATTGGTCCGTTTATCGTATTAGTGCTTATGGTGTTCGCCGTGACACCTACCCTGTGTTTCAGAGGTTGGGTTTCATACCCCAGATTCTATACTCCATTTATTTTATTTATTCGGCGTTGCGATTTGAATCGGAGTTGTTGAGGATGCGTTTGGTTCGTTGGCTTTATTGTTAGGGGCTACGCGGTTTAGTTTCAATGATTGAGTTTATTGCTTTAACTGGGCTACGACCAGTGATTTTAGGAGTCTCAGTGAGTTCAGACTTTATTCGGGGTTTCAGTGATTGGTTTCGTAAACCCGGAGTATTTATTCGGGCTTATATTATTTGGTTGGCGTCCTGTGGACTTACGGGTTCACGTGTTATTATTTAGAGGTTTCCGATATATTTTGGGATTATCTAGTATCCCGTTTATTTTTTGAGTTCGCGTTATATATATTGCGAGTCGATTCGGGATTTATTTTAGTTTATATCCGACTATATAGCCGAATTATTTATTCCGGACTTTATTAGTTATTTGGAGACCGTGGGTCTTTCAGTGATTTAATTGGTGGAAGAATTTCGTACCCGGAGTACTTGTTTAAGCTCGTATTATTTATTTGGAGTCCGGTGAATTTTATGGGCTCACATGGAATTATTTTAGTGTCCCCGGTATATTTACAGGACTTATTCTATATTATGCTAATTTAATTATGATTATATATATATGGGTTTCATACCCTAGATTATTTATTTCAGTTATAGTATTTATTTGGGCGTTCCGTTTATTTTTCGGGCAAGTGTTATATTATTTGGGGATTTATTATATATATATATATATATATATATATATATATATTACTAATTGAAAATATATATATATATATGGGTATTTCTAATATATAGATATATGTATTATTAGAGATACATGTTCTAGTAGCTTCTCCACTCTTCTCAAACTCTCTCACGCACAAACCTGCCCCTCTCATGTCTTCATCAGGAATCGGTTTGACAGAGAGAGAGAGGGAATCGGAGCTGGAGAGTGGTGGTCGCGCAGAGGAGGCGCAACCTGTGGGTGGTGTCGTCGGTGGCTATAGGCGTCGACAATGGCAGGAGTTGGTGCGGCGACTGGCGATGCAGTCGTGAGCAGTAAGGTTGGCAATGGTGGTCGTCGGAATCCATGGTGATTAGCGATGGTTTGTGGCATTGACTACATCAGAGGTGGTGTTGCGATAGAGAGAACCTGGTGGATTTCAGGTTCGACCTAGGGTTCGACTTGGGGCTGTGATTCGACGGCCAGGGGTGGCGCGATGGTGGTGTTGTCATGCAGTAGTGGTCACGCAGGTGGTGGCTCAATTCAGTCGGGTGTGTTGACGAACAGAACTGTGTTCGGTCAAACTGAGTCGAGTCAACTCAGTAGTGAGTCGGGCTCGGTTTGGGCTGATTTTCGGAGGATAGCTCGGCCTCGGTACCGTCTACGTTATATCCGAAATTGGTGCGAAACCGTTGAGCGGTTCTCCAGGATTTTTAGATTTTCGATATGGTTTTCAGTTTCGTTTTTTGTAGATTTGTCCCGAATTATTTATCGACCGCTAACGGGTTTCAACTATATTGAATAGGGCGGTAAGGCGGTCGTTTCGACATATTAAAAATATTTTCAGATAACTTTGGGCGGCGAGCACTATTCATAGCCGGTACTATCACGGCGGGACTGTTTGTAAGCGTATATAATTAGGTGGGAATTTAATATATATATTATTATATATATATGCATATCTGGCACTCACTAATAGTGCGTAGAAAGTGTTAATGCAGCCCCGTTGTATGTTTATGAAGAAATAAAAATATTTAATTAAATTCCTAGTGATAGAAAGAGATCTAGGAATTTTATGGAATTTACGGAGTACCCATAAATAGATAAATGAAGTCGGAAATCGGATTTCCCTTGATAAATTAAGTAAAGTAATTCCCTAAAAAAATTATAATAAATTAAATCCTACTTAAATTGGATTAAAATAGGCGGTCTAGTACCCATGGAATTAAAGTAGGATTGTGTGTGAAATTAGAGCCTGTGATTAGCTCCCCGGATTATATTTGACTGAAGTTAAAATACAGTAGGGGCATATTTGATATTGAGTGACGTAAATCCGATTAATAAATTTTCCCCTGTTGATATTTTATTTAAATTAAAAATATGTTAGGGGATTCACGAGGATGTGGGACGTTAGACTTGATTTTAGTTCTCTCGTTGATTTTCTCGTAAATTATAAAGAAATTAAATTGTGAATTTAATAGTTTAATTTTCCCTGAGGCTGGTTAATTTGAAAAAAATTATTGGGAATTAAATTAAAAGCATGCTGGATTATAAAAGCTATAAAGATGGGTTGGGGTAATTGAGAACCCGAGTATTTTTGTGATAAAGGGAAATTTAATTATTGTGTGATTTAAATTGTCAAGCATGCTTGATATGAGATAGTTTGGCTTTGATGCCGTGTTATTGAGCATATTTAATTCATATGGAGGCATTTTGCATTCATACAGCACTATGTTATATATATTGTTTCGGTGCATGTTGCATGCCTCATTTATATCACGTGCAATTCTGGATCATTTGGAATGTCGCAACAACTGGCAAGGGGGTGGTCTAGCACCCAGGGAGCTAATAACTCTCAATTCTCTAGACATTTGGGGGTGAGGGCTTGGGCCTCACTTGCCAGTTTTCCGCGCGGTTGTTGTATCCGCACTCTCTTTGGCGACGCCTACCCTACCTGTTGTGGGTTTGTTGCCCCAACAGTGAACGGTTTGGGATTCCTGGATATTTGTTTCACCCTTTAGTGGCTAGGGTTGCATTGGAGTTGCATTGTCATGGCATTTACATTCATATTGGACATTTAATTGATATGTACTTGCCTGTTATTATTGATTATCGATATTGAGTATGTGATGTCTGAGTTGTAATTAAATATTTGTATTATTCTCTTTGGCGTTAAGGCGCGGTGTTTGTAATTAATATTTTAATTGTGGTTAAATTATAATGATTATTTAAAGATTTAAAATTGTAAAGAAAGAAAGAAAGTTCGACGATAATAAAAACCTGGATTAGTAGAGCCATGGTTGGCATGTGTTCCAAGTGGTTACGTGGATATAGATGAAAAGAGGTTTTGAGAATTAATTGTTTCCCCCTTGAGTTGGAGTTGAGTTGAGTTGGCTAGTCATATAGTGAGACTTGGTTATGGTTGTGCCTTTGGCCACAATAGGCCTTTGTGATTGGTGATTAGTGTTATCACTAGGTAATTATTAGACCACTTCGGTAGTGGGGAGAGTTGTTCGGGTTAAAGGTCGGGTAAGACTCGTTAGTCTGACCTTATTTCTCTTGGCTTGTGTATTTTGAGCTTGTCGCTCACCCTTCCACTTTAAAAGTGTTTCGAGTAGTAAATGGTTTTTAGCCGTGTGCCTTAAAAATCTCCTTTCCTACATGTTCTGGTAAAGTTAGTGAACTCTGGACATGGTTTGTCCCATTCTTGAGACTCGAGGTCAGTTCTGAGATCTAGATATGTTTTTAGAGTTTAATTGTTTCAAATTCCTCCTAGTTGTTCCAAGGAACACTTGAATCCCGGTGTTGGTTTGGTAACCTTTGAGGAGTTGTTTATAAATTCCTATATTAAGTTGAAGGTCTTAGAACCTATTTCGAAATAAGTTTGAGTGTGACTTTGAGGTGATATTCGGTTGAACTCTAGTAGTTCTTTTCTTCGTGTTATTGTTTCTTGGGTCGTAACCCGAACATGTGTTTCTAAGGTTTCATTCCTTAAGGTAAGAAATATGATCAGTCGTGTTTGTCTGTGGATCTTCTCGGGTAAGAAAAGTGAGATTAAGTTAAGCGCACATAGTGCGATTCCTAGTGGTTTGTTGGGTTAAGAGGCATTGGGACCAAATATGATTTGACCAGGCCCTAACTTTTTCTTAAAAACCGGTTGAATCCATCGGGGTTCAACATTTTTCTTTAAAAACCCGAGGGCCATGGCATCTGTTTGGGACTAAATGACTCCAATAACCCTTTCTTGCACCTCAATAGGCGGTATGAGTTAGAGGTGACCTTGTTGATCTGTACCCTTTTTAGTGCCTTGATAGGCAGTGTGAGTTAGAGATAGTTCGGTTGGTTACCGAATCCGATGTGGAGATAGGACCTTCCCTTTTTAGGTTTTTTCGAGTGAACGGGTTGGTTCACTGGTTGTTGTACAAAGAAGAATGGTTATTCCCTTTCGATAGTCCTAAGGAGTGACCTATATACCTCCTAGGAACCTTGAGTAGCGTGCTAGGTGCATGGAATGGTGGATAGCTAGTCTTGTTGTATCTCTAGATGAGAGCGGAGTTCAGATTTGTTTGTCTATAGGCCTAGGCGACAGGCTTAGTTACGTACAGGACGTTATATATATATATGTACGTAGATATATGTGTTGTTTATGTTTTTGTTGATACGTAGTTCTTATGAGTTTCGTAGTTACTCGAGGTTAGTGATGAGGTTATTAATGAGGTCTCTATTTGGCATGGGTGCCACATGAGACGACCGACCGACCTAGGATAGATGCATGCACACGGGATGGTTAGCATTTTCTAGACGGCTATGAGTGTGATGTTTTGATATTATGGTGAGCCCCCGAGGTTGTGCTCACCCCCACACAGGTTATAGGTTTGCAGGTGGATGTAGCACTGCTTATGCTCGGCAGCGACGATACGGGTGATTTGGGATGGTAGTTTTGTTACTCTTTCCGTAGTTACATTTGTGTATTCTTTCATTCTCTTGGGAGTCAGGTTGTTGGCAGATTCCCTTGTATTGTATCTCTATTCTGTGTATTCATTATTTTCGGGGTGCCTTTGTATCATTTCGGTACTACCACTGAGTTTTTATGTATTCTTATTTGAGCTTGGTGGCTAAGACGGTAATTGTTGTTTTTGGGTGCCTTTTTACCTTTTCGGCATCGCTATTTGATTTTCTTTATAATTTCATTTGAGCATTTGGGGCTCTATTGATTTTAGAGGGGTTTGGAGAGGTATTGGTGTTCTTTTCCACTACCTCAGCCCTACTAGGTTTTTGGAATGTTGGGCTACGTGCCATTGTTTCTATTTCGGTTATTATGGCAGGTTTGTTTGTTGTGTTGCTTTTGGGTTGTCCGGATGTTCCATTTACAGACAGAACTCTGCCGGATTTTTGTTAGAATTCCTTTACTGAGTTTCTATCACTCAGGTGACATGGAATACTTCATTTTCATTCCTATTCCATGTATTTCAGTGTTATCGTTGATTTTGGTTGTCATTTTCAATGATGTCATACCTCGGGATTCGCTGATTCTCCTGATTGGAGTCTCAGGAATAACGGGCCGTGACAAGACGGGTTGTTGTAATCTGGTTGATGGTACTCCTTTTTTGGGTCATATTTAGCTATTTGTGGTACGACCTGATTCATAGTTATGAATCGCCCTCCTACAATTGATACAGTGAGGAACTATATTATGCGATTAATGGTGGAGTGGTGAAAACCCTAGTTTTTTCTCTCATCTGAATCACAACCAATTTAATTTAATTTTTAGATAATCGTTAGTTAAAATAGATAATTTGGTCTTTTACCACGCAAACAACCCATTTTTTAGAAAATATAATTCAGTGTTTTTGACCTATTAAAGTGAACAATCTCAGTTTTTGTGGGATCGATATCCCTTACTCAAGCCATTTGCTATTCTAAAACTGATACGTGGGCTTGCATAGGGTAAAACCTAGAGTTGTTAAGGTATCGTTTTTAACCACATATTTTTTATACACCTGACGTCGCATCAGGGACAGAGTTTTCTCTTCTTTTGAGTCATAGTAGGTCTCCTATAGGGAGTTAGCGACTGTGGGTGTGTTGTGTTGTGATAGCCTTTCATGGCTGGTTAAGTTGAGTATCTCTTATGTCTTAGTTTTTTTCACATGAACCGTTGATGAATTTGGTGATTAGGTGTTCTTGTGTAGTCATCGTGATGTGGACTTACCTTATTGGAGTCGTCACAGGTAGGTGTTTTCTCTTATAGTTTTCAATGAGTTTTACTTTAATATCTTTCCCTGTCATTTGAGGTTGTCTTACTTTGGAGTACAATGTATTTGTGTCCTTCTATTATGATCTGTGGACTTGATGTCTAAGTATAGTGATTCAATAGTTAAGGATTACTGGTTTGGATAGTATTAAAGGACGTGTTTTTATGAGCCTAGGAATGTTTACTTGTGATGTATAGTTGTGATTCAATGTGTGTGACTTGGAGATACGAATTATGATCTTAGAATATTCGTTAGCATGTAGGTAGTGGACTTGAGGATGAATCTTGATTTATTTATTGAGAGTAAGAATGGTGTTCGAGAAAATGATTTCTAGTTATTTAACGATGGTTGAATCTTGGGATTAAGATACATTTATGCCCATTTATAAATGACAATTTTTAGTTTGGAGATTATGATATTGATTCTTGTAGGATTGTGACTAATCATAGTTATGTAGGCTTTTAATTTCATGCATAAACTTGGTGATTCACTTAAGGAGTGATTGTTAACTAAGGGATGAATGTGTTATTTATTGACACATGATTTGAGGAATAAACTAGAAATATAGTTATCTGTCACGAAGAGATTACGGAATTTATAAAGGTTGTTGGTGTTGTATGGTATCCGATGTGGTTAAGGTATGATTTTAGGCCATCTTTAACCGAAAAGATATAAATTAGGATGTGTTACAATTAACGTTGATTGAGGTTCGATGTAGTGTGATTGTAGTACAATGAATGGTAGTTAGTGCATGATTGTAGGTTTATTCAAAAAGGGGTATGAATTATGACCTTAAGGTTTATTAGTGGTTGATTCCTAGGATCTCTGGGATTTGGATTCGAAGTGAGTTTTTAGTCAAACCTTTATGTGTTGGGTGTTGAGTGATAGTGTGGACGTTGATAGTATTGATGTACTGTAGCGGTTTGCCTTGTAGTCTTCCACGTCATTGGCCATGTCTGTGTCTTCGTGTGTATACTAAGTAGTCACATTTCTTTTCTTTTTTCCCTTCATCGCGTGCTTAGAACACGGTTGTTCTCACTTCATGGTTGTGTCGTTCGTGTACTTCTACAGATTTTTTAAGGTGTACTTCATTGTGCGAGTTGAGGTTGATGCGCACTTACTCTTTATTATTTTATTTATGTGTGCTTATGGTGCTAGGGGAGTTAAGATTGTTTTCATTAGGGCAAGGACTTCACAGATGTATGTATTTGCTACCTTGGTTATATTAGAGGATCTTTAGTGACGTATGTTGTGTGTTTCATTTGAGGTGTAGTTTTGAGTAGAATCATTAGTACCATTGGGCTTTCGAATTGTGGTTTTGGCATTATAGTCATGGGAGTATTGATAGTAATTGAGGGGGCATTTTAGTCTTACCTTGAGTTTTGGACTTGATATTGGTCGTTTCATGTTTTGGGTCATATCGGCGAGGTGGCTTACCTATTGGCATTGTCTTTAGTGTTAGCGAGTGTTCACATTGTTCTCCCACTTGTCTATGCTTCGTAGGTACAATCCAGATCCATCCCTTGTATTGAGTTGGGTGGATTTAGATGTTGTCGAGGATGTGTCGTACGAGGACCGACTCATGTGGATCTTGGAAGTGAGAGAGCAAGTTTTGCGAGGTAAAACCATCCTGTTAGCCAAGGTCTTGTGGCGCCATCATTACGTCAAAGAAGCAACTTAGGAGCGTGAGTGCGAGGTTCAGGAAAAATACCTGGACTTGTTTCCTTGGTTAGGTATGTCGTGATTTTGAAGACAAAATCTCCTAAGGTGGGGAGGTTGTAACGTTCGGTAGTTTTTTTCGATTTTATTTAAACTTTAAATGTGAAGTAGTTTCTTATTTACTTATGTGCTCCTACGTGCATGACTTGCATGGCTTTTACTTAAGATTAAATTTCATAATTAGCATGTTAAACTTCATTTCATAAATCATGAAGTGCGTTAGAATCATTTCGGGAAAAAATGGTATTAAAGGTGCAAAATAGTGTTTTCACTTGTATATAGATAATGGAGAATGTAGAGAAATTTGTCTAAGTGTTAGCCTACTAAACTATTATATGTGTATATAATGTATGAGATAATGGCACTCTTGTAATTATAATGGAAGACTTGGATGGACTTGGAAAGAACATGCTAATGGCATTTTAGAAAATTAATGGAAGTGGGTTTAGTCTTCTTTTGCTTTTGTGTTGTCTTTCTCTCCACCCTTGGATCTCACCAACTTTTTCCTATCTCTTCTCTCATCCATTGGATCATAAGGCCTTGTTTGGATTGTCACATTTACATATATGTATTGAATTTGGTCTTCCTTTGCAAGACTCACTCTCAACCATTAGATCACGTCCATCTTCTCCCAACTCTATTCTTGACCCTAAGGTTTGGTAAGTGACTCTTCTTCTTTTGGACTTCTTCTTTCCAAACCCTAATATTTCAATTCTTAAGATTTTAGTTCCAAATATTAGTATGTCATTTATTTTCTTGTATATTCTCGTTCAAGGTGCAAAGTTTGGAACTTTTACCGATTGAATTCCATTTTGAGGGCTTGGAGGCCTCACTTTGATTAATTGGCTCTCTTTAGAAGAAGTTTTCTTGGAACTATTGCTTGTCCTTACTTCATTGAACTCTCACAACCTCTTAGCTTGGATTGAGGTAGGGAAAAAATGAATCTCTCCACTCTTGTGTAATGTGGGTGTGTGCGTATTTGTATATATGCACTTTATATACTAGTTGTGTCCTTGAAACTTAGATGGTGTTTTAAGCCCCTCTTGAGTATATGGAATGGTATTAGTTGTGTGCTTGTTGTGGAAAATCGCATAATACGAGCATGTTGTAACTTCTTTCATTGATAAAAGGGAAATGCATTCTTATTAAATAAAAATGGAGAAGTTTAACTAAATGGTTCACTTGGATATACATTTGACTTGTTGAGTACACTAATTGCATATATGGAACGTTGGTGTTGGTTTAGAGTCAAACTGTAAGACCTTGTGTGAGTTGACCATTCGAATCATCGCAATAACTGGCCAGGAGGTATGATTGTTACCTACAGACTAGTAATCTAGAATTAGAGACGATGGGGGAGGACGAGGTCCAAACTCTAATTTCTGAATAAGCTGATAGTTCTCATAATTTAATCTTCCTTGACGAGCTTGTATCCTCGTAAGTGATTGATTATTGCAACACTTAATATATGTGACCCTTGGAGGTTAGGGTGTGTGCATGGAGTCGTGTGCATGGTAGTTGCATTTTTAATTACCATTTATGATATTGTTGAATACAGTGCGCTTTGTTGCTTCATTATGTATTAATTTCCTAATTTGATAAAGAGCATGACTGGGTTTGGTTGTTTGGTTCGTTGGGGTCTCAGATTCGCGTGAGAACTATGTGGGAGAAATGACTGACTTAGTACTAGTAGCATGCACCTTGTGTTGGGTTGTACCACTTGAACTGTCGGCATTGGAGTGGTGACGCTTCCTCTACTGAGCTAGTGTAGCTCACCCATTACTTTAAATATATTTCAGGTGATGATCCCGCTACAGGAGGATCTTAGTGGCTTGGTGACCTCTAGGAGGTTTCGTCTGCTCTTTTTGCACCTTTGGTGGTGGACTGCTATTTTGTAGAACATGATATAGGAAGTGCTTTCTTTTTGTTTCATTGTATAGACATGTATCAAAATTGTATTTTTATTCTTTTGGAGTCTAGCATGTTAGTCGGGATGATATTATTGTATTCCCTTGGAGCGCTTCGGCGCGAGGATCTTTATTCTTTTAGTGTCGTTGAACTTAACATTTATTTTTATGCAAACTATAAAAAATGTAACGCCTTGAGGCGCTTTCTATGTAATTCGAGAATGAAGTTGTATTTTGACTTTCTTGAACTTACCTTGATGTATTTGAAGGGCATTAGGTCCCTCCTCCTGAAAACGTCAACTTTTATTAAGTTCTAGAAAATTACTTTTTCGGTCTTGAACCAAAATTACGTTTTCGGTGATCTTTTCCCCATTTCAAAAGTTTTACTACTATTTTTAAAGCATATGTGGATGTCCGGGACAAGGAGTGTCAAAAACGGAGTCCAGAAACAAAATTTCAAAAACCACAAAGTGTCAATTTTCGAACCTAGAGGGGGCGGTGGCGTCGAAGGGCATCACGACGCCCTGCATTAGCGCTTCCCTTGCACAGGCCAAGGGCGTCATAGTGTCATGGCCTTGCACCGGGCACTTTTCGTTTGTATGTTTTTGGTTCCGTTTTGTTTCCCGTTTGTTCCGTGGGCCCCCTTTTCATACCTTATGACTAATTTAACCCTTGTGTAACCCTTGGGTCGTACGTTTTCAAAATGGGTTTCTAAGGTTTCATTTTTTTTTATTTACTTTCACGTCACGTGTCGTCATTCTCGGACTCGGTCTCGGGTTGAGGAATGGCACGCGTGACAATCCAACTCAATAAAGTGGATTATGAATTTCTTTTTTCTTTTTTTGTGCCTTTTTCATGTACTTACGGTTTTAAACTTACTCCAAAAAGATAAAAATATTATAGATTTTTTGTTTTAAACCTGTGACTTTTCTATCATCAATTAGAAAATATGAAACTATAGTTTTTTATTATTAAAGACTTTTTATGTTATCAAAGAGAAAGGAATAACATGTTACAAGTTTCTTTGTCATTCTATTTTTTATTTTTATGCGTGGAACGATGAATGTTGAATATGTTAGACATTTTTTTAATTAATTTTTTTATTTTTATTTGTAAGTTTATTTGATTCTTATTGTTTAAGTGATAAATGAAGTGTTTCTGCAACATAATTTTTATATATAAAAAAAATTAAGTTTTTTTTATAGACGTGTCCTAGACGTATCGTGTCCTAATTTTTTGGAATTTACCGTATCGCCGTGTCGATGGTTGTGCTTCATAGGATGGTAAGTTGTAAAATGCTAATAATTAGTAAAACTATAAGACTATATGACACTTTATACAATGTGAATTGGGTCGCGAGCTTTTAACCCCCCCCCCCTAATGATATGTATATAGTGCGTATATCCTCCTGTGGTTCTACTTCACCTCAAACCTTTTAATAGAGTGCGAATTGCCCCCGTTCTGCGGGAAATTTGCAAAAAAATAAAATGTTTGGGGTCATGTAGAACCATAGGGGGGTTAAACACAATATATGCATATCATAGGGGATTAAAAGCTCGAACCATTCTGGGGGCAATTCACACCTTTATTTTTTCATTTTAGAAAAAACCAACTTATTTGAAAAACTATGTGGGTTAATTTACCAAGTTGGGAGGAACGCTGCAACAAGCTCTGAAGAACACTCCGGAGATTTGAACAGCTTGGGTTCGAAATTTAGTGCTTGTTTGGGAAATGGTGTGGTTTTGGTTTTGGTGTGATTTTGTTTTATTTTGAACAGAAATCATGTTTTGCACTGATGATTTTGGTCTAAGAAGAAGTAAAGTTGAAGAAACCAAATCATGTTTGGTGGAGTTGGTGCGATCAGAAATTTTGAAACCAAATCATGTTTGGTAACCAAAAAAATTAAAAATTAATAAATTGCGAATTAATCACTAATAAAAATCAAATGAACTAATTTAAATATTTATTTATTTTTTTGTACAAATTATTTAATATTTAAATATTTATTATTAATTATTAATTATTTATTCATTTTATTTTTGTTTATTATTTATTTGGTTTTACTTTATTTATTATTTTAAATATCTATTACTCGATATTTATTTATTTATTATTAATTATTAATTTATTTTATTTTATTTATCATTTTTATTTATTTATTATATTTAAATATTTATTACTTAATATTTATTTATTTATTATTAATTATTAATTATTTCAATATTATTTATTTAATATTTTATCCAATATTTATTTATTTATTATTAATTATTAATTATTATTTTTGTTTATTATTTATTTTGTTTTACTTAATTCTATTTTATTTATTTAATAAAATGACAAGCATGACAATGTTGACTTTTGTTGAGAATGAAATGGTACACCAATGATGGATTTGGAGTTGTGGGTTGGTTTTAATTTGATGATTATGGGTTGTGAACAGTGACCAAACTATACCAAAACCACCTCTTGAGATGGTTTCTAAAATTACTCAAATGGTACACCATAGTGTGAAACTGTGCAGGAGAGGATTATTTTTCATCGTTTGGTATGCTTTTGGGGAAAAATTTGGGGTTTAGGGAGGTTTCGTTTGGGGAAAATTGGGAAAAAAATTGCCAAATTTCTGAGTCATTTCGGATAGGAGATTTGGGGGTGGGGAAACGATTATATCTGTATATGTATCTCTATGTATGTATGTATCTTAATATATATATATAATATAAAGAGGAGATGTGGTAAAAAGTTGCACAACTCAGTAAAAATAGTACAAATCGTCTCAAGTGAGCTCCTCAAGTGAAGCCATCAAGTGAGGGTTCCATACCAATCCAATGGTATGTATCTAGTCATCACCTTCTCTCTCTTATATTTAGGGTTCCAAATTTTTGGATAAATAAATACATACCATTAGATGAATGTAGGACCCTCAATGAATCCATACACACACTTGAGAAGATTTTTTCCCGAGTAAAAAACCCTTCCTTTCTTGGCTTTAACACCAATTGTCCCAATAGGACACGTGGCTTAATATTTGCCATTGGATGGTAATAGGAGAGGGGTAGACGAATTTTTTTCCTGAAAATGTCCAAAGAAGTGGTGCAATAAGGCAGATGATAAGAACAAATATCATCTCTTGCACCGGCTCTCTCCAGCCATGGGGCCCACGGGTTGAAATTTATAAACCTGCCCACCAACTTTATCAATTCACTACATTACCACAATTTGCATATATATATATATAAGTTACCCACCAACTTTCTCCAATTCACAATAATACCACTATTGCATATATATATATATATATAAGGGCTTTCTAGTTAAAAAAATATAAAGTTACCCATCAAATTTTAGAAATTCACAACAATACCACTATTTTGGTATTGTTAAAAAGTTACCTATCAAATTTTGAAAATTCACAACAATACCACTATTTTGAAAATTAAAAAGTCACCCACCAAATTTTGGAAATTCACAACAATACATAATATGCACATATATATAAGGGCCAACCGGGTTATTTATTAGTGTACGTTTCATATTATATATTGTGTTCCTTATTATATAAATGATGGAACTCATTATAGTGAATTGTATTTCTTATTGCAAAAATGATAAAATTTTATTACAATGAAGTTGAAATGATATATGTATTTTTTAATATATTCATTTTGATGGCAAATTTAAGGCTTATACTTTTAAATTGTATTCTTACTACAAAAATGAAGTTAGAGTGATGATATATGTGTTTTACATTATACTAATTTTGATGGCAAATGCAAGAGTTGCATTTTTTAGTAGTGTACATTACAGAAATGATAGAACTCTATTACAGGGAATTGAGTTTTTTATTACAGAAATAATAAAATTCTATTATAGTGAAGTTGAAGTAATATATGTATTTTCCACTATACTCATTTTGATGGTAAATCCAAGGACTTTTTTATTGTGTTTCTTATTAAAAAAAATGAAATTGGAGTGATGATATACGTGTTTTATATTATACCCATTTTCATGTCAAATCCAAGAGTTGAATTTTTTATTGGTCTATGTTTTATACTACGTATTGTATTTCTTATTATAGAAATGATGAAACTCTATTACAGTGAATTGTGTTTCTTATTACAAAAATGATAAAATTCTATTACAGTTAAGTTGAAATGATATATGCATTTTTCAATATAATCATTTTGATGGTAAATTTAAAGCTTATACTTTTTTATTGTATTCTTACTAGAAAAATGAAGTTAGAGTGATGATATATGTATGTTTTTATTATTGTAAGTTTCATACTACGCATTTGGTTTAAGCTGATGGAACTCTACTATAATGAATTATATTTTTTATTACAAAATGATGAAATTATATTACAATGAATTTGAAGTGATATATGTATTTTCAATCATATTGATTTAATGATGTGGATCCTTATATATATATGAAAATAGTGGTATTGTTGTGAATTTTTAAAATTTGGTGACTAACTTATATGCAAACAGTAGTATTGTTGTGAATTGGATAAAGTTGATGGGTAACTTTTATATATATATATATATACAAATTGTGATATTGTGGTGAATTTTCCACCTGTTGGCCCCCATGGCTGAAGGAGACAATTTCTGTCTAGATAATAAAGTTATTCAGGATGTCATGATTGATGGCTTGGTGACCTCCCAGTGAAGCAAAAGAAAATCAAAAGTCGGGGCATGGGTTATTCTACTCTCAAGCTCCTGTCTCCAGCTCTTGAAGTCGGATTAGGTGGACCATCAACATGGGGTGATGACTAAAGGTGATTGATAAATCTATGTTTCGCCGGGCCTCTTTGGTGCATTTTGAGTCAAGAGTCGGTAATCGTTTCTCAGACCTCTTTCCATAGCTTGTCTTCCTGATTAGGCCGCTATAATCAGAAACATCTTTACAAGTAAAAAATATGTTGTATATTTCTATAATGAGATTACAGAGGTTGTATCGAAAGCGCCGTCATCGGTTTTGTTCTATGATTCTTTTACCAGAATATGCGAAGGAGTCTGCCTTCGTGGCGGTGGGGGTGGGAGTTTGGTGATGATGCTGATGGTGATGGTTAGGGGTTCAACATAAACCCGATTTTTTATGAACCTGGCCCGACCAATCCGAATTCCAAACTGGGTTGGACCCAACCTAATTTATTCGGGTCTGATTTTCGGGTTTCTAGTTTTTTTTTTATTTTTTTAATATTATTATTATTATTGAAATTTAAAATTGAATCTAGAATAATCAAAACGGTTGTAAGACATGAATTTTTTTTACCTTCCAATATATATTTCTTTTTTATAAAAATGAAATAATAATTAAGATCTATTATATTTATATATGCATATATAAAAATTAAGATTGATTTATCATTTTTATATATATTACACATGTATTGTGTATATAGATATTAAAAATCAAAGTAACAACTATTAAAAAAGGGCAACAAAAATAAAATAAAAAAAACCTAGATCTAGAACATTTGGGGTGAAGTGCTTGGGTCTCACTCAATTCAAACCCACAAATCAAAAATAAAATTACAAAAAATAAATAATTTAACAACAAAAAGCATAAAGCCAAAAAAAACCATAGATCTATGTCTCACTTCTATTATCAATCAAAAGCTATAAAGGAAGATTCTCAGCCGACCATATTCAAAATAGAAGAAAAAAGAAGTTTGAGAGCTATATGGGATAAGATATATGGATATATAGAGAGAGATATATAGATCTAATGGATATAGAGAGAGATCAATACACATACAAGATATATATAGAAAGAGATTAGATAGAGAGATCAATACACATGTGTATGTGTATGATAATATAGATGGATATATACATATAGAGAGAGAAATTAGACAGAGAGATATTTGCCCCCACGTTTGGAAAGAAGAGAACAAAGAAGCTGTAATGCCCTGCGTTTTACTTTCTCTTTTCTGAAATTCTTTTCCAAGAGTTAACGATTTGTGACATCACTTATTTACGATGTCTTGTGTAATCTTGGTACGTGTAAATTTTTCGTGTTTACGTTTTGGACTTAGCGGGACGACTTCGTGGTATTTCATTTCCAGCTTCGTGGGTTTGTGTTTCGTTGGCGACTACATGGGTTCGTTGCGACGTTTTCTCGTTGATGCTTCGGCGATCGTGTTTCGTGCTCGAACGTGTTACTTAGTTTATTGTAAACGTTTTGGTGTTCCACTTATGTGATTATGTGTTTATGTTTATTTTTGAAACTTTTGGGAGTGAGGGGTATTCTCGGTATTTCACTTGTGTATGAGTTGTTGAGGAAGTATGAGAGTCTTCCTATGTGTTTGGATGTGTCCCGGATTGTTTCGGAGTTTTTCCGGTGTCATCTTTGGCCTTGGAGCCTTTTCGTGCACTTTGTTGTTTTAAGGTTACCAAGTACTCGGTAATTGTTCATACCGAGTACTCGGCTACTGTTCCTACCGAGTACTCCAGATACAATTCGGTAGATTTCACAGATTGCCTATATAAGGAAATGTTGACCTAAAAAAAATTCATCTTTCTCTTTTCTTCTCCAAACTCAGCCTTTATCTCTCTCCCATTTGGTTTTCTCTCATTTTTTGCCCTAGTTCATCTATTTGGGCTTGGATTTTGGTGACGGCTTCAACACGAAAGTCGGTCGTGGTATTCTCGGCTTCGATTTGAGCCGTGGATTGGTAGGTGGTTTTCTCCTCTTTGTGAATTTTATTCTCAAACCTTAGTTTTGGGTTTTCTTGTCAAACTATATACTGATTCATGTTTTCTTTGTGGTTTGAGTCTCGATTCATTCTTAGGAGGCTATGGCAGAGCTTTTCACCGATTGATTTATTCGGTTTCGGTTTTGGGTGAAAGCTAGGGTTTCATAGGCTTTGTTTGGTGATTTGGCTTATTCTTCATTTGAGGTGGGGGAAAGCATATCTAATCTCTCGTTCTTTGATTCGTGAGTGTGAGGTTTTATTTCCGGACTTTATAACCCTAGGTATATTTTTGCTAAGTGTAAACTTGAGAAATATGAATTTAGGATTTATTGGTGATTATGTGTTATAATCCATGTTTATATCATCCTTAAAATAGGTATATGATGCATGCTAGATGTGGTATGAGTTGTGGACTTTTGAAGTGGAAATATACTTGTATACATATATATGTGAATATGAGTATTGAGGTGTATATGTATAAGTGTAAGTATACATATAGGATTTCGGGTGTTGGTAGTGTAGCCTTGATGGCGTAAGTAGGCTAGTTACCTTGGTTAGTGAATTGAGATGTGAAACTTAGAGTGTTATTCTAGTTTCCCCATTCTTGTGAATTTTGAGGGTTCTATATTGAACATTAAACTTATGCATGAAAATAAGTTAATATGTTGATTAAATGCTTTAATTGAGATAAAAACATGTTAAATAAAAGGTAAAGTTATCTTTGTGTATTGAATGATAACTTGATGATTTGAGATCATGGATGGTGCATGAAAAAGACTCTTTGTTAATTTTTGCTTTAAATGAAATTTAAAAGCATGTTGAATGATGAAAATCATTCGTGTTAACATTTTGGGAATGTTGGTAATAAATATGATGTGATACATATTTATGTTGATGCATGGGTCATTGAGGACATAGTGCATGAGTTCACCTTTTGTATTAAGAATTCAATTGGTGTCGATCTACGTCCGTTTGTGAATTTTTGCGTGAGTAAACTTGTTCGGGATCGTCGTAACAACTGGCCAGGGGGGTGTTTCTTGGTCCTACGAAACTAATCTTCCAAGAAACGCAGACAGTAGGGGGAGGACTTGTCCAAATCCTATGTGCACGACCGCGTCGTGATTGACGTCTTCCTTGTTAAAAGTGAAAAGAGAGAAAAATCACTTGGGAAGAACGGTACGATAAATCTACATTCATTTATGAAAAATAAAAATAAAGTATTAGAGAATGATCCATTGACACTTGGAGTAGGGTGTGTGGTCGTGTATGTACCACGGGTGGTGTTGAGTCACATTGCATTTGTGTAGCATTTATGTGATTTCATTTGATATGTATATCATGATATTATTCAATGTGATTGAGAAGCATGTTTAATGTGAATTTTGCGATATAATTCATATATTATTAAAATGCTCAAGTGGAATTGAATAATGCGAGAATATGATTTGCATGCTTGTTTTGAAGTATAATATGAGATGAATATTTATACTTGTTGTTATGTGCTTATATGTCCTTAGGTGGGGTTATAAGTTGGTTTAATGGTTTTCTTGTGATAAGTAAAGTCAATAGTGGATTATGGGGTCGATTGTGAAATGTGACATTTGAGAATAGGGTGATAATTTTGTGACCTTGGTTGGTAGTGGGGTATTGACCACTTGATGTTTTTGCACCTTTGAGGGGTGTATGATCCTTGAAACTTTGGGGATCTTTATTGGCTATGTAGTGGTGGCCATTTGATACTTCTTTTGCATTTGAGGAATGTTTTGTCTATTTTACTTCGAGGTTTGAAGTTGATTAAGTGAGGTTAGGATTGATCCTAGTCACTTATGTAGTAACGGTCTCTTGATTCCATTAGTAATCTAAGAGAAGTGATGTTAACTGTGAATTGAGGTTTGAATGGATTGGAGGTGGTTTTGATGGAACCTAGTTAGTTTCGAAGTGTTGGCTACTAGGTTTTCCTTTTCATAATCCTAAGAATAGAAGTGTTCTTGAGGTTGTCAACTTAACCGTCTAGGGTGATTGAGATTAGTTGTTGATTTGAGAGTGGATTGAGTTCCCGGTTGGGAATAGAGTTATGGGATTGTTCTTTCCCATTTTCGTTGAAGTGTTGTCATTTTTGGACTGCATTCTTCATTCTCCGTGGTTCATGTGGGATGTTGAGTCCCTCCGCATGGTGTTGTAGATGTTTCGGTGGGTCCGGGTTTGGCCCAGAGTCGTCCGGTTTCATTTCGGGGCTTTTCGGGTTCATTCCTTGACTTTGCATTTTGGGGCCACCGAGTACTCGGTGAGTGCGTAAGTGTGCGCACTTGCGCGCGAGCCTCATTTTTCACCCAAGAGTTTTGGGCATAAAATGGCTACCGAGTACTCGGTGGTTATGAATATCGAGTACTCGGCGAAAACTATTTTGTGTAGTCTTTTTAGTTTATTTCCCTTCTATCCCTTGTGCTTCACCACTTCTCCTACTATGCTTGAGGCATTGATTAGTGGTATTTAGGGATGAGTTTTGTTAGGTTGAATGATCGGCTTAGATCCACCTTTCTTGAGTGTTGGTTGCGGCGTGATACCGAGCCACTCCTTTTTGTGTCATCATTAGATCTGTGGGGTTGGAAACGGACGTTGGGTTCTGTGGTTCTAGCGTGTTACTTGTTCCTTCTTCGTCCTCGTGGGACGTCATAGGAATCCTAGAGTTAGGATTGTTCGTTTGACTTGAGAGTGTTTTTCTCTCGGTATGTGTATCTCATACTTTCTTTCATTCCGAGTTTCGGTTATGATGTGTGTGTCTTAGTGCAATACATATTAGTGGTTTTCCTCGTCACGGGTGGATGTCCCTCCATGTTGACGAGATGTTCCTGTTATTCTTTTAGTTAGAATTGGAGCTTCATCCCTTACTTGATGTCATGGTCTTGTGTGGCCATTCTTGAGGGTAGTGTTCACGTACCCTTCGTGGTTGAGTGACTATCCTTCCTTGTTTATAGTGAGGACGTTAGTGATGAAATTGATCCCCTTGTGGATGGTATCGTGAGATTGATGTTGTGGCATGAGTAGTGCTACTGATGTGAATAAGTTTTGCCTTTGTGAATAAGTGGATATGTTGTATGTGTATTGTGTATGCATTGACGATGATTATGTAGGTAAGTAAGGACTTGGGAGTTTACTTAGTACTTGTTATGGATGTTCCTTCTTGTGGACATCGTGGTGATCTTAGGCCCTGTTTGTTTACCGGTTATGGTCCCATATTTCCGGTCTTGTCATGGTTTTTTGAGACCAGACCATGTTTGTTTTGCCTTGGTCTCAAAAAATATAACCAGACCACGTAAGACCAAATTGAACCAAAATGACCTTTTTTAGGACCACAATTTTTGGTTGTTCTATCTGGTCTGGTTATAAAATCTATCCAAAATCTAACCAAAATGTCCTCCAATAATTGAACCACATCTAACCAATATATAACCAAAACACAAAAATAAAATAATAAATAATAAATAAAATGAATTAAACAATACATAAAAATAAATAAAAATAAAAATAAATAAATAAATAATAAATTAATAAAATATATTTATAAATTAATAAAAATAAATGAATAAATAAAAATAAAATATATTTATGAATAAAATAATAAATTAAATGATAAATTAAATAAAATATATTTAAAAATTAATATAAATAAATTAATAAAAAATACATTAAATAATGAATAATAAAATATATTTATAATAAATATATATAATAATAATAATAATATAAATAATAAATTAATAAAATATATTTATAAATTAATTAAACAAATAAATAAATAATAATAAGTGATAAATTAATAATATAAATAATAAATTAAATAAAGCATATTTATAAATAAAATAAAAATAATTAATAATAAATAAAATGAATTAAATAATACATAAAAAATAAAAAATAAATAAATAATAAGCAAAATGAATTAAAAAATAAAACATTAATAATAAATGATTAAATATAATAAAAAAATAATAATAAAGAATAATATAAATAATAAATGAATAAAATATATTTATAAATTAATTAAAATAAATGAATAAATAATAATATAAATAATGAATTATATTTATAAAAAAAATGAATAATAAACAAAATGAAATAAATAATACATAATAATAATTAATAAATTAAATGAATTAAATAATGAACAAAATAAATTAAATACAATAAATTAAATAATACATAATAATAATAATAAATAAATAATAATAAATAATAATATAAATAATAAATTAATAAAAATAATTTTAGAGACAAATAAAAATAAATGAATAAATAGTAATAAATTATAAACAAAATGAATTAAATAATATATAAAAATAAGAATAAATAAATAAATAATAAGAAAAATGAATTAAATAATACATAAAAATAATAATAAATAAATAAATAATAAGCAAAATGAATTAAATAATACATACAAATAATAATAAATGAATAAATATAATAATAAAAAAATAAATAAATGAATAAATAATAATATAAATATAAATGAATAAAATATATTTTATAAATTAATTAAAATAAATGAATAAATAATAATATAAATAATAAATTAAATGAATTATATTTATAAAAAAATGAATAAATAAACAAAATTTAAGATCAGACCAGTTTGTCAAACAAGGTCTGGTTCAAAGAAGTTTGGAACCAAACAGTTTATCAAACATGGTCTGGTTCCAGTTTTCTCAGACCAAGACCATTAGATCAGACCGCTTACCAAACAGAATTTCAAAACATCACCCAGACCAGACCGGACCTGACCAGACCAGACCAGACCAGACCGGACCAGAGATAACCGAACCAGACCGGTTACCAAACGGGGCCTTAGTTCATTTGGATGTTATGGTTATTGTTGTGGCCCTAGAGTGATTGACTATGTTAAGATATGGTATTGTGTACATGGAGTACGTTCATGTGAATATTGTAGACTACTAGTGTTGGATTGAGGGGTACTAGTCATTGTGTTCTCTCGTGATGTTAGGACAACGTGACTTGTACTTATTTGTTGTATCTCTCTATATATATACGTATATATATAGGTGTGCATTTGTCATATGATGTGATATTATAGATTCGTTATGTGCTAATTGCCTTAATGATGCATGATAGGGGACTAGAGGGATATGTTTCAGGGGTCTCGTATTGGTGTGATTGTCATGTGGGATGATTGACCGACCTATGGTAGATGCATGTACACGGGTTGGTTCGCACTAGGTTTGTACGATCGGAGGATGTGACGATTAGGATTTCTTTTTTCCTACGGGGCTCAATGAGCTCACCCCGGCGTTGGTTTGCCCTGGTGGTTTACACCAGTTTATAGGTGATGTTTCGGCTAGGTATCCGATTTTTCTTGTAGGATGGCTCGTGGCACGGATGCTGTTGCGGGTTTTGGGACGGTTGTACGTAATGTTGTTCCATTTTTGTTCCCTTTGTTTGTCCCCTGTATTGGGGCCGTTGTTGTATTTCATGTGAGCCAGTCTGTTGGTGCATCCCTTCCTTGTATTTGGTATCGTTTTAGATGTACTCTTTCGGCACCTAGATGTGCCTTGTGTATGATTTGGTTTAGCTTCCGCTTTGATGTGTAGGGAATTATTATTGTTAATAATATTCCATTCGGTTTATTGGTATTGATATTCTTAGTTTGTCGCTCAATTTATGGATCACGACCCTGGATTTCTCGGATGTCCCGGTTCGGGAGTCTTTGGAATTTAGGGGTGTGACAGAAGCTATCTGTGAGAGAGAGAGAGAGACATAAAGTTTTTAGGGGGTTCTTTTCCTTTTGAATGAAGAGTTGGTGTTTTGCACAATCTAAAGCTTATAATCTAGATGGCTTAATTTCAGGTGTTAGATCAAAATTTGAACGACCCTGATTAGTTTCTTTTTTTAATTCTGGTTTTGGGTTGGGTTCCGAACCCAACCCGACCCAAGCCTGAAAATTCGGGCTGGGGTGAACCCGCCCAACTGCCAAGTGATAGTGGGGGTTGAGGGCGGCGGCGACGACTGAGGGTTGGGGTTGCACAGTTTGGTTTGGTTTTTTTTTTTTGGGTTGTTTGGATCTGTGAATAGAACTGAGAATAAAATTGTTTGGACACCGAATTTTAACTATTTTGAAATTAAACTAGTTTAAATTTATTTGATTTAAGGGCATTTAAGACATTTCACACCAAATTTTACAGACGGGGTGTAAATGAATTTTGACAAACTTGAAGGGGTGCAACTGATGTTAGGACAAAATCAAGGAGTGTAAATGAAATTAGTAATAACAAAAGAAAAGAGTAAAAAATTAAATTATTTTTTTGTAGAAGTAAAACTAAGGGCCTGTTTGACAATCAGGTTTTGGGCTTGGTTTTGGTCTTGGTCTTAGAATTTAGGACCAAAATCATGTTTGGGTATGTTTGGTTTTTGTTTTTGAAAACCAGCCCAAGACCATCTAAAACCAAACTAAAAACCATTTTAACATTTCTGGAATTTCCGCTAATTAAAAACAAACAAAATTGATTTGTGAAAAAACAAAAAAAACGATACACAAACATTTGAGAAAGGGTTTCCTCTCTCCCGAAGGAAACCCTACCCCCAATTCCAAAACCTACGGCGCCACCACTTCATCTTTATACGGCGCCACCGCTTCTTCCTCCAGATGTCATGTACTACTACTTCTCCCCAAGCGGGAACTCAAACCCTATTCTTCATTCATAGATCATAGCCGCAACACTCTAATCCCAGCCCTAGCACCAGCCCCATTCAACCACACCCTGGCAAAAATCGTGATAAAAACAAACCCCTCACAACAAACAAACCAGTTACCAAAAACACAGAGGAAACCATCGCCAAATCCAATCGCTTCTGACCGTCAACCCAGTGGTTCTTATTCATTACCTGAATCCAAACCTGAATTTAACTGCTCCTTCGTGTCACCACTAAAAATCCGCCATACCAGCACACATTATCCAAGCATCCCTCCTTCGAATTCCTGTCCTCTCTGATTCACATTCACGGACTAACTCTCCCCCACTACTACTAATTGGGTCCTTACCCTTGTAAACAACAGAGGGGTCTGTAACCAACTCACTCCAACTCATATACGATACAATACTATACAAAAACACACCCTTGCATACATGAATATATATATATATATATATATATATATATCCTTCAATGATAATGTACCAAACTACACCTTTTCACTCCAGGATTATTTGGTAATTTTTTCATTTTGTTACCAAAAACATGGTGGGCTGGGATTAATATTTTTTTTTCAATTTTATATATATATTTTTTTCATATTTATATATTTTTAATACATATTATATATATATATATATATATATATATAATTATACCAAGACTAAAACCAATTCCTTACCAAACATGGTTTTGGTTTTGGCTAAAACCACCCAAGACCACTTGGTCCTAAATCACAAGACCAAAACCAAAACCAAGACCAAAACCAAGTTCCCAAACGGGCCATAAACTAATTTGTCAATTACTTAATTATAATTTAATTATTCTATATATATATTTTAATTTTTATTCTATATTTTAACTCCAAACTTGTTTTATTTGTTTAATTTTTTAAATTTTATATTTTATATGTTATGTTTAAAATTTTACATAATACTTACAATTCAATTGTAATAAGCTAATTGTATTCAAACTCTATCACTAAAACCTAATACTATTTTGGATTATATTAAATACAAATAAGTTAAAAATATAATTGTAGAAAAAAGACAATAAATTTCTATATTTTTATTTATTTTTTAATTTTTAGGTTATAAATACAATTATTATTATTACAATTGAATTGTATTAATACAGTTTTAAGTAAAATCTAAAACATAAAATCTAAAATATAAAATATATATAAAAAAAGTAAGTAAAACAAGTTTGGTGTTAAAGTATAATATGAAAGTAATATATATGTATATGTATAATAAGAATTATAATTAAGTAATTTAATAAATTAATTTAATTTTACTTCTTAAAAAAATTGTTTAATTTATTTAATTTTTTATTTAATTATTACTTAGGATAAATCACTAAATGCATAAATGAGTGAAGTGAGGAAAATACTAAAAGGGTAAATGAGTAAATGCATAAATTAATGAAGGGGCAAAGTGCTAAATTTTAAAGATCAGGTGGGTATTTTGGTATTTTGTTAAGGAAAAAGTTGGTTTACTTTTAAAGTTTAGGGGGGCTCACTAAAAGTTGGTTTTTATTTATTTTTGCAATGTTGCCATTATTTTATTTTGCTTTTATGTAAAGACAGTTAAAGCTAGTCAACCAACTCATGAAGAGGGAAAGTTGGGACGCACAAGACGCGTTTTCTTGTGGAAGTGAAAAGAGCAAAAAGAGAAAACGCGGCTTAAAGGTGTGTGACTTTTACTCCCACAGGCGGATCACATGTCTCAGAGTCAAAATTTCTATATCTATATGTATCTATATCTATATTTGTATCTCCCAATGTCATTCATTTGATCGTTCTCCTTTCTATCTCTAAAACTCTCTCTGTCCACAAATATATATAGATTTGAAAGTGTCACAAAAAGGCATCATGACTACTAGAGAGATTCTTCACAAGATGAAGGTTAGTGAAGTCTTCACCTTTTTTTTTTTTTTTTTTGCTTCTCGTTAGTTGTTACAAATTCAACACTTGATTACTCATTCGGCAAATTTGTTGAAAAGGTGCTATTTTTAAGGTCTTTTGATAATTTTAGTAAATTCCAAGTCATAGTTGTTTTTACAAGATGGTTTTTAATAAATTCAAATATATGCTTGAACAACCAACTAACTAGTGTTTGACTATATATATTTTTTGATAACTAGTGTTTGACAATAGTAGTGACACTAATGGATCTGATTTGTAATTTTTGAGTTTGGAAATTTAAGTTTCTCATGATCTGATCATCCTGTAGTTCAGAGTTTTTGAGAGGGAGCTATCAATTGTTTTAATATATATATATGTATGTATAAAATCCAATATTAAGCAGGTTTTGAGTTCCATACTGTCCAAGCATTAATAGGCTAAAAGACAATGAATTTTACTTTCTTTTAATGCAAAGAGATTTAAATTGATCTGATAAACAAAAGATGTTTATTTCCATATTTTGCAACTTTGGGTTTGGATTGGTGTGACTAAAAGGGCAGTTCACGCAAATTATACTACTAATTCAATCACAGTACTATCAATTTTGTAAAGACTGCTATTAGCTATGTTGATTTTATTTCTATATTCACTGGTTGTTTAGATCCAGATAGTGTTAAGTGATGAGTTGGTTAATAGTTCACAATATGGGTTATACTCAATTAGAAAAATAAAAATAAAAATTGGGGCTTTATTTACGGAGAGAGAGGTAATGCCGCAGAGTCTTGAGAAATGTAGAAGACTTTATGCAGTTCGAATTAATGGGGGGCTTTATTTACAAAGTTTTATAAATATTTGCAATTCCCTTGCACAAATAGTGAAACATGTTTAGAAAATCCATATATTCAGAAGACCTTAAGATCTGTCACCATTTTCGGTCATCAAGTTGCTTGTGTACGGTACTTTTGGTCACTAGGACCATGCCTATATTAAGATTTATGACTGTTTTAAAATCTACAGCTTGCACTTAGAAATCAAACAAAGAAAATCCTTGGCTTAGAGGCACGTAGAACGCTTCTTGAAGATAGTCTAAGCCTCCCACAAAGTGCAAGGGATAATGGCAGCTCTATCTCCGGGATTCAACCCAGCCTGGACTCTATCCAACCATAGTGTATTTGCACGATTCACTATTGGGTGCAACACCTAACCTCTTTTCAGAATGCCCAAATTATAGAAAAATTATATGTTAAGAACTAAAAATACTTGGATTCTTTTCCATGTCTTCAAGTGAAAACCAATAAGGTGGTTATATAGGCCTCCAAGATAAGTACTCCATTAGTGGTTTTAGATTTCCAAAGTTCATTAATAACTAAGATTCATTTAATTTGATTAATGAATCACAAAGTGAGGATGAACTTTAAAAACATACTTTTCAAGATGATAAAATCTAAAAAGTGAATGAACCTTATTAATTATAAAAATAGGTAAGTTTCAACTTTCAAGTATTTCAAATCGATATGAATTGGTTCATTCTATAATCATGATATTATTAAGTATAATATTAGTTTAAAAATAATTGATAGAAATTAATTTTGAAACACATATCTAACAATGACCAAAATATGTGATCAAGTTGTTTGTGTATGGTATTTTTGCCATGCCCAGCCCTCGGCCTAGGTGACTCAGGAGCTGCCTAGGGCCTCCGGCCAAGGGGGGCCCAATTTGATTTTTTTTCTTTCTAAAATAGTATTAATATAGGTTCAAAAAACGAAAAAAATAATTAGTTTTTTTAGTTCAATTCGGGCTAAAGCCTATTACAATTCCACAGTTTAGGGTCCCATTTTTTTTTTAATAAAAAAGTAGTATTACTATTGGCCCAAAGAAAAAGTAATTTGTTTCCCAACCCAATTAAAAGTAAACTGTAATTCAATTCCACAATTTAGAATCTCAAAATTTTATATTTCACTCAGTATAGGCAAAAAAAAAAAAAAAACAATTTTTAAGTTCAATGAAACTAAAGTCTAATACAATCCAATCATTTATTTTGATTAGGGTTAGAAGATTGTTATCGTGTCACACTGGCCCAACATTTTGCAACTATACCTAGTGCTATCACCGACTTAACACTTGCACAACGACAACAATTTTTTGCGACAATACTAAGATGGAGTTTGTTTTCAATTTTTCAATATAAATATATGTAACTTACTTTTTTTAATAAAAAATTTCCGCACTTATAATTTTGAAGCACGTGAAATCTTATATATAAAGGGCCTCACATTTGACCTCGCCTAGCCTCCACGAATTTTCTGAATCTCAGGGCAGCCGTGATTTTTGCTCACTTGTACCCTGCCTATAGCAACATTTATGACCATTTTCTGTGATCAAATTGTTTGTATATAGTATTTTTTCATACTATATCTGATAGGACATAAATTACTTTACCAATCTTGTAGTTTCCTATATTATTTGTGAAAATTGTCCTTGAGTCAATATTTTGGTCTTTTGATATGTCTGTTTGAACTTTCTTGCTGTGATCCTCTATAGTAGTTTGAAATAAAGAGTGTGTGAATGGAAGTGAAAGAACTTCTTAATGGACACATTCAATGAGATTAGGGATGGACAAAAACCTCGCCCCACCGGGGAACCACCCCAAACAGTCCCATTTTGATGGTTTTTAATCGCACCATTTAAAAATGGGGTGGTTATGGGGGTTGAAAATAACCCTAAGGTTATGGGTAGGGGGACGGTTTTAGGGGTTCCCCCATTGGAGAACCACCCCGCCTCAAACCACATAATAATTATATAATTTCTTTATAATTTTAATATCAAAATTACATAAATTATATATATATTTACAAATTTTTATATAAAATTACACTAATATCGTTAAATAAAATAATTATTTACTTACCTACCCTATATATATATATATGTATACATATAAAATCCTAAACCTAATTTGTAACTGTTAACCACCAATTACTCTAAAAGCTTAAGCTGTTAAAGAGGGTGTAACTTAAATATTTTATATCCTTCAACACGCCCCCTCACGTGTGGCCTTTAAGTCCAACACGTGGAACAACAATTTCAACAAAGGGTGGTGGTGGAGTTTGAATACGAGCCCTTTGGCTCTGATACCATGTTAACCACCAACTACTCTAAAAACTTACTCTAAAAGCTTAAGTTTTTAGAGTAGTTGATTGTTAAACATCCAAATCTTCCCACTTCCACGACTGTGCCTCTCAATCTCGACCCTCCCTCCCATCTCCAAAGAAGATGTTTTTTACCCAATTATGGGGCTTGCTAGTTTTTGTTCTAGTGTGGACTTATAGTATTTATATGGTGTATTTGACTAGTATTTAATAGTTGACTAGTATTTTATGTGGTTTTTTATATATTGTTAGATTCGTAAACTTTTATCATCAAAGTTTGTTGATTTAGATTTAAATTATTTGTTGGTTTAAAACTATTAAATTTATTTTTGTGTTAGAAATCATTGCAATTAAATTAATCGAATAATTTCTAGTTTCGTATATAGATCATATTGTTATGGTAAATTAATTATTATTTACATATTTTTAGGAAAAAAATAAAAATACACGATTTTGGGGCAGTTATGGGGGACATGGGTGACGGTGCGGGGCGGTTATGGGGGTAAGGGTGAAATTTTTAAACGGTTATAGGGCGTTTATGGGAGATGAGAATTTTCACGGTTTTGGTTATAGGTTTTGAGAAAAACCGCCCCACGACCGTCCCTAAATGAGATGCACTCAGAGTTCACCTTCTTTTAGTTGGGATACATAATGAATTCAAGCAGGGCCGGCCCTGGGGTAAGGCGACCTAGGTGGTCGCCTAGGGCCCCGCCGCCCCAGGGAGGGCCCAAATTTTTAGTTTTTTGTTTATTTTTGTATATAAAAAAAAACAAAATTTAAAAATTGGTAATTCTGTGGGGCTTAAAAAATAATTAGTATTTTTGGCCCAATTCAAAATAATGCCTAATATAATTACACAATTTAAGACCTTGATTTTTTAAAAAAAATAATAATAATTGTTTTACTATAAGTCCAAACAAAAAAACTAATTTGTTTTCAAAAAAAAAAATTGTTTTACCATAAGTCCAAACAAAAAAACTAAATTGTTTAAAAGCCCAATTTGTATTAAATTCTAATCCAATTTCAAATTTTAGGGCCTCCAAAAGTTTATATTTCCCTTACTATTATTATACACACAAAAAAAATTTAATTTTTCAATCCTATGAAACTAAAATCTAATCTAAATTAAACCATTATTTTGATTAGAGCTAGAATATTCTTGTCGTACTGCATAATGTTTAGAGACTACACTTAGGGCTCTCGTGTCTGACGTAAGCGCACAAAGGCAATATTTTTTTCACGCGACTACATTAGGGTTCTCGTGACTGCCGCACTCATACTAAAATAAGTTTTCACGACAATACCAAGATGGAGGTTGTTTTCAAAAATTTCAATATATATTTAATGTATTTTTTTAACATTTATAATTTTTTAAGTGCGTGAAGCCTTACATATAAGGTTCTCACATTTGATCTCGCCTAGCGCCTCTACGTATTTTCGGGATTTCAGGGCCGGTCCTGAATTCAAGAAGAGGACCTTCTTATGGAAGATTGTTTTGTGAGTTGGTTGAGAATGTTGAGCGGTGTTGAACCACCTAAAGAGGCAAAAGGACATCTGTTTTGGCTTGTGTTGCAGCTTAAGAAGTTGCTTTGCTTGCTTTCCACTTGATAGTAACAAAAAGAAAGATTCAAGGACTACACTGATGCAATTAAGTCCTTAATGCTGCTTTACTGCGGTCCTACATGGAAATAAATTTGATATTGTGGGGCATATAGCGAATGAGGCAGAGCTCTCAATAGCAGCTACGTGGAGCTACCAACTGATTTTAGGATGATATACAAGTAAATCTTTAGACTGGGCGCTGACTTCATGGATGATTCAAGCCTCGAAGAAAAGGCCGTTCATTTTTGCTTGCCATACCTGTTAAGAGGAATCCTTATGGTTTCTGAAAATAACAGCAAAAACACCTTGAACCCTCATGTTTATTGAGCAACAGAATGGCAAGTTTTCCTTTACAACTTAGGAATGTAGAGGACTTGCTTTGATATATATATATATCCTCAGAATAAGGGTGCAAGGGTTTGAAATCTTAACAATCCCTTTGGGACCCAGGACTGGAAATGAAGGATTGATGTTCTCCCAACTTAAAATACTTATATTCCAGGGCAGAGAAGGAAGAGTTGATTACCTTTGTCTGATTTGTGAGAGCGTACAGGTGGAGTGGGCAACACGTGATTTTGTGTCTCCAAAGGCTGATTTTATGGTGGAAGGGTGGCCTTGCACGCCTTTGGATTCCTGCAACTCCATATGACATTCAGAAAGTACAAGGGATCGGGGAGGAGTGGATTGACACACACAGGGTTTTAAAATTCCCAGAAGGTGTAGATGGTGATCTTAGATTTCAAAGATACAAAAGTTAAGTTGTTCCTTGTCGTGGTGTGCTTTTGTCACAACATTATTACGCCATTGGGAATCCTTTGGACAGGTTGTGGATTTTCTCTCTCATGTAACTTGATTGAAGGACTGTAGCGCTAGTACTGAAGCCATGAAACCAGAAAGAGCAATGAGCTTTTGTTGTTTGATAGATAGTTATATCCTTATGTACGTAAGTTTGGCATTAGTTTTCAGCACACCAGCAGGACTTCCCTAGGCTATGGATCATGGCAATAAATGGGACTATGCTGTTGATCTTGAATAGTCATTCATGTATTGAGGCACTAACTAACTATAAATGTCATTGACATCGGATGAGCAGATATCACAGTATTGACATCTCTGCCTTGTCTAATGTTATCTATAAATTATATGAATTATGTTGGAGAAAATGAAGAAGTGTCTACCTGCAGTATTGTGGTGATATCATTAAGTTCACCTGTGACCACAACTATTTCCTACTCCTCGCTTCTCCTTTTGATTATGACCTTTTACTAGTTCTAGATTAACCTAACGGGGGCAATAATGGAATTAAAGCAAGAAGACTGGCGTTAGCCAACCGATTAATTTTCAGCACAACATTTTTGTAGTTGTGGTATGGAAACACCCAACTTTTTTAACCTTAGTCCGTGAAGTGCAATGCTATTGTCCAGGTGTTCCGTACAGAGTCCTCAGGGATAATGGCTTGACATGGAAATGTGGAACTATTCTAAAACAATTTTAGTTTGAAAAAAGAATGAAGTAACAGAAGTGGAAGGTTTCTTAAAGAATACCTAAAGTCAAATATTTATATGACTTAATCATGTGACGCTGAATATGTGAATGTTTACTAGTAGTGGTGGCACAAATATATATATATATATATTTTTGAAAGTTAACACACATTATTTTCATTAACTAATAATGTCATTATTACGTAGCAGTGGCACATCACGTTATTACATATCTTTGACTTGGCTAGCACCGGGATCTTCATATGTTCCTGTAGTGTTAAGCTTTTATATGTGGTCTGTGTTAGAGACGCATGAATAGGATAATTGTAACGGTCCGGTTCGATCCAAAAGCTTAAGCTCTTAGGTTAGGTTACAATGTAACCTACTTATACACATTTCACTCCCACCTGATTCAATGTAGGACAAACCTTTTATATTTTCCCCACTTAAACTTGCAATGTCTTCGTTGTGATTGAGCCTCCGTACTGGGTCGGCGACCTGGATACCTTCAAGTAGTGCTCTTGGTGTGACATCGGATCAAGGACCAGGCTTAACCTAATGCTAATTGTAACGGGTCGAATGCTTCGGTTTGGCTCAGAAGTTGAAGTTGTTAGATGAGGCTAACATCCAACCCCTTCCAGCTCCTATCCGGATCTCATGTGGGTCAGACCTCTAACAACTAGTGTGCCGCTATAGATTATTAGTAATGTTTTCGATAGTGATTCATGTTTGTTGTGTTTCTTTGCCTGATATAGGAATAAAACTCTTATTTGCATATCATCCCAGTGCAAAGAGATGTTTCAGTTTGACTTCTGTGACAGTGTATATCCATAATCGCATAACCCATATTTTATGGTTTCACATGTTCTTTTTTCAGGAAAAGGCATGCTTTAGTGCCACACCAGTTGCACCAGATAAGGGGAAAGGAAAAAGTAGAATTTTGAAGAATTTCACTCACGGATTTCACCTAGTGGAAGGAAAATCTAATCATTCCATGGAGGATTACTTAGTTTCTGTGTTCAAACATGTAGATAACAATGAGTTGGGATTATTTGCAATTTTCGATGGCCATATGGGTCATGATGTTGCGAGTTATTTGCAATCACATCTGTTTGACAATATTTTGAAAGAGGTGAGTTACGTTGTGTCCTCTCCGGTGAAGAAAAATATTTTTGTTATTCTTACTTTCTTTTTCCCTTTTGGAAATTCATAAGTACTTTTGTGACTTTGTCATCCTTTTTTTTTGCAAGTAGCATGACTTTTGGGACGATACAGAGAGTGCAATTAGGAAAGCTTATCATAGAACTGATAATGATATCTTAGAGCAGACTATTCGATTGGGGAAAGGAGGCTCAACAGCAGTAACATCAATACTGATCAATGGCCAAAGGCTTGTAGTTGCAAATGTGGGAGATTCTAGGGCTATTATATGCAAGAAGGGCATAGCCAAACAATTATCGGTTGATCACGAGCCAAGCAAGGAAAAAAAGGCGATTGAGAGTAAGGGTGGCTTTGTATCAAACCTTCCAGGTAACTGAGATATATTATCATTTCCTTTTTTTCTTGCTCTTATGTCTTATGTAATGGTATTATGGTACTTGATATTGAGTCTGAAATTTGGTTCCTGTGACACTGTAATAACAGTTCATCCCTGGTTGGAACTGACCCATAATCATTTTCTTTTTTAAAATGAAAAATGGCTTCAAATGAAAGTACTTCTAATATTATTTGCATTCATTGTTAGCTTAACCTAGATTTCCAGATACACAAAAAGATATATTCATGCTATTAGTACATAAAATGTAATTGTTTGCCAACTTTTTGTCTGACCAATATATCCTTTTATTTTTTACAGACATTGAATGTTGGAAGCCAATGAATTTGTCCTAATTCTTTTGTCTGTGACTCCCATAGGTGATGTGCCTCGAGTTGATGGACAGCTGGCAGTGGCGAGGGCATTTGGTGACAAGAGCTTGAAGAGACATCTTAGTTCGGAACCAGACGTGGTGGTCGAAATAATAGATGACGATGTGGAGTTCCTCATTTTGGCAAGTGATGGGCTATGGAAGGTTGGTTGTTTACCCAAACTTGCTAGGCCCGTTTGGAAGCCTGTTTTTTGTTTTTTGGGCCTGAAAAGAGAACAAAACATGTTTGGGTAACTTTTCTTCCCAATCTGTTCTCAGCACAGTAAAAAAACAAGTGCCGAAATTTGGGGAAATTTGAGAACAACCAAAAGCTGTTTTTTTGTTCTTTCTTCTCAAATAAAAAAATAAAAAAATATCAAAACACACGCCTCCTTCTTCAATCGCCTTCTTCTTCGGTCACCACCACCACCACTGGTTTCACCTTTTTGGTTGGAATCTTGCAAGTTAGGGTTTAAAGCATACCCAAATTAACCCCCTAATTCGAAATCCCCAATTCTTTTTTTTTTCCTAGCCGCGAATCCTCTCTCCCCAGATGCGACTCACTCCACTGCGAACCACCACCTGGTCGTTACGCGACCTCCACCCTCGATCGCCTCCAGAAACCACCTCCGTCGCCATGTCCGGCGACCAAAACCTTAACCAGTCGCAGTTCCCCTCTTCGCGCGACCTAGCAACAACCTTTGTTCTCTCTCTCATGCGCGACTGAGCACGACCCATCTCTCTCTCTCTCTCTCTCTTTCCCTTGTAGATCGATAATGGAGAAGAGAAGATGAAGTTGCAGACAAAGGAGAGGAGAAGGTGTGTATGTGTGGAACAAAAAAACTATTTTTTGTTCTTATGCCCCCAAACAACTTCTTTGTTTTTTGTTTTTAAGGCAAAGAACAAAAACGAAACCAAGAATAGTTTTTGTTTTTTCACCCAAAAACAAGAACAAAAACAAGGCCTTCTTAAACAGGCCCTAAGCCCCTTACTCCGAGGAAAAAAATCGTCTCCACTTACCCTCTCACCTGATTTATGTCAGGTGATGGGCCCACATGTTAAAAGTAATAAATTTTAGGGGTTGTTTTGGTAGTGTATATATATATATATAAGATTTTACCATATGTATAAGTAATCATTGGTTAAGAAAGAATTTATTAATTTTATATGTATAACTGCGTCTAAAATTAATAAATTCTCTCTCTTATAATATATATATATGTATAAGAAAAATGCGTATATATTTTCAAAAATGAAATTATATCCCACTTTTTTCTCCACATCTAGGAAAGAACCGAAGAATCAGACCGGAACCGATAGTTTGATTCGGTTCGGTTCCGATTCCAAAAATTTAATAACCGAATTTTTATGTTCGATTCCAATTCTTAACCATATAGAACCGAACGGAATCCCAACCGAACCGACTTTTTTATTTTTTTATTAATATTATATTTTTACTTATATAATTTAAAAATTATAAGTAAATAATTATAAGGTTATAATTTTATAAGATGTAATTATTTTTATTTCACTAATTATACAATTGATTTTAAATTTGTAATAGTTGAGATACTAAATTTAATTTATAATTATATTATATTTTGATACATAATGTTTTTAATTTTATTTTAAAAGTGATAGGAAGAACCGGAACCAAACCGAAAAAATGGTTCGGTTCGGTTCATTGCATTAATGTTTCGGTAACAAAATTGAGTTAGTATTTCTTATTACAAAATTGATAGAATGACATTATTTATTATTGTGTTTGTTAGTGCAAATATAATCGGATCCCATTATAAATTTGACTCATTCACAGATAATGAAATGCCATGTAAAAATATCATATATTTTAATATATAATAATATATATATTTTGTTATATCAATTTTACCCTTATGATATAAATAAGTATTTTTATTTTCATTTGGGTGATGTGGCAAAAGTTGGGATTCCCAATATAAGAGAGAGAATTTGAGGCTAAATCTTAGTCATTGAAATGATGTGGGTCTCTCACTTGACATAAATCAGGTGAGAGAGTAAGTGGAGATGAATTTTTTCCCTATTCTGAAACCTTTTATTTATTTTTTGTCTGTGTGTGTGTGGAAAGGTGTAGCAAATGCCACACACCTACAGTATTGCCTTCAAAAGTGTTTGAACACTCCATCTCCCATTTGAAGAGGGCGATGATACCTTCTTGGATAATGCCCATTGATTCTGTTATTACCTTATTGTTAACATAGATTTTATACTTCATATGAAGATTAAAGGGTGACATTGCATTTAATTGGTAATGAAGCTCGTTTTCCGCCTTCTTGCTAGCTTTTAATCCCAAGGGTAAAATACAGTGACCTTCCATGAAGTTTGATTCAATTACGCATGATGGCTAGGATCCATGTTTATTATAGTGAGTACCCCCATAACTCCGCGACAACATTAAAAGTCGCCAAATACCCTGACCAAATGGTATTTTTGTTATTACGTTATTTGTCATATAACTGAAGAATCTTCGAGTTTTTCCACAAAATGTCGCAAACATATCTAATTTAAGACAACGGAAGGGGGTCGTTGAGATAATTTATCAATGTTAACAGTATACAGTGTAATAAATGACAAACGTAGTCGTTACGAGTAATTGAACCAAATCTCAGGAGGGATCAACGTATTTTACCATGTTCCTAAATGTGGTGAAAATTTTAACTTACGCATATACCGAATTGTTGGCAGGTGATGTCAAACCAAGAAGCAGTGGATTCTATAAAGAACATGAAGGATGCTAAGTTAGCAGCAAAGCATTTGACAGATGAGGCTCTTTCTAGGAAAAGCAAGGATGATATCTCCTGCATTGTGGTAAAGTTTCAGTAGTTGCTTCTTACCAAATGTCCAGCTTTTGTTGTATTATATTGGAGGCAACAAAAAAATTGTAACTAGTTGATGTGTGCTTAACTGATTTATGTAAATTTATACCTGAATTTGTTATCCTCTTTAGTGGTAGTGATTGTTGGATTGGCAACAATACTAATAAGTTCATACTAATAATGAATATATTCTTATAAATTTGTTATCCTCTTTATAAATGTTGATAATGTATCAAGGTAAATTCAATAGTCTAAAGCCATGACAATAAAGAAATTATGGGCATGTTTAGTTCACTTCTCTAAAAATAGTGTTTAAAAATTTTGAAACTTATAATATTATCTTAAGAGAATAATAGAAGACAAGTTTGTACAAATTAACCTTTTTTAACTTCATAATTATACTTACAAGTCTGTATTATCTTATGTTGAGGTTGAAAGATTTACAATCTTCATAATTATACTTATAACGGAAGTTTGTATTAAGTAACTACTCGAAGCATGAATTATGAGCTTAATTGCTATATCATTCTTGGTCTCCTGGGCCATAAAACATTATGAAGAGTGAAAAGTATGACATTCTATACAATTTTATAGGGTTAACTTCATTTACACACTTTGAGGTTTGTCTATCAAATGTTGTAATTTGACTTTGGTCAAAAATTTGTTGAAATGTTCAAAATACTCTTAACCCAAACATCCTTTAAACCTCTTAAAACCAAAATAGTAATATCTAAGTTTCCAAACACCCTAACTCTTATCATGTGCATTTTTTTTCTTCCATTTTACCATTGATTTCATTAAATTTATGAAATACACATATTATCCTTAATTTTATTTTACATTTTAATCTTTTTAATCTTTTCTAATTTTCAATCTATACTAACTGATATATACAGATATATATATATATATATATATATATATATATATATATATATATATATGCACTGCACTCTGTATAGATATATGATATATACGCACGTATATATGGCATCCGTAATCGATGCCGGCGAGGAGGTGGAGGGCATTTGCTGGTGAGGAATCAAAGGCGATGCTGGCGAGGAGGTGGAAGGCAACACCCGAACCCTAGATGGTGAATTAGTAGATTTTGATGAGGGTTTCGAAAATTTTGGAAGGCACACATTTACAAAGATCTAGGGTTAGGGCATGGGTCTTCGTCTTCTGCGAAAATTGGGGGTTGTGGTGATGGTGAATCGGTAGATTTTAA
Source organism: Cornus suecica (assembly GCA_963922005.1). Lineage (NCBI taxonomy): Eukaryota > Viridiplantae > Streptophyta > Magnoliopsida > Cornales > Cornaceae > Cornus > Cornus suecica. The sequence goes on from OY998239.1 coordinate 52,024,779, forward strand.
TGAGGGTTTCGAAAATTGCAGTTTGTGGGTCTTCGTCTTTTGCCAAAATTCCGGCGTGGTATTTACAAGGATTATGGGCTACGCTTCTAGGTCTCAACGAAGATCAACGGACGGTTTCAATGGTAGAGCTTCAGTTAAAAATGGGCCTAATGGTTGTGACATCAATGGGTCTTCGCCAACATTGGGCATTTCTTTAAACTCTGCACTCCATCTTAGGTATGTTGGAACACAAAGATTATTATCATACTAGAATTTATGGAGAACAAAATATAAATGAGGGAAAGAGAGAACTAAGGAAATAATTCCTTGTAAGATTGCTTGATATGAAACTAATGATTACATATGCCTTTTATAGGCTTACAAAGTCTAAACACACAATAAACTAATACACACACATTACATGAGTTTCATTTTTGTCAAAAATAGTAACACATCTACTAAAGTTGCCAAACCTTTTTTGACTAGAAAGAAACATTCATGACAACCCCATGAATAACACATGGGTTGCTTGGGTTTTTATTTTACCAATTTAAACTTTACTTTCAACAGTCTCCCTTAAATTGGTCTTTGAAATTAACAACCCCGAGCATATTCTTCAGTTTTTCAAACACGTCAGATTTTAACGGTTTAGTCAAAATATATGCCACTTGATCTTCTGACCTGCAAAAATCTAGTTCGATTTCTCCATCTTTGACCAAATCTCGAATGTAATGATATTTGATCCCAATATGCTTGCTTCGACCATGAAACACTGGATTTTTAACAAGTGTGATTGCTGACTTATTATCGCACATGATTTTTGTTGGACCTCCATGTTCATAGTGTAACTCATCCAACATGTGGCGTAACCATACAGCTTGACATGCTACTGATGTAGCTGCCATGTATTTTGCTTCCGCTGTTGGCAAAGCAATAACTTGTTGCTTATTCGAGGACCAAGAGAACACTCCTTCTCCCAGATAGAAAATATTCCTGGAAGTTCTTTTCTGAGTCTCCACATCACCTGCCCAATCACTATCTGTATAGCCTACTAGACTGAAATCGTTAGAATAGGTATAAAAAATTCCATGATCCCGAGTACCACTCACATACCGTAAGATTCGTTTTGCTACTTGTAGATGTGATTGTCGAGGTGTTTCCATGAACCGACTGATAAGCCCCATACCATAAACAATATCTGGTCTAGTGGAAGTCAAATAACGTAGACTACCAACTATACTTTTAAAATATGTTGGGTTTACCAGTTCACCGCTTCCTTCTTTTCTTATCTCTAGACGTTCTGCCACTGGAGTCCGAATTGGCGTCACTGAATCCATATGAAACTTCTTGAGAATATCATTTGCATATTTATTTTGTAAAATAAATATGCCATCTTCAGTTTGATGCACTTCGATGCCCAAGAAATATGACATCAATCCCATATCCGTCATTTTAAACCTAGCGAGTCATCACCTCCCTGAATTCAGTAAACATCATCTCGTAATTTCCTATAAATATCAAATCATCAACATAAAGGCATACAATCATTATATCACCATTAACCTTTGATTTGATATAAAAGGTGTGCTCATAAGGACATTTCTGGAATCCATCTTCCAGCATGTATGTGTCGATCTGCGTGTACCAGGCACGTGGTGCCTACTTCAGTCCGTACAACACCTTCTTCAACCTGTACACTTGTTTTTCATGACCTTTTTTTAGAAAACTAGGTGGTTGGTCAACATATACCTCCTCCTCAAGAACACCATTAAGAAAGGCGAACTTGACATCCATCTGATGAATCTTTCACTTGTTTTGAGCTGCAAGTGCTACAGTCATTCGGACTATATCCATCCTTGCCACTGACGCAAATATTTCATAGTAGTCAATCCTGGCTTGTGCTTATAGCCTTTGACTACCAATCTCGCCTTTAATCGGTCCACCTGACCATTGGGTCTATACTTCGTCTTGTACACCCACTTGACACCAATTGACTTATTTCCAACATGTAAAGAAGTTAGCTCCCAAGTATCATTTTTTTTCAATTGCATGAATCTCCTTGTTCATTGCCTGGATCCACCGCTCATCTTTTCCTACTTCCTTATATGAAATTGGATCACAATCTGCGAATAAGAAAAAATTTACTAGAGTTTCATCAGTAAAATCCTCATCATTATCATTTGTGATCATATAATCCTGGAGACATGCAGGTATCACGTGCGTTCGCTTTGGATGGCCTGCAGGTGCCGGTGAAGATACCGGTGAAGGTGATGAACTGCCTAGTGAAGAGCGATCACTTATTTCTTCTGTTTCATTTTCAATAATGACACGTTGCTCCGTATGTGGTGTTTGATTACATGCCCAAGTATCATCCTCGATGAATTGGCCATCTCGGCTTACAATAACATCTTTTGTGAGAGGATTATAAAGCTTATAACCTTTACTTACCTCACTGTAGCCGATGAAGATACACTTTTGGCTTTTGTCATCGAGTTTCTTTCTCCGTTGTTCTAGTATATGAGTGTATGGGACGCACCCAAATACTCGTAGGAGCGAAACATCTGGTTTTCTACTGCTTCATACTTCATGTGGAGTTTTCCCCAAAACACTCTTCGTTGGACACTTGTTTAATAGATATATAGCACATGCAACAGCTTCTGCCCAAAAAGACTTTGGCAAACTTTTAGCTTTCAACATGCTTCTAACCATTTCGAAAATGGTTATATTTTTCCTTTCAGCTATACTGTTCTGCTGAGGTGTATAACTGGCGGTTAACTGGCGTTTTATCCCTTGAGATTTGCAATAATTGTTAAATTCATTAGAGGTGAATTATCATCCTCTATCCGATCTCAATGTCTTGAGATTAAAGCCACTTTGTTTTTCAACAAAAGCTTTAAACTCTTTGAATTTTCCAAGCGCCTCTGATTTTTGTTCTAGAAAATACACCCAACTTTTTCTAGAAAGATCATCTACAAAAAGTAGAACATACCGCTTGTGCCAGAGATGTTCTACCTCAACTAGTCCATATATGTCAGTGCGAACCAACTCCAACGGTTGTTTGGCTCTTTGCGATTTTCCAACTGGAAAAGATTTTCAGTGATGTTTTCCGAGAAGGCATCCTTCGCACAAATGACCACTTGAAATTGCTTGTGGACACGAATACCATGATCAGGAGTAGGCAAGAATTGTTTAGAACTCCAGAAAACAAACATCGGATTTTGATAAGAAGTCCTACGGAGCTGAGCTTGCCAGAAAGATATATCCCCAAACAAGGTTAACCAAGAACATAACTTCAATTGGTCTGGAGACAGATTGTTGAAAAGACATTGGGAGAGATATTGTAACAAGTGAGATTTATCAAGAATAATCCCAATATGATAAATATCTACAAGGTACCAAAGAAGAAGAAAAAACTCTTTAGAAAAGTGAAAATAAAATGAAGGATTGAGCTCAAAATGGGTTAGGAAGGGATAAACGGGATGTAAGGGCATTGTTCGGATGGGTCCGGCTTCTAAACCATAACGGTGGATGTAAATAAGGTGTAGAGAGTGAACCATGTTACAACTTCGGGCAATGAGGGTTTGTTCAAGGAGAAGGATCTGGAGATGGAAAGGTAAGGTTAAAGGCTCAAAACATGAGATCATAGGGAAACAAATGAGATTAATCTCTTTCTTAAGTCAAGAAAGGAAATCAGGGAGAACGTTTGATTTGCCAGGGATGTGAACTGCATCAAATGACCATTGCCAAATACCATGTTACCATATTTTTATGCACTAGGAGTCTCAAGCCTCAAAAGTTTAGATGACCGAACCGAAGGTGCCATAGCCAATTGATATCTTTAGATCCCGCCATCAGACTCACCTCGGTTATTGTATAAAGATCCAATGGGAACATTCTATTATTCGTCATCTGCACCTTTGCCACTTGTTTCCTGCTTTTGCTATGAACGGTGCACACACCATCCAAAATATAAATGTCGTGCCCTTTTTCTGAAATTTGTCCCATACTTAACAAATTCCAGAACATCGCCGACACGAAAAAAGCATCAGTAATAGTGACATTGGTGCCATCATTCGATAGATTTTTTATGTCACCTTTGCCCATTACAAGAACTTTGGATCAATTTCCAAAACTCACTTCATCGCGAAACGATTCGTCCAAGTGTGAGAATAGCTCCTTCCTCCCACACATGTGGTTGCTACATCCGGTATCCAAATTTCATATATTTATTCATGTGTCATTTGGCCCAACATCGTTGCATGCTAGAGCTATGGCTTCTTCTGTGTTAGCAAGATTTGCATACTCACCCTTTTCGTCAAGCATATGGGTTCGCCATTCATTTTTGTAATGTCCGAATCGCTGACACATATGGCATTTGACGTTGGTTTTATCACGTGTTTCTGCATTACCACCGCGACCTTCATAGTCATTTCTTCCTCTGCCATGACTACGTCCGTGACCTTACTGACCTTTATTGCCCTTTCGATTTGTCAAAACAAATATGCTCTGCAATGCCTGCTCCGTGCTAGAGTTATTGGTCTTCTGGTTCATCCTTTGCTCGTGGGACCCTAATGAACTCATCAACCATTCGATGAACATGGTTGATATGTCTTGCCCTTCTTCGATCGCCGCGATTACATAATCAAATTTTGTGGTCAAAGATCTTTAAACCTTTTCCACAATGTTTTGATCATCAATCGTTTCTCCATTAACCTTCAATTGATTAACGATGGATTGCACCCAATCGATGTACGCCGAGGTTGATTCCGAATCACCCATTGTTAGAGATTTGAAATCACCTCTCAACATTTGTAGTCGCACTCGTCTGACCCGATCATCAGCTCTGTAGGATTTTTGTAAAATATCCCACGCCGTACGTGCCGTCTCCGTCGCCGCTATTTTTTCAAATACCAACTCGTCTACGGCTTTGAAAAATGGCATATAATGCCTTTTGATCCTTCTTCTAGATCTCGATCAACGCATCTTTCTTCTCCTTCTTCAACGCCTCAAATAATTTTGAGTCCGCTACTTCGATGTAGCCAGTCTCTACCAAATTCCACAAATCTTGGGACCGAAAAAATACTTTCAATTGGACGGACCAATTGTTGTAATTTTTTCCGGTGAGCTTTGGAAGTTGTAAATGAATCGAATTGTTTGTAGACATGATTCAATTTGCAACTTTGGGATCGTTGACTTTAATACCATTTGTCACGGACTTTAACGCATTTGGGTGCCAACGCATGCGTGGCGCCTCACACCCCGTATGCACCGGCGCATAGAGGCTTGGCCAGCCATACTACCTCGCATGGGGTTGTACTATCTTGTGCTCCGGAACGCCCCAAGCAAAGTACGCCTTCTTATCAATGCATATCAACGGGTTTTGACCTGCCTTGGCCTCCTTAGGGAAGCGGCTCTAGCTCCCGACCAGTGTGTGTAGAGGTGGCTGCTCTGCACGTACTTTCCCTGGAACCCTTCCAATCACTTAACATTAAGTGCATCCACCAGTCAACATACCCATCTCTTGATATTTCAAGGCCTTGTCAAGATGGTTCATAATATCTTAATGAAAACTGTCTAACAAAACTCCCCCATTTAAAAATGCGCAACGCCCTCGTTTCGGTTGTACCATCCTGCCTGTCCACATTGGTACCGGGACACCCTCCCAAAGGTTATTTCCAAGTGGGTACTTGGCGTAACACGATCAGGGACACTCGCTCTGGCTCTGATACCACTTGTTCGAACACAAATATTATTATCACACTAGAATTTATGGAGAATAAAATATAAATGAGGGAAAGAGAGAACTAAAGAAAGAATTCCTTGTAAGATTGTTTGATATGAAACTAATGGTTATATATGTCTTTTATAGGCTTACAAATTCTAAACACACAATAAACTAATACACATACATTACATGAGTTTTATTTTTGTCAAAAATGGCAACACAACTACTAAAATTGCCAAACCTTATTTGACTAGAAAGAAACATCCATGACAACCCCATGAATAACACATGGGTTGCTTGGGTTTTTATTTTACCAATTTAAACTTTACTTTCAACAAGGTCCTTCCCATCCACTTCCACTTGTGAAGCCTAATCTTTTTCATAATGACCAGCACCTCCACCTCCTCTCCCACTTTCCATAGAAACCCTATAATTGGTTTTTCATAATTACCCTAAAATTTTAATTATCAAAAATAGATAAAATTACTTAGCCATTGTGATTAATATGTATTAATTATTTTTTCACTCCTAAGCATAAATAAAGTGTCCCAATTTTTGGGGGAAAATGACTAATTGTAAACTTGACCCAAATGAAAACCCTAATCTCCTAATGAAAATCCTAATTTTAGTCATTTAATACAATCAGTTGTGCAAGTACATAGAGGGGGTGTAATTGATAAAATAAAGTAAGCAAATATTAGTCTTTATATCCAAATAGCAAGATGAGGGGTAAAATAGGAATTAATTTTTTTTTTTGCTTGTGTCAGCTCTGATGTGATAGGAGGGGGTGTAAATGAGTTGTGTCAGATAAAGTAGGGGGTGAAAATGAAGATATGCAAACCTAAGGGAGTCAAAGTGATGAAATGACAAATATCAAGGAGTGTAAATGAAGTTAACCCAATTTTATATGCACAAGGCTATAAAACACGAACACTTAATATATAATCGTCGTACCCGCCAACAGAAATTGATCATCCAAATGATGTTTTGAGGCATTGAATCAACTTATGTCTTTAGATGTGTTTTTTTTTTTTTTTAAGATCGAGACTTCGTTTTTAGATTTGAGTGTATATATATCATAGTCGCATACAAGTGAGCTTCAAAGTATTATTCAAACTAACTTTAACACTGAATCCTAAAACACTTCCCAAAAATATACTTTTCCTCATGTCTTAACTTGGCTTGGCTTTGCTTTTAAGCTTTAGTCTCCAATTTTTTCCCATTATATTCATATCTGTCATTGTAGTCTGTTTGCGCTAAAAAATGACCGTCACGTGTGTATGATATATATATATACACGTATATCAGTATACATATAATAACATAGAACAATCATATGATTTAGATAAGAGTACTCTATTTTATTGTTGTATTCCATGTTGCATATATAAGAGTCCCTTATTTTAGAAAAGAGTCATTTATTTTATTGTTCTGTTTCGCGTAACTCTGATATATGTTATAAGGGAAAATTACAAAAATTATTCCTGAATTATGACCTAATTGCACGCGGTATCCCTTACGTTTCAATAATATTATAAACTATCCTTAAAACCACTTCCGTTTGTAACACTTAGCCCCCTGTTCAAAGTCAACGCTAGAAACTTTATGTATTGGTCAATAAAACCTGTTTTTGTAGTGAACTTTCATTTTTGTCCTCATATCATTGCATGTTTCAATTTGCATACAAAATTACTTAAATACCCTATTTGTTTTGAATTTATATATAATTTTCCAAAATATGATTTTTTTTTTCGAAAAATATTTTCTTTTTGCGAAAAAGTATATATTATGTTCCAAAATATGATTTTTTTCCGAAAAATATATATTATGTTCTAAAATATGATTTTTTTTGCAAAAAAGTACTTATTATGTTCCAAAATATGAATTTTTTTTCCGAAAAATATTTTTTTTTGCGAAAAATATATATTATGTTCCAAAATATGATCTTTTCCGAAAAATATTTTTTTTGCGAAAAATATATACTATTATGTTCCAAAATATGATATTTTCTAAAAAATATTTTTTTTGCGAAAAATATATACTATATTCCAAAATATGATTTTTTTTTTCTAAAAATAATTTTTTTAAAAAAATATATATTATTTTTTCCGAAATAATTCATATTTTGGAAAATAATATTATCCCTCCGAAAAATAATTTTTTTGCGAAAAATATATATATATATTTTTGAATTTATAATTTTTGGGGCAAAGTGGACACCGTAGGGTTAGTTGATAAAATTGGATAGTATATGGGGTTTCTTGAAATTAACCCTAAAATATAATATAAAACAAGGGCTTTTAAGTAAATTTACGCACAAATCTGACTGGGGCTGTTTTAAGGAGTAGTAACTGATATTATTCAAACGTTAGAGATACTCTTTGCAATTAAATCATAGTTCTGGGATAATTTGTGTAATTTTCCCTATGTTATATATATATATAACAGTCATCTGTTTTACAAAAATTTACGTTGTAGAATATATACATATACGTATCTATTATTGTCGTATCTATTATTCTCGAATTCAAATATATACTATCTCGTCTATACATATATATATATATATATATATACAGTTTACACACAAAAAGGTTTTCTACAATCTTAAGACAATTTTTTCTTTTGATCTTTTTGTATGTATGTATATATACTACTTTCGTATGCATATAAAATATATATATATCTATAGTGATTTTCAAAATATATATGTCGCATGCTCAATAGTCTTTAAGACAGATTCTTTGTGTTTTCTATTAATTCGCAAATATATATTTGCATGTCTTTTATTCGAATCTGCTATTTTGGTTTTTTGTATTGATATGATAGAGACGAAGCAGTGTGAATTGGGTTTTTATTTTCTATTGCATATACTGCTTGCATCATATATATACCTGATATGTTAATAGGATTAACGTCTTAAGTCAGAATAGTGTTTTAATAGTTTTAGATACATTCTGCAACTATTCTGTATTGCATGTTTGCTATTCTGTTTATATATAGGTTTTTCAAATTTGTATGTCTAGTTAAGTATATAATTACAGAATACTATTGCTAGATTTTGATACAGAATATATATCTATATGTTCAGTTGATATCTAATTTATTTACAGATTTCAAAATTGCATAAATTAGTATTATTCTTGTATTATATATATTATATATATATTCAAATTTGTTATAAACTATTTATATATATAATATAATCTGTTGATATATTTTATACTCCCTCCGTCCCAATTTAAATGATCATTTTGGGGAATCTAACTTTTTAAGATGATGACTTTTATTGGTGTGATAGTGAATGAAAAATCAATTTTATCCTTGGTCCCACCAAGTGATATGATGTTTGTAGTTTAGATATTTTATAATTTGAATGATTGAAGGGTAAATTGGTAAATTGACCAAATAAAGTGGTATTGACTTTTCTTATTTTGGAATGGGTTGAATAGTGAATGTGAATACTTAAATTGGGACAGAGGGAGTATATAATTCCGTTAGTATAAATAAAATTGTGATACATTCTTGTAAATCCGTGTTTATTAAATTTTGTTATATATTGCTTTATACTTGTTTATAATTACTTTGGGAAAATCAGAATTTTGAATTTTGAAAAGTTGAACTTCTGTTAGTGTAACATGGCAACTAGTAATCCTACTACTGTACAGTGTCTCATGGGGAGAAGCCTGAAAAATTTATTGGTTCAGATTTCAAGCGTTAGCAACAAAATATTATTCTATTTCACCACTTTGAATTTGTCAAAGTTTCTGATCGAAGAAATTCCTACAATGACTGAAGGTGAAACAAATAAAGACAAGTTGGCTGCAGTGGATGCTTGGAAGCATTCTGATTTCCTGTGCAAAAAGTTTATCCTTAATGGACTGGATAACACACTATATAATGTGTGTAGTGCTATGAATACTGCAAAAGAATTATGGGAGTCTTTGTGTAATGCCCCGTGTTTCCTTTCTCCTTTCTGGAATTCTTTTCAAAGTGTTAACGTGTTGTGACGTTACTTATTCATGACGTCTTGTGTAATCTCGGTACGTGTAAACTTTTCGCGTTAAAGTTTCGGATTTAGCGGGACGACTTCGTGAACTTTCGTTTCCGGCTTCGTAATTTATTGTTCATTGGCGACTACGTGAGTTCGTTGCAACATTTTCTCATTGGAGCTTTGACAATCGTATTGCATTCCTGAACGTGTCACTTTATTTTATTTTTAACATTCTGCTGTAGCACTTATTTGATTTTATGCTTGTTGTGCTTAGTATATTTAACGGATGTTTCTTGATAGGTGTAAATATGTGCATTACTTGTTGTCTTTTCATTTTGTAATTAATGAAAATAATTAAAAATAATTTTGGGAAAATAATGACCTAGGGGCATTATAGTATTTTCACTAAGTGTAGAGATAGTGGAAAATCCTAAAAATTTGGTTAAGTGTTGGGGTATGAGTGACATAGTGGTAAATGGAGAGGATGACAAGGTGTAGAAGGGTAATTAAGAGGCATGATGACACTCTTGTAATTACATTAAGTTGAGAAGAAATTAGTCATTTCTCACTTTTATGTGGTGTCTCACTCCTAGCCATTAGATCTTATCTCCAATCTTCAATCTCAACCCTAGGATGTTAAGGGCTTGTTTGGCAAATTAATGGATTATGTGTGTGGTGTATCTAGTCTTTCATTGCAAGATTACTTTGTGGCCCTTGGATTAGGCCTTCATTTGCTAGCTTTAATCTTAGCCATTGGATTGTGAGAGGTGTGAGTGGAGGATCTCTACATATCACAAGTCTTTCATTTCAAGACTTCATTATTTCTCTCATCTTTTCCCTCTTGCTTCTTCTCCACTTATGGGTTAATTTCCTCACCCTAAGTTTGGAGTTTGAAGTGGCCTTCAACATGAAAGTTGATCATGGTGTTCTTGTCTTCGGTTTGAGCTAATGATTGGTAAGTGTTCTTCCCTCCTTGTGTGTTTTCCTTTTAAACCCTAGTTTTGGGTTTTCTTGTCAAACCACTTAATGTTATTGAACTCTTCTTGTATTGGATCTTGATTCATTATTAGGGGACTATGGTGAAGCTTTCCACCGATTTGCTCATTTCATTTTGGTGTTGGGTGAGAGCTAGGATTTCTTTGGCCTTGCTTAGTGGTTTTGATTTACTCTTCATGAAGGTAGGGGAAAACTTCTTAACTATCTCATCTTGTGATTGTGTAGGTGTGCGAATTTGATTCTAGGGTTTCTAACCTTATATGTAATTGCTAAGTGTATCCTTGAAAATGTGATGTTAGGGTTTGTACATGTTTATGCAATTTAAACCTTGTGTATGGAGTACTTAGTGATGATATTGATAGGACTATGATGCATGCTAGTTGGATGGTTGTTCTTGAGATTTCCAATATTAAAGTATGTTTGTATGCCTATATATGTGTATATGTAGGGTATAGTTGTGTATATGTGTAAGTGTAATTATACATATGTGTATGTAGGTGTTAGGGATGTAGTTTTGGTAGTGAGATTAGACTAGCTCATTTGGTTAGCACATTTGAGGATATACTATGTGATTGGTGTAACGCGACATCTCAACTTAGAATCACTATCTAGTTCCCCTTTTGTGAATGATATTTCCTATTTTGGGGATTGATGTTATCTTTGAGATGTGATTTGTGGGAAACTTGCTTTAATTGAACTAAGAGCATGTTTAAAAGAATGAAATTGTTATTCTTGTGAATTAAAGGACAAGTTGATGACTTGGAACATTAATTGTGCATGAGAATGTATCCTTGTGAGTTAAATTTTTTAATTGAGATAAAAAACATGTTAAATGAATAGAAATATTATCCTTGTGTATTAAAGGACAACTTGATGATTTGGAACATGAATGATGCATGAGAAAGCATCCTTGTTGATTATTGCTTTAAATGAGATTTAAAAGCATGTTGAATGATGAATGATATTCGTGTTGGCATTTTGGGAATGTTGTTCATATATATGATGAGATACATATTTATGTTGGTGTATGGGTCATTGAGACATAGTGCATATGGGTTCACCTTTTGTATTGAGAATTCAATTGGTGTTGGTCTACGTCTGTTTGTGTATTTATGAGTGAGTAGACTTGTTTCAGATCATCGTAACAATTGGTCAGGGGGTGTTTCTCGCTCTTACAGAACTAGTCTTCCGAGAAACAGAGACGATAGGGGGAAGACTTGTCCAAATCCTATTTCACGACTGCGTCGTGTTTAACGATCTTTCTTTTTAAAAATGAAAGTGTCAAAAATCACTTGGGAAGAATCAATACGATAAATCTACCTTCCTTCATGAGCTTTTATCCTCAAAAGTGAATGGTTAGAGAATGATCTTGTTGACCCTTGGAGTTAGGGTGTGTGTGGTCGTGTGTGTACCATGAGGTGTGTAACACCTCGTGTTATTTTCCTTTTTCCTGAAATTAATTCTAATTTAATTTTGGTTATGACGTCACTTGTTCATGACATTCATGTTATCCTTGGTATTTCACGTGTAAATTTTTCGCGTTTACTTTTAAAGTCGACTGGATGACTTTACGGTTTCTCTTTGACGACTATGCGAATTCTTGTTATCGACTATGCGGTATCTTTTCGACATTTAATGTTTAGTACTTCGACTGGGCGATGACACATTGTAATTGATCGGGCTTGTTTAGGGTTCTGACATTTGAGTTCCTACCCCAGTGTATTTATTTCGGAGTGTATTAACTATTTGGAGTCCCGTGGAGTTTCCAAGATTTTATTTAGGGATCGTTTGGACATTTTGATAAAGAGTTGGAGTTATTTCGTAATTATGGATAACTGGAGAGTCATTTTTGCGATATATCATATATATGTAGATACATATACGTAGATCTGCATCCACCCTCTTCTCCTTCCTCTTCACGGACACATACAACTTCTTCTTCACTGTGATGCCGCTTCTTTTCCTCCACCTCCATGGCCGGTGAGAAAGAGAGAGAGAGTCGACTGAGGGAGAAAAGCTTGGACCGAGAATGAGAGATCTCGTGTAGGCGGGGTGTGACTCGGGCTCGGGGTTTGCCGACGGTGGTGACGACATGCAATGGTGGTCGCGCACATGTGGTGTGGATGAAGCAGCGATGCGCATCAGGGGAGCTTCGACTGGAGCTTTGGCCGACGGTTTTGGCGACTTCTCGACCTCGGTTTCGGCTAATTTTCGAAAGATAGCTTCGTATCGATGCTAGGTACGTTATACTAAAATTTGGTAGTTTTCCGTTGAACGGTTTGTCCGGAAATCGCATTTATAGGTTATAATTTTTGTTTGGGTTATTTTAGATTTACCCAAATTGATTAACCTATTGCTAATGGGCTTCGTATATATCGTATAGGTTATCGAGACGGACATTTTGATATATTTGAAATATTTTTCGGACGACTTTGGTCGGCAGGCTCCATATACGGGTGCCGGTACTGTTCACGGTGGGCTGTTTCGGGCGGTTTTGTAAGCGTATTTTATGTGAGAAATTTTATTTCTCACTCCGTATCGTTGACGTAGTTTGGGGTGTGCAAACCCTTATTTATTTTAGTATAGATATATTAAATTGTGAATTTTAAATATCTATATTTGGGTTAGAATCGAAGTAGGACTTAGAAATTAATTTGAGAAAATTAATTAAACTATTTCCTACGAAATTAAATAATTTCCTATTTGAATTGAATAGGTATAGGTGGCTTAGAAATTCCCTTGAGAATTAAATCGGTTGGTAGAATCTTGAAAAAGTTAGACGTGAACTTATGAATTGATATTAATTCTCGTTTGACTGCATTAGGGGATATGTGAACGTGAGAGACGTGAATACTTAGACGTTATGCTAGGTTCCCCTTACGATACGTGATTTATATTGCTTTAATTGTTTTAATAGCATGTTAAGTGAAATTGAAATATTTTCTTAAAGAATTAAAGAAAAATATTGTTTAAAACATGAATCTGTTTTCTCACGATTTAAATGTCTTTATTGTATTTTAAAGCATGTAAAGAGATTATGAGATTCATGTGGATATTTTCATAAATATGATGCATTACATATTTATGTTGAGATATGATTTTTATTGTACACCATGTCATGTGAGCACATGTGTGTTGGTGCATGTAGTGCACGGTTTCACCTTTTCTAGAGAAAAGTCAATTGGTGTTGTTTGCATCCGTTGCGTGTGGTGCATGAGTAGGATTGTGTTTGGATCGTCGAAACAACTGGCCAGGGGGTGCTTCTTGTTCCCACGGAACTAAAAAGCCGAGAAACGCAGACGATAGGGGGATGACATATCGTCCAAGGCCTTATGTACACGGTAGCTCGTGGAGAACGTCTTCCTATTAAAAGTGTAAGTGTCAAAAGCATTTTGGAATGATGGTTCGATGAGTCCACATTTCCTAGTGAGCTTGTATCCTCAGGGGAATGGTGGAGAATGATCCGTACCCTTGGAAATGGAGTGTTTTTGTGTGTGTGTGTACCGCAGGCGGTCTGTGAGTACATTGCATTGCATATCATTATGTGATTTCCTTGATATATGATGTTGGAGCATGTTAATTATGAATATTTCAAAAATGAATTCATATGTTATAAAATGCTCAATTGAAAGTGATTAATGTGAAACATGAATTAAATGCGGTAATTATTAAAGTATAAATGAAACGTATATCTTTATACTTGTGGTTGTATACTTTAGTACCCTTGGGGGAAGGTTAAGTGTATTGGTATAGTGATCTATGTGGCTAGTTGAGGCTAGTGGTGGACCGTAGACTTGATGTTGAGTTGATACGTTAGAGAATGCGGTTAATAGTTTTGTGATTGTGGTTAGTTGTGTGACCTTATTGGAGATTTGAGGTTAGGATTGATTTTAGTATCAATTGAGATTTGAGGCCTTAGAGAAAGCGGGTTTGAGATTGTGTACTTAGTGGAAGTTGTTGTATAGACCTTTAGGTGCCTTTCACCTTTTGAGGAATGGGTATCAATCGTATTTGAGATTTTGATTGGGTTAGAAGAGGTTATAGTTGAGGTGATCTTATTAAGTACTTGAGGTACTATAGCTTGACAATCTTGTTTCTAGTGCTTAGTTCATTCTCTTAAGCATTTCTTTATTGTACTCTATGTACTAGTACATGTCTTTGACTTGTATGTCACTCATTGAGTCGTCGGTTACGGCGTGGTGCCGAACCTCTTCCTCGTGGTGTCATTTGATGTTGTGGAGTTGGAAACGGATTGTTGTGTTCCGTGAGTCCAATGTATTGTCCTTCCTTCATTGTCCTCTTGGACATTACAGGAATCCGTGGAGTTGTATTCATTCTTATTTGACTATTTTTCGAAAATGGTGTTTTCTAAGTCTTGAAATAAACTTTTGTATTTAAAAGGAAAAACCCGTTTTCGCCTACCCCCATAGCAACTAAATTTTTTAATACTTTATAAAATGATCTTAGGATTTCTTTAAAAGGATTTTTTAAATTTTAAAAGTCGATGATGGCGATTGACGGAGACCGGGGGCAAGACGGTCATTTTTACTGTGTGGTTTCTTAAAAGAAAAACTATTTTATTACTTTTCTCGTGATTATGAGATTTTGAAACTTCTTTCTCAATATCTCGACCTATAGTGTTTTGAAATGTGGTTTCTTGTTTCACCTTTTCTTCGGATCATTTCTAAGTCTCGTGCACACATATAGTGTCGCCTTTCACTTTTCTTGGTTGTTGGTGTCACCACCTAGGTGACTTGAGATTTCGTACGTTAGGGGCATGGATGCCGAATGGATTGGTTTGAGTTTTAAAACATTTTCTTAAAAACTATTGAATCCTTGGGATTCATCTTTTTATAACTTTCACTATCGGCCATTCGCTTTTGGTTTTCTTGTTCACTTTTTGTGTTATTTCCTTGTTCACTTGTGGTGTTCTTTCCTTGTTTGGGTATTCTCACCTTGACGTTGCTGTCTCGGTTAGCTGTTGGTTAGCATTAGGAATTCCTTTTCTTTCCTTTGTTTTGGTGACCCTTAGGTGGTCATTCTTGTGAGTTGAGTTCATATACTCTTAGCGATTTGATTGAGTGGTTTTCCTCGCCAACAATGAGAGCGTTAGTGATTTGATTGACCCTATTGATGATAGTATTATGAGGTCAATGTGATGATGTGATGATGTGATTTATGGTATTGAGAAATATATGTGATTGAGGTGATCTAGTCCTTGAGAGGTAGGTTTCCTCTAGGAATGGGATGATGTTTCTTATATATATATATACATATATATATACATATACATATATGATGTGAGTGTTTTTCCTCCTGTGTTCTCGGGGAGTGGGATTTGAGCCTTCCTTGGTACTAGTGGATTTTGATTCCTGTGGATATTAGAGGTGAGTGTGTTTCCCTCTGTTGGGTTTATGGTTAGCGTGGTGAGCATTTGAGGATTTGTTAGATTGGGTCTGGGTGTCGTTTACCTAGTGTACGTTGGTGAGAGTAGTGTAGACTACCTGTGTTAGTACTTAGAGTACGAGTCTTAGTCGTACCTTGTAGAATCTTATTGTGTATCTATCTATCTATATATATATATATATTCCTGATATATATATATACTCGTTACGGTAGCTTATGAGCGTGTGCCTTGGGTTTGCGTGGATGGGATTTGTGGGCTATATATATCTTGTTAGATAATTTAGCATTTCCTAAACTGCCAGAGGATGTGGTAGTTAGAGTATCTTTTCCCACTGAGCTTATTTGCTCACAGGGGAATTTCATTTGCCCCCTGGTATTCCACACCAGGTTGGGAGAAATGTTATGGATACGGCAGCATTTTTACCCCTTTTGTGGGTGTTTGATGATTGAAGGTCATTGTTTTCGTTTCTTTTTACTTCCGTTCACTCCCTTAGCTTTTAGGCTCGGGTTTCTGAGTCCTAGGAAATTTGGGACGTAACAGGTATGTGAGTCACATTGCATTGAGTTGCCGTTATGTGATTTATGTTTACATGTGGATCATGATATTATTTAATGTGGTTGATGATCATGTTTAATGTGAATTTCGAGATATTATTAAAATGCTCAAGTGAAATTGGATAATGTGAGAATATAATTTGCATGCCTTGTTTAAAGTATAAAGTGAGATGAATGTTTATACTTGTTGATATGTGCTTATATACCTTATGGTGGTGATATAGGTTAGTTTTGATGGCTTTCTTGTGGTAAGTTAAAGTCGGTGATGGATCATAGAGTTGATTATGAGTTGAAACCTTTGAGAAGGCGGGTGATAGTTATAGGGTTATGGGTTAGGATGTTGAGCTAAGTGTGGTTGGATTAGGATTAGTGTCATTGTGTATAGCTACTTGCCTTTTCCTTTGAGGTGCCATTTACTTCGGTTCTTCATTCCCTTGTTCCATTGAACATCTATAAATTCGCTTTGGTATTTTCCATTGGTGTTTCAGTTTGTTTCCCCGAAAATGGATTTTTCATAAGATTTACATTTGAGTCCATTCGGTCTTTAAGTGAAAAACTCGTTTTCGCCTACCCTCGTGACCCCTACTAAAACTTTGGGCTTTAGAAAAATAATTTTCTAGTCGTTTGAAAAGATTTTGGCACTTACAAAGACGATTTTTATTGCGTTGGAAAGCTGACATCTTGAAATTGTATTTAGGATTTTGAATTACTCAAGTTAAAGTATTTTTGAGTGAGTTATGTTCGTTGAAAGTTGGGTACTTTAGCTTTCTGTTTTGGTTAGCTTTGTTCGATACCATTTTCCAAATTTTGTGTCTCTCGTCTCGGGGCTTTGATCTAGGTCCCGTTTGTTTTTAAGGTCTGTACTATGTCAAAATATTTGATACCAAATTTGAAATCATTTATTTTCACTTTAAATGACTATTTTACCCTTGGTGAAAGAGGGGTATTTAAACTTTCTATTTTGGGTCGACGTTGTCCGACACCATTTTCAAAACTTCATATATCTCGCCTCGTGGCTTTGATTTAGGTCCCGTTTGTTGCTATGGATTTCCCTATGTCAAAATATTTGATACCAAATTTGAAATCATTTATTTTTACTTGAAATAACTATTTTACCCTTGGTGAAAGATGGGTACTTTAACTTTCTGTTTAGGTCGTCGTTGTTCAATGCCATTTTAAAAAATTCATATCTCTCGCGTCGTGGCCTTGAATTCGGTTCTGTTTGTTTATATGATTTTATCTATGTCCAAATAGGTGGGTAAAGTTTGAAAGTACATTTTTGCCCTTGAAATGACCATTTTACCCTTGGGCGAACATGTGACCTTGAAATAGTTAGTTTGATGGGTTATTTAATCCCTTTCCCATCCTTCTGGTTTTCGACAATATTTTTGACTTCCTTTAGGTTGAATTGATTATTTCACCCATGTATTGGGTGTACGGATGGTAGGGAGTGACATGTGAGGTGATTAGTAGTATGATTTGATACTAATTGGAGGTTTTAGAGCTCGATATGCTCGTGATCTAGGAAGTGTGATTGTTATCCTCTTGGAGTGTTATGAATAGGAGTGTTTCTCCCATATTTTGGTTACAAGTGTTGTGTGGATTGTTAGTGTTGGACTGGCGAGTACGAGTCATAGTGATCCCTGAGGTGGTCTGTACTATGTGGCTTGTATTGGATGTACGTCTCTCTCTCTATATATACGTATATATATAGGGGTGCGTTTATTATATATTATTATGTTATGGTTTCACTACGTGCTAGTTGCCCTATTTGTTGATGCATAGTAGGGGACTAGAGGGATGTGTTTCCTGGGTCTCGTATTGGTGTGAGTGCCATGTGGAACGTTTGACCGACCTAGGATAGATGTATGTACACGGGTTGGTTCACACCAGAATTGGACGGTCGGATGATGTGACAGTTAAGATTCCCTTTCTCCTACGGGGTTTGATGAGCTCACCACGGTGTTGGTTTGACTTGGTGGTCCACACTAGTTTGCAGGTGTTGTTTCGGATACGGACAACATGGGGTGCAAAGACACCTTTCTTTTGTTTCCAAGTTACATGTTCTAGATTTACGCAGAGGGATACAGATGACGTTACAGGATTGGGACATCTACACGTAGTGTTATTCCTATTAGCTTTTCCCTTTCCTAGCCCCTTACGTGGGGATTGTTATTGTATTTCTTGGGAGCTAGTCTGTTGGTGTATCCCTTCCTTGTATTTGGTATCTTTGTATCATTGTAGAGATGTATTCTTTCGGTGCCTCGATGTGCCTTGTGTATTATTTGGTTTAGCTTCCACTTGGTTATGTATGGAATTATTGTTATTAATAATATTCTATTCGTTTTATTGTTATTTATGATCTTAGTTGGTCGCTCTTTGTATGGATCACACCCCGGATTTCTCGGATGTCACGGGTTGGGAGTTTTTGAAATTTAGGGGTGTGACACTTTGGATAAGAAATATAAGATTGAGGATGCCGACATGAAGAAATTCATTATTGACAAATTCTTGGATTTTAAAATGGTGGATTAAAAGACAATGCTCAGCCAAGTTCAAAAACTTCAAGTGCTTCTTCATCACATTCATGCGGAGGGTATATCTCTTAGTGAATCTTTTAAAGTGGCGGCCATTTTTGAAAAACTACAACCACTTTGGAAGGATTTTAAGAATGATCTAAAGTATAAGTGTAAGGAGATGAAACTTGAAGAGTTGATAGTTCACCTACGAATTGAAGAGGACAATCGTATGTCCGAAAAGAAAAATGATGCATTGCATTATATGGAATCAAAGACCAACATAGTGGAGGAAGGATAAAAAACTAAAATGAGAAAGTTTAGTGGAGAAGGTCAAAGTCAATGATCTAAGATGTTTAATGGCAAATGCTTCAATTGTGGAAAGCCAGGACATCGGTCCAAGGATTGTCGAAAGCCAATGAACTTCAAGAAGCCTAATGCTTAAGCGAATATAAGTGAGGCAGATTATCTATCAAATGATATCAGAAATATAGACATTTCTGCCAGACATTCGCAAAAACATAGTATTTGGATCTCTGCTAAGC
This sequence comes from Cornus suecica, assembly GCA_963922005.1. Taxonomy (NCBI): domain Eukaryota; kingdom Viridiplantae; phylum Streptophyta; class Magnoliopsida; order Cornales; family Cornaceae; genus Cornus; species Cornus suecica. The sequence continues at coordinate 52,044,495 of OY998239.1, forward strand.
AAGAATGGTTTTAAGTTAGTTTTTGTTTCTGATAAGTTTGTACACACTAAGAATGAGGTGTATGTATGATAGGGTTATTTGTGTTATAGGCTTTTTAAGCTCAATATAATAAATATTGTATCTAAAGTTAATAAGATTAATACAATCACAGTTTCTTATGCTTGAGTTTTATTGATATATGTCATGATTAGGACATGCTAATTATGATACTATAAGTAGATTAATTAGCATTAATGATTTTCCTAAATGTAGTATTGATATTAAATGTGAGACTTGTGTGGAATCAAAGTTAACAAGAACATCTTTTCAAAAAGTTGAAAGATATACTGAACCTCTAGCATTAATTGACAGGGATATACGTGATTTAAAGTTTTTTGCAAACTAGAGGAGGTAAAAAATATTTTATTACTTTTATAGATAATTGCACAAGATACTGTTATGTATATTTGCTAAGAAGCAAAGATGACGCAACTATGTTTTTAAACATTATAAAAATGAAGTTGATAATCAACTTAGCAGAAAGATAAAAGCTTTAAAAAATGATAGCAATGATGCCAAGTTCAGGTATACCACAAAACTTGTGGGGGGAAGCTATACTTTCTGCTAATTAAATTCTTAACAAAGTGCCTCATAAGGAAACCAATAAAACCCGTATGAAGTATGGAAAGGTCATAAGCCTTCCAATAAATACTTAAAAGTGTGGGGATGCTTAGTAAAAGTGGAGGTTCTTAAACCAAAAAAGGTAAAGATAGGACCAAAAGTCATTGATTGTGGATTCATTGGTTATAACAGTAATACATATCAATTTATTGTTAATAAATCTGAGATTCCTGATGTGCATGTTAATACAATTATTGAATCAAGGAATGCTTCATTCTTTGAGAATATATTTTCATATAATATATGACATCAGATTCAGTCTCAAGAAAAAGGCCTATTGATGCTATAACTAATGATAGTCAAGTTAATATAGATAAAGGGTCTATAGAAAATGAACTTAGACGTAGCAAAAAGGGCAAGGACCTCAACGTCATTTGGGCCAAATTTCATTACTAATCTGTTGGAGAATGATCCTCAAATTTTTAAAGAGGCCATGTTTATCCTGAAGCATTCTATGGAAAGATTCTGTCAATGGTGAATTTGAATTCCAAAATTCACACCTGGGAGTAATATGTTTATGTCTCTCATGGAAAATGTTACCCAATAAATTCGACAATATTTGTTTGTGTGGGGGTAATGTGTAACATATTAGATACAAATAAAGTTACCAATATGGATTCATATTGAAATTATAGGCGAGAAGCCCAAGTGATTGGTAACTGAACAGTAGATATTGAGCCTTAGCATAAGGATTGCCCAACTTATGAATTTTAGTGCAAAGTTAGCATAATATTTATGCTATAGATTGCGAAGCTGACAAAGAAATTGATTGACTGAAATTATGAGAAAAATATAAAGTTGTGGCTACAACTGGTGTCATCTCATTCTTTGCATTTTGCTAGTAATATTATATGGAAAATTTGACAATGATGTCAAATGGGCTAAAAATAAATGAATGTGATAAATATATAAACAGTAAGTCTAGACATATTTGTCATAGACATAATACTGTGAAACAATTGCTCTCAAATGAAATAATATCCATTGACTATATCAGGTCAAATGATAATATTGTGGATCCGCTAATTAAAGTTATAACGAGAGAGCAAGTGGAAAGATCATCCAGGGGAACGGGCTTGAAGCCTTTAGGTTAAAAGACACCATAATGGCAAGCTAACCTAGTTGACTGAAGATCCCAATATCTAGGTTCAAAGGGACAACCGAATTGTGTGTGACTTAGTAAAAACAATGTGGAGATTATTAAATCCTTCCCATTCCTATGATGAGACAATGCATATTTTTAGGGTAAGCTATGCTTTTAATGATTTATATGACATGGATATATTCAAGTGAGGATGTATAAATAGTCCAAATAGAAAACACCTATGTGAGTAGAAGGGGCCGCTTCTTAGGGGAATTATGGAAGGCTGAATTCTCTAACAAATACTCATGAAACCAAGTGGTGTTTCAAGGCCAAAATGAACAAAAACGTGAGAACCAACTTTATCCGAAAGGGAACTATATGAATTCTAATGTCTTGGTTTACACAAACAGGTGATAGTTCAAGGCATCATGTCCACTGATTAGCTAGAAAATCTGATAGTCTTTCACAAGGGAAAATTCAAGCCCACTAGGCTATTTATCCTAATAATGTTACTTTTCATTTGTAGTCAAACTAGTGTCTGCATATTCATTTGTATATTGAAAAGCTAATTTCCATTCATGTGGAGGATTATTGGAAAAATAGTGCTTTGAACAAGAATGTTTTTAGTAACTTTGTGCTTAAATTAAAGTGGGACCCATACTCCAAATTGAATGGGACCAAGTGCCAATGTGTTCTCCTAAGTGAGGAGATTAATTTGGTATATTCACTTGTTCAAAACTATTAAGTATTGAATGAAAAATTAACTCTCAAAATAATCCACTTGAATAGGGGTGTAAAAGCTTGTCCCGCATTAGAAAAATAATGAACTTGTGATATGTTTATTGATGCGACGTCAGGTGTGTAAAAATAACACCTTAACGACTCTAGGTTTTACCTTACCCAAGTGTACGTATCAATTGTAGAATAGCAAATGACTTGAGTAAGGGATATCGATCCCACAGAGACTAAGATTGTTCACTTTAATAGTTCAAAAACACTGAATTATATTTTCTGAAAAATGGTTTGTTTGGGTGGTTAAAGACCAAATTATATATTTTAACTAATGATTACCTAAAAAACAAAGTAAATTGGTTGTGATTAGGATGAGAGAGAAAACTAGAGTTTTCGTCACTCCACAACTAATTGTATAAGATAGTTCGTCATTGTATCAACTGTACGAGGGTGATCCATAATTGTGAATCAGGTTGTACCGCAAATAGCTAAATACGACCCCAAAAAGGAGTACCATCAACTTGATTGCGATAACCCGTCTCATGACTGACCTAACTAGTACATGCCAATTATATTACTCTAATATACTCCTACTGCATGAAAATAAACTAAAACATGTCTATATTAAGTCGCCAAGGCATGACCTATGTCAATCTAGGGTTTCAAGTTTCATTACCACCATTTTGTAGAAAATCATGATTACGCATCCGAGTTCCAGCCCATAGTGAATAATCATAATTGTGCAAAATAATATATTCATTCCATCTAAACAAGAATTTAAAACAAACATATAATTTTATATTGCAAATCAGTACGGTCTCTTAACTACTACAATCATCACAGTATGGTCAATAATTTCCCTTCATTACAATTAAAAACAATGAAAGAACCACATTACTTGGCTAGGGTTTTGCTAGAAAACCCTAGATATCGAGTTAGTTGGCCATGGTAGAAGGTGACTGCATCGTTGATGTAGAAACAATCTCCATGATCTTCTTCTCCGGATCTCTAGGTTTGAATATAGCTCTCAACAGCAGCAAGTCTGAACGTATGAACCTCTAAAACTCAACCAACCTCTATGAACGTCTCACAAAACCAACAACCCCCTCTTCTGATATACAATCGTGTATATATAGGCAATGGTATAGATAGGCCATTTTCAGTCTTTTCACTCTAAACTTCATGCAAACCCTAAGTTCTGATATATATAAGTGTATATACATGTATATAGAGGTCTGGAGTCGCAAACACATCTTCCAATCGAACCAGGGGTGAAACAGGTAAAATCCATCGAAAAACCTCAAATTCTTGTCGCACTTACGCTTGAAGCGTAGCTGACCTACATTTCAAGTTTAGGTCCCAAGCGTACCTCCAAGCATAGCAATGTAATTTCCAGCCACTTTTGAAACTGAAAGCATAGGCAAAAGCATGGGTATTTTATGGAAAACCGCTTTTCTCCGTGAATGCACCAAAACAACTGTCTTTAATCCACAATACTTTTGGATGAAGATGACGGCTTTTGGAAATGTCGTTTTTGCCCTCCGGCAGCCATTTTTGTCTCGGACTGCCTTTTTGACTCTCCTATTGGATAGAAAGAACACACTCTTCAGTTAATTCACCAAAGTTAGCTCCATTTCTTTAGTAAGCTCCTGAAACATGATTTAACACGCAAAAAGCATAAGAATACCAAATAATGGAATGAAAGGACGTAACAATAGCTAGTTAAGGAGTTAAACTGACTAATACTTGACACCTATCATTTATATACACCTAGTTTGAACTTTGAGTTTGGGCCCAAGGGCACCCAAGGTTTTGTGTATTTGGGAGGAATTAGGCTAGTTTAGGTTCGAACCAATACCTCGGGCCGTGGGCGCGGGGTCAGTGTTTAGTTCCAAGCCTTTCTTTTTGGACTAAATACATTTGAATTCTGGGTCGGGTTTTGACCCGTGGGTTACATAAAAGGAAATGAATTTCTAAATGTGTGTGTGAACAATTGAAGACAAATGGTTTCTTCAACAGTTAAATGTCCCTCGCAAATGATGCCTTCAGTTGAGGCATACTTTCATATTCTATATATATGAATGCGTATAGTTCATTTAAAGGATTTTTTCTGTTACTACATAACTTTTCATATTGTTTTCATACATCATCTTCTTTCTCTCTCTTTGCATTCATATATCCATATATTAGAATAGAGTGCTCGAGTGCAAGGCACGGAGTTGAGTTTGCTGGCCTTTATGGATTGTAGTGCTGCTTCAACAAAGGCGAAAAATCCATTCTATCTTGGGAGAAAATTGCTCATCAACCTTGAGCGCCGGAGATGGAGCAAAATTATCTTCAGGAAACTGTGGATCACAGGGCTCGGATTAAATCTTTCCTTTCCGATTTTCTGGAATTTGCAACTATTGTGTAAGTCTGTTTATTTCAGTTTATATAATCTGTTTGCATGCTCTGTTCTACAAATATATATATCTATAAATATTTGAAGTTTCTTGTTTTGTTCTTCTGTCTATATATGCCATTATGTATCCTTATATATACATATATCTATATTGTTTATGTATGATATATATATATACACGTATATCAGTGTACATAGAACAACATAGAACAATCATCTGATTTAGATAAGACTCCTCTATTTTATTGTTTTATTCTGTGTTGCATATATAAGAGTCCTTTGTTTTATTATTCTATTTAGTGTTCCTCTGTTATATGTTATAAATATATATATATATATATATATATATATATATATATATAACTATCCTTTGTTTTATATAACAATCCTTTATTTTACAAAATTTACATTGTAGAATATATATATATACGTATCTATTATTGTCGAATACAAATATATATACTATTTTGTTTATACATATTTATATACATTTTACACACAAAAAGGTTTTCTACAATTATCATTTCGGATGTGGACCAATAAGAGGATGAGAATTGAGACTAATTTATGGGCAAATTATTGGGCGATATGCGGCGTAGTGGGAAGAAATTGAAACCGTCACCATTTGGCACCATTAGATAGAGGACACTTGGAAAGATTTGACTGGGACACGTGGTGTGAGAGACTGAGTTTGATTCAATCATCAGCTCGAAGAAATTAAAACTGTCGCCACTAGGCCCCATCTGATTGAGGACACCTGGACAGATTTGACTGGACGACTTAGTAGGGAGAGACTAAGTTTGACTAAACCATCCAACTACCTACCGCCTATGAAGTATGAACATGGACACGGACACGGACACGGACACGGTGACATGACAAATTTCAAAACAATAGGATATGCATGCGTAGGACGTCTATAGAAAAAACATGATGTTTTTTTTTATATATACATATACATATTAAATTACACAAATACTTCATTTATTACTTAAACAATGAGACCAAGTAAATTTACAACCAAAAATCAACAAATATGTTAAATGGAAAAGTCTAACATATTTAAAATTCTTCATTTCATATATAAAAATCAAAAGTTGAATGACAAAGAAACTTATAACATGTTATTTCTTTCTCCTTGATAACATAACAAGTCTTTAATAACAAAAACCTACAATTTCATATTTTTCACAAGGAATGAGAATGAGGAGCAACTGTTGTCGACTAGAGAGGAGCAGATGACGAGTCAAGGACCTTCCCTAGAGTCTCTATAGTCGCGGCTTAGAGAAAGGAATAAACTAATATGCCTTTTAAGTTTTAACTTCAATTTTTTAATGTAATTATTATTAGTTACATTAAGTACCCAAATTCGGAAAATTTAAAAAATGACAACTTTTGAAAACTATGTTAAACAAAATGTCACTTAACAAAAATAATTACAAAAAAAGTAAACACACAATTTTGGTGTATAATGCCCTTTAACCCACTTTTATTCATTTCCCTGAATGTCCTTATCTTGTATTTTATTGAAACAACCCTAATAAATTAAAATTTCTAAACGAACATAACTACCCTTCCATAAAATATCATCTTAAACAAATCTTCTTCTCACAGTCGTCATCTTCATAAGTCTCCATTAACCAAATTAAAGTCTCCATCAACCAAATTAGCCAAGTTTTACTCTTCGCGTTTGATCTGTTTCTACTCCGTTCAGTATTTTCTCCACATCTAGGACAGTACGGTGCATAATCTTAACTTTTTTTATTCTTCTTTCTCTTTGTTTATACAAGAATGAACTATTTGTTTTATACTGAAAACAATATATATGTAATTTTGTATCCATGGTTTACTATGAAAAGAATATTTGTTTGAAAAACAAAAATTATGCACAATGATGTATTTTAGTTAAACTCATTTTATTCAAAACTATGATCAACAAAATGCCAATAACTTGATTATCACGAAACTTGTAAAATCATGTAGTATAAAACTTTTGTTTCATCACGTAACATATTTGACACAAGATGTAAAACTTTTTGACTCATATGATCAACCTTTTTGTTTCACTTAAACATTTCAGAGAGTTTACCGACGAGTTTCTGATTTTTGAAAATTGGGATGTAGATTTATTGTAAAATTCGTATTTCATAAGGTAAAACATTTGACACAAGATATAAAAATTTTTGACTCATAAAGTAAAACTTTTAGCTTCACTTAAAATTTAGCGAGAGTGTATGTGAGTGAGTCTGAAAAATTATTTTACATATAGTATAGAGGAAATACAAATATTATTACTTATTATATTGTAGTTAGTTGATTTTTAAATATTTAATTGTCATATGTTAATTAATTAAAATTAATTTTGTTATATAGTGCAAGAATGTCTGACAACCCTGTTACTGAATTCATTTGTGTATGCCACTTTGGCAGCGAACTCGTACAATCCGGCGGAGAAATAATCTATCATGGTGGTAAGATAATGGGGATCGTAGTGAACATGCACACGACAAATGATGAATTCTTGCATCAATTATCCATAAATTTTGAATTTGAAATGGACAACAAATAATTATTGCACAACAATAAGTATAACAAGTCAAAGTTGTTGTATCTAAACAATGGTGGAACATTGAAGGCAATGTTTAGAATGAATGACGGTGTGGTTAATATTTATGTCATTGATTTGTGTGGCATTCCGGAGACAATCTCACCATCCCAGCCAACTAGCTCAAGGTATACAACATGTGATCTGTATGCTTATCATGCATAAAAATTAATCTGATATAATTTTTAGATTTTTATATGTTTAAATATGAATAGTAGGGCCTCTATTGGTGAAGTCCATAAAGTTTTAGTGAACGTTCCGAACAACAATTTATCTTTTTCAGGGGAAATTCGATATTTGGATAATATAAATGACTATGGACGGGTGAGTGCGATTTCTACGATCCTAGTTGAAAAATTAGAGGGGGTCGGTCAGCTATTCAAAAGTCCACAAGCTTTCAAACTTTTTTTCAATGAATTTGCTTTGAGGAATCACTTTGGAATTAAGTTTCTACATTGTAGCCGGAGATACTACAGGATAATATGTACAGTGGACGTATGTCCTTGTAAACTTACAGCTGGTTGCGACAGAAAGTTTGATATTGTAAGAGTTAAGTCTTTGAAAAATGAACATATACATACGCCCCAGAACTTGGCTGATATGAAGGTAAATATTCGTTCAAAGATGCTGGGAAAACTGTTGGTTCCAAAGGTTATTGAATCACCGAAATTTCTTCCACGAGAGTTGGGTAACGATTTAGGACACAAATTCAATGTGACAATGAGTTACATGTAGATGTGGATGACAAAAGAGATTGCAAAGCAAATCATTGACTGAAAACCTGAGGATGGATATTTGATGTTGTCGTATTATTATGACCGCATTAGCAAAGCAATGTCTAGGTTTGTTGTTGAGTTGATACCGTGTCTTGATAATAAATTTAATTAATTGTTTATAGCATATGAATGTTCAATACGAGGATTTGAACATCGTAGGCCTTTGCTCTCTATAGATGCTTGTTTTCTCATTGGTCCATTTAGGGGTATACTGCTAGGGGCAACTGCTTATGATGCAGATAATGGCTTATATCCTTTTGCTTATAGAGTAGTGTTCGTGGAGAAAGAAGAAAACTGGAGATGGTTTCTTGTGAAGCTGAAAGAAGTAATTAAGGAGAGGGAAGTAACCATCGTAACTCATAGGAATGCGAGCTTGATAACTTGTGTAAAAGATGTATTTGGATCCCAACATTATGTTTGGTGTCTTCACCATCTACAGGAAAACTATTCGACTTTCATCAATTCTAAACAAGTTGTGCTAAAACTCAAAGGCCGCACAAAGGATACTGCTATGATGTAACTACATAATATTGCAAAAGATGTATTTGGATCCCAACATCATGTAGGGTTTTTAATTGACGGAAGCAATATGGTAACAAGGGCAATACATTCTTTTAAATAAAATATTAGGTTCACTTGCCTTTTCACCGGTAATAATTCACCGGGATGTGGACAAAAAGGAGTCGGTTGCAACAAAACTTTATAGTTTAGGGGGTTAATTGCAGTTTTTATAGTTTATGGGGGTTTGTTGCAAGTTTAGCAATAGTTCCAGGGGGTATTTTACCCTTATAATAATTATTACTAATTAGAAATATTTTTTATAAGTTCAATATTTAAAAGACAATTAATAAGAGATAATTAACAAATAAAAAAAAATAATGTGCTCACCTTTTGTCACTACTCTCCCTTGTTGCATATGCGGTCACCATCTTTTGCTTCTTAGTCAAATCATTATAAGAATCAACCCTTAACTGATACTGATGTTCGCCCAGGGGTGTCAAAAATAGTGATTAAAAATGACCCCTTCGGACATATTAGGTTTTACCTATCACAAGCGCATTAGTCAAATTATAGTATAGAAACGGATTGTGAAAGGGAATGTCGAACCCACAGAGACTTGGTTATTCACTTCAGTAGTTCAAAAATATTGAATTATGGTTGAAAAAGTGTTTGATTTGATTTTGAGAATTATGACTAAATTAACTAAGAACAAAAAGTAAATTGAGAATTTGTGATCAAGAGAGAGAAAACTAGGATTTTCATCGCTCCACCACTAACTGCATAACATAATTTTTAATTTGCACAATTATAAGAAGGGCAATCTATTCCCATGAATCAGAATGTACCACAAATAAACGAATACGTTCCCCAAAAGGATATCGTCAACCGGATTCGCTACAACCCATCTCCGGACAGAGTGCAACTAGTGCATGCTATTTACTTTACTCTAATCTACTCCTAATGAATGAAATTAAACTAGAGCATGTCTATAATACTTCATCGAGGCATGACCTGTGTAAACCTAGAGTTTCGAGTGTTAAGAACTATTGTGTAGAAAATCATGGATTAAGCATCCGAGGTCTAGCCCGTAGTGAATGATCATGATTGAGTAAGAAAAATATATTTATTCAATCTAAGACAAGAATAAAAAACAAATATATAATCTTGTATCAAGAATAAAAATGATCACTCATCTACAACAATCATCACGGTATAGTCACAACTTCCCCTTTGTTATAATTGAAAATAAATATAAAAACTACATTACTTGGCTAGGGTTTCGCTAGAAAACCCTAGATACCGGTTTAGTTGATCATGGTTGATAGATACTGCATCGTTGATGTAGAATCGCTCACCATTCTCTTCTTCTCCGGAACTGTCACGCCCCTAAAATTCCCGAAACTCTAATATAGAGAATTAGCGAATTTCTAAGGGTAGACGTCAGTCAAACGACCACTAGAGTCAACAATAACAAGAAGATACATGGAATAACAATGAAAAATATACTCCATGCCTAAACTAATACTAGAAGCTCAATAGTATCCTCTGATACCAACTGACACCCTAAATTCCTAAGACTCCCGAACCGGGACACCCAAGGAATCCAGGATGTGATCCTTATAATAAGTAACCAACTAAGATATCATTAACCATGAAAACGTATGGAATAATGATAAAAGTAGTATATTTCATACCCAATTGAATGATAGAACAAAGCAGCAGAATCTAACGAAAATCCGGCAGAGTTCCGTTTGTAAATGGAACATCCGGACACCCAACGATAACAGAATAACCTACCAATAACAATTCGATAATATCAATGGCTCACAGGCCCAACATTCATCAATCCTACTAGGGCTGAGGCGGTGGAAAGAAGCACCGCTACCCCTACATAACCCTCTATAATCAATAGAGCCACAAATGCTCGAATAAGAATACATAAATGCATATGGCAGTGCAGAATAGATACAATAACATCCTGAAATAATAAATACAGGAAATAAAAGATACACCAATAGGGATATGCCAACAGACTGTCTCCTAAGAGAAATATATGACAATCCCATAACAAATGGGTAAACAAACTGACAACAGATAACTATCATCCCCAAACCAGTCGCGCTGCGACCGTAACCGCATCACCTTGCGCAACTCCAAAACCTGTAACAAGGAAAACAAAAGGAAACTGCTGTTGCACCGCATGCTGCCCATAGCCGAAACATTTCCTGTAACCTAACGTGGAATACCAGGGGGCGATGAAATACCCCTGTGACCAAATAAGCTTAGTGGGAAAAATGATATCCTAACTACCACATCCTCTGACTGTTTAGGTAATGCTAAACTATCTAGCAAGATACATAGCCCACAAATCCCAGCTACGCAACCCCAAGGCACGTACTCGTATACTACCGTAAATAAGTATACATATCGGTAATATATATATCTATATATATGTGTGTATATATATATAAGTACACAAGATGAGTCTATAAGGTACAACGAAGACTCGTACTCCAAGTACCAACACCGGTAGTCTAGATTACTCTCACAACGTACACTAGGTACACGATACTAAGGTCCAATCTAACAAATCATCAAGCGCTCACAACGTTATCCAGAAAAGCCAAACAGAAGGAATCACACTCACCTCTAATATCCACAGGAATCAAAATCCACCACTAGTACCAAGGAATACTCATAACTCACTCCCCAAGAACACAGGAGGAAAAACACTCACGTCCTTGAGTACTAACACAACCGTCATCTATATATATATATATGTACAATATGTACATATATATAAGAAACATCATCTCATTCCTAGAGAAAATCTATACCTCAAGGATGGATTCACCTCATCATACCACCATACGAAAATCTCAAAATACCATCTCCAACAAGGTCAACAAATCACCAATACTCTCACTATGGATAAGGAACGCTAAACGGTCGAATCTCGGAGAGTACCTGAACACTACTCTCATGACAACCACATAAGAGTCAAGGAACCAAAGCAAGGGAAAAGAAATCACAATGCTAACCAACATATAACCAAGACAACATGTCAAGGTTAAAACACCACAAGTGTTTAGGGAGGACACCCGGACAAAAGAAACTGATCCACTTAGCATCCTTGCCCCTAACATGTGTAATAACCCAATTCACCTAGGTGGTGACATCAACAACCAAGAAGAAGTGAAAGGCAACACTATATGTGTGCACTGACTAACACCAAGGCTTATACCCGAGACTTAGAAATGATCTGAAGCAAAGGTGAAACAAGAAACCACCTTTCAAAACACTACAGGTCGAGATTTTTGAGAAAGAAGTCTCGTAACCGCGGAATTTTTCTATAGAATAGGTTTTCTTTAAAAATTCACATAATGAAAATGACCGTCTTGCCCCCGGTCTCCGTCGTTCACCTGTCCTGGCTACGGGGGTAGGCGAAAACGGGTTTTTCCTTTTAAATACAATATGTTTGTTTTCAAAACTTGAAAAACTCCGTTTCCGACAAACAGCCAGATAAGAGTGACTACAACTTCTAGGATTCCTATAATGTCCGAGAGGACCGTAAAGGAAGAACAATACGTTGGACTCACGGAAGACAGCCATCTGTTTCCAACTCCACAAAATCAAAATGACAACTCGAGGAAGAGGTTCGGCACCATGCCATAACTGACGGCTCAAGGAGTGACATATGAGTCAAAGACAAGTACTAGTATATAGAGTACAGTAGAAGAAATGCTTACGAGAACGAACTAAGCACTAGAACCAAGACTGTCAAGCTACAGTACCTCGAGTACTTAATAAAATCACTTAGACCCCTTAATATCATGAAAAGGGAAAACTAGTGGCCGATACCACGGAACTAACTAGTTTCAATCAATACTTCTTCCAATTCATTATAATCTCAATTTCACATTTAACACTAACTCTCTAGATTACTAACAGAATCAAGAGACCATTGTCACTCAACCAGACAGGTTCAATCACAACCTCGTCTAACCGCACTCAAAACCTTAAAAGTACGATAAAGGATATCTCCCTTTAAGTGGGAAAAAAACATCAAGGGTCAGTAATATGCAACGAACCAAACCCACAAGACTATCACCCGCCTTCTCAAGGCCTTAACTCACCGTTGATGCTACACAATCAACTCTACATCGACTCTACAGTCCATCACTAACCTCAACTATCCATAGAGGTCACTACGCCTATATACTTAACCTCCCCAAGGGTACAAAAGTATATAATCACAAGTATAAAAATACACGTTTCATTATACTTGAACAATTACAACATTTAATTCATGTTTTCACATTATTAACTTTTAGTTGAACATTTTATAAAAAGATGAATTTATTTCACAATATTCATAATTAACATGCTCCAAAATCCACATGTAATAATAACACATAATAAACCTGCTCCAACAATCCACATGTAATAATATGACATATACATGTCAAATGAAATCACGTAAATGCTACACAATGCAATGTGACTCACACACCTCATGGTATACACTGTTCCCACAACAGTACATCGAATACATACTCTACTCATTTTCTCTAAGAAAGAGTACCGCACCGATTCTTCCCAAGTAATTTTTCTCTCTATCACTTTAACAAGGAAGACGGTTACACGAGACGACCTGTGACAAAAGATTCATATACCGAATGCATGAGACGACCCGCGACTTTGAGAATGGGACGACCCACCCTATATCACCTTTTTGGCTTTTTAGTTCCACAGGTGGGAGACACCTCTTGGCCAGTTGTTGCGACGATTCGACACAAGACTACTTACCCAAGGTTACACAACCGGGCGTAGCCCAACACCAATTGAGTTCTCAATACAAAAGGTGAACCCATGCACTACATGCACCAACACAAATATGTATATCATCATATTTATAAAAACATTTGACTATCTGACATAAGTCAAACCCCCACATGGTTACACAACCCACATAGACCAACACTCATGTACTCAATATGCATATAGGGCCTCAATAAAAATCATGCCTCAACATAAATATGTAATGCATCATATTTATGAAAAATATTCTCATGATACCAACATGAATCTTATAATCTCTTTAACATGCTTTTAAAATACAATAAAGGCATTCAAATCACATGGAAATAAGTTCATGTTTTAAACAACATATTTTCTTTAATCCTTTAGGAAAATATTTCAATTTCTCTTAACATGCCCTTAAAATAATTAAAGCAAATAATCCACATATTATAAGGGGAACCTAGCATAACGTCTAAGTTTTCATATCCCTCACGTTCACATATCCCCTAACACAGTAAAAAGGGACTAATATAGCATTCTAAGTTCATGTCTAACTATTACAAAATTCTACTAACCCATTTAATTCTCAAGGGGTTTACTAAGCCACCTATTCTTATTCAATTCACATAGGAATTTATTTAGTTTCGTAGGAAATAATTTAATTAATTTATCAAATTAATTCCTAAGTCCTGCCTCGATTCTAACCCAATTATAGATATTTTAATTCACAATTTAATATATCTAAATTAAAATAAATACGGGTTTGCACACCCAAACCATGTCAACGATACGGAAGTGAGAATAAAATTTCCCACCCTAATTTACGCTTACAGAACAGCCCGAAACGGCCCACCGTGAACAGTATTGACGCCCGAATATAGAGCCCGCCGACCAAAGTCACCCAATTAATATTTCAAATATATCAAAACGTCCGCCTTGACAACCTATATGATATACACGAAACCCATTAGCAATAGGTTAATCAATTTGGGTAAATCTAAAATAACCCAAATGAAAATTATAACCTATAAACGCGATTTACGGACAAACCGTTCAACGGAAAATTACGAAATTTTAATATGATGAACACTAAGTAGAGACGAAGCTACTCACCAAAAATTGGCCCAAACCGACATCGGGAAGCTGACCAAATTACCGGCCGAAGTATGGCCGAACTCGCCCTTGTCGCGCGAACTGCTGCCGCTCCACTGCGCGCAGCTCCAGCGACCACCAGTAGCTCCGACGACCATTACCCCCCATCGTCCACCCTTCGACTACCTTTAGTCCAACCGTGAACCGCCACCAAGTCGCGTGGCTTCCCCAGCCATGACTTTTCCTCTCTCTTCTCCCTTGCTCTCGTCTTTCCTCTCTCTCTCTATCTTGTTGGTCGGTGATGGAGATGAGATGATGGAGCAGACCAAGCGCCGCATGAAAAAGGAGGAGAAATAAGGTCGTCGTTCATAAGGAAAAAGAAGAAGGATAGTGTTAGGGTGGGTTTTGCGTTAGTGGCCAAATCTGTATACACCTATACATATATATGCTATATTACAAAAGTGACCCTCTTAATATCCATAATTACAATCTAATCCCCAAACAATATATATATAATTATAATTAAATATATATATATACAATGAATCCCGAAAAATAACGGGAACACCCAAACGTAATACCGCAAACTCGAAATAATAATGGGACATCCAATAAACAATCCCAATTAAATATACCGGGGTAGGAACCCAAACATCGGAACACCTAACAAGCCCGATCAAATAAAATGTGTCACCAACCAGTCGAAACACCAAACACTAAACGTCGAAACGAAACTGCGTAATCGACAACAAGAATTATCGTATTCGTCGAAGAGAAACCGTAATGTCATCCAGTCGAGATTAAAACTAAACGCGAAAAATTTACATGCGAAATACCAAGGATAACCAGAACGTCACGAACAAGTGACGTCATAACCGAAATTAAATCGAAAATAATTTCAGAAAAAAGGAAAATAATACGGGGTGTTACAGTAACTCTAGGTCTTGTATGGATTTTCCTTGGAATGATATATAAATCTCTAGAGGCTGCTCTGAAAATTATACGTGTGTAGAAGCTCTCTAAAATCTGCAGCAGACCTCTCTATTTATAGACAACAGCCGAGGGAAACCCTAAGGTTACCCTTTTTCATAATTTCACACCAATCCAAGCAAAACCCTTAAGTCTGATGTATATTATGTGTATATCATGTGTATCGAGGTTTAGAAATCGTAGCTGCATCAAAGAAACTCAAGTCAGGGACAAAATCATAATTTCACACTTTAAGTTCGCAACCCTAACTATGCTTGGCACGTAAAGGCCTTATGCACGGCGCGTAGACCTCCTACGCGTGGAGCATAGGCCTATTTTGATGGGGCATAGATGGGGCGTCATTTTGGCACTTTCTAGCCACTTTTAACTACTGGGTCCATAGATGGATCATAGCATTTTTCATGGAAACCACTTTTTTTGGTAGTTGCTCCGTTTGAACCCCCTCAACTCCAATAGCACGTGTAACAAGCCTTTTAAACCCCTCGGCAACATCGAGTGAATGAGTGAAGTATCGTGAGGGTTAGCTATACTACCCATAACTTCTCCATTCTTTGTAATCACGGATTCATGCATTCACATACTCATCAATCAAGCCATGATACAATGTATAAGATAATATGGATGCAAATATTCGCACTGACTACCGAACAATAACTATCTCGAGCTTCATGTCATGAATGGTTCCCACTAAAATAAAAGATTTCATTACTTTCTACTCCCAATCAAGACAACCCTTCGTGTTTTTTTGAACATTCTCCTATGGTATGTCAATCTCTCTTCTTTTACTTTATTGATAAAACTTTGTCATTTTTCATAAAAATTCATTCTTTCCATCATTCCACTTTTATCTCTTTTTATCTTTCTAAGCCCCGGACTTTTCATCAAGGATTTTTAGTCCTGACCAACTAGGCCCGACCTTCTTTATTTGGATTTATGCTCATTAGTTTTCTCCCCTTTTTACTCGAACACTCTTCTACTTTGTGGTAGGAGGCCCGGTTACTCAGATTGAATAACTACTTGTTGCATTTTATTTTCTCAAAATAAATTTTCAACTTTTCTCCATTCCATCTATATCAACACCCCTTCTCCACTTTTATTGTGGAAATATTAATTTTTCAACTTCTTAGTCAAAGATCAACTATTTTTCCCATAGTGAATGAGTGCACGTGCTTATAGGTCAAAGTTGTCCTTTTCGGTTTCAATTTTACTAATCTATTCACCCATGTAAAACCACATTACTTCACTTAGCTTGATTTAATCATTACTCTCATTAATAAGAATATTACATCATATACTACTCATGCATCATATACACAAACTCAATTAACTTGTAATGCAAAACATTCATGGGTGAAAACAAAGAATTTCTTTCAAAATATTTTCAATTTTTCATTTTTTTTCAAAATTTTCATTCCTTAACTATACCCTCACCCCCAAACTTAAAATAAACCATGTCCCCATGGTTCACAATCATACACAGGAGAGAATACAATTACCCTTGAAGCGTGTTTCCGAAATTGCACAATAAAGCACTTGATCTCCTCCCCCAAACATGATTTGGATTACCTGTAGATATACTTAACAAAGCACACATACCCAATATCATAGCAAGGGAAAAAAAATTCATCATTGATAGGTGCTCAATATTGTCCATTTTAAGCCCTATCTTGCTATTCTTACATCTTTTCATTCCGTTATTTTGTATTTTTATGCCGTTTGTGTGTTTAAGCATATTTTAGGAGCTTCATGAAGAAAAAAGAACTAACTTTGGTGAATTAACTAAAGACATGCTTATTTATATCCAAAAGGAAAGCTTAAGAGGTGTTTTCAAGAGAAAAGTGCCTTCCGGAGGGCAGAAACTTCATGTCTTCGAGCAACAACTTCAAAAATCATGACAAGCGAGTCGAGAGGGTTTAAGTGGCACAATAATCAAGAAAAGTTGGTTTTGAGTATTTTGCTACACTTGACCTATGCCCACAACAACAAAAAGTGGCTAGAAAGTGCCGTTTCTGCGCCCGGAGCAGACGCACTCTGATTTGGCCTACGCCCTAGGTGTGGGAATAGTGTTTTCAGCACAAATTTCAGCCAACTTCAGGAGACCATATCTTGGTCAAAACAGGTCCAAATGGGGTGATTCTTGATCCTAACATCAATAGTTTTAAGTCAACTTTCTAACAAGATATTACACGCCTCCATCCAATATGTCTAGCTCTAGTTATGATCAAAAGAGTGAGACGTTTCTGCACGAAAAAGCTGGAAATTTCAGAATCGGGCCAAAATTCTATTTTGACCCGAATTGATCCATTTAGATCCGGATGACTTTCTGTTTGACCCCACCACCTCGAAGGACATGCTTTAGACTTATTATATATTATATTGAAGGGTTTGGCTCTGTTTAGGAGGAAAGTCACACCAAAGTGGAATCCTATTCTCAATATGAGTCTAACGCAAGTTAGGGTTTCCCTTAGATTTGTCTATAAATACCAAGGTCTGGACCAGATCTAAGGGAATTTTCTTCACATAATTTCAGAGCTTCTTTCATATAATTTTCAGAGCTACCTCTGGAGATTGATTCCAAGGAGGAGCCATTCAAGACCTAGAGATCCGGAGAAGACGACCATGGAGGGCAATTCTACATCAACGATGTAGTCTCCTTCTATCATGAGCAACTAATTTGGTATCTAGGGTTTTATAGCAGAACCTTAGCCAAGTAATGTACTTTTTATACTTGTTTTCAATTGTAACGAGGGGAAGTTGTGACCATACTGTGATGATTGTTGTAGATGTGTGACCATTTTTAGTCTTGACAAAAGATCTTATATTTGTTCTAAATTCTTATCTTAGATTGAATGAATATATTATCTTACTCAATCATGATTATTCACTATGGGCTGGATTATTTACTATGGGCTGGAACTCAGATGCTTAATTCATGATTTTCTACACAATGATGCTTAACACTTAAACCCTAGGTTTACACAGGCCATGCCTCGGCGAGGTATCATAGACACGCTCTAGTTTAATTTCATGCATTAGGAGTAGATTAAATAACATGCACTAGTTACACTCTGTCCGAAGATGGGTTGTAGTGAATCCGGTTGACGATATCCTTTTTGGGCTTGTATTCGACTATTTGCGGTACGATCTGATTAACAGTTATGGATCTCCCTCTTGCAATTGAGCATGTAGATAGCTATGTTATGCGGTTAGTGGTGGAGTATGAAAACCCTAGTTTAGCTCTATTTTTCTTGTCTTAATATATCTTAATTTGCTTTATTAGTTAACTAGTTCAGAAATCACAAAACAACAAATCATACTTTCATAGCAATTTAAGAGTATTACTTTACGAGAATTCAGAATACGACTTAGTCTCAGTGAGATCGATAACCTTTCACAAACTATTTCTATACTATAATTGACTTGTGCCCTTGCGATAGGTAAAACCTAGGCCGTCTTAAGGGTGTGTTCTTAACACATATTTTTAGGCACCCTGAGTGGACATCAATCATAACTTTCCGAAAATCATCAAAATATTGCAGAAGGAATGATAAATTTTATTAAAATAAAATAACAAAGATTTGACCTTAATGACCTACAATCCTTACGAAAATTAAATTGCATAGATTTGACCTTAAGGGCCCACAATCTCTAAGAATTGAAAGTGCAACCTATCTACAAAAAATAAAACAAAATCCTACTCCTACAAACCCTAGTCCTATTTCGAATCCTCCTCCTTATCACTCACAGCACATGGAGGCCTTCCTAAAGCAATATGAATATTCGAGGTCTTCTCTAACCGTTCAAAATCCGTCTTTCGATACTTCTTTGTGAACGTCCAACTCACCTCATCCATCTCTTTCAATCTCTGCCCCAACTAATTCTTAATAATTTTTAATACCAAAAATGGGTATGGAAGATAAAACTCCCTCTCTTTCCACCCCTTCTCTTTTCCTCTCATAATTTCATGTATCAAAATCATGCTTTCCAATATTATAGTATGAATTGGCACCCAGTATCCTTTCAGCATATAGAAGAGTATCTTAATCATTGACCTCCCTCTCCAACTTGTTCGATGATTCTGACGCACTTGAGCAAGAATCATACCATCCAGATATAGCAGTTCCGGTTTCAAATAATAGTTATCAAAACTCTTATCCCCTTCATTCGGAACATGCATAACACATAGCTCCTAGATCATCTCTGCATCCGGGAAAAGCCACTCTGACGGGAATGTTTTAAATTTTGCTTTTAGATGATCTGGACATCTCAGTGGTAATTTCCAAGCCTTCGTATCACTCTCGCACTTACCACTATAGGATTACTCAAGTACGACACTTTAGCTTGCACTACCTCATATCCAGGTGGTCCATCAACTTCCATCCTTGCATAAAACCTCCTAACCAACCTTAGATACACATTCCGTCCAGTCAGGCGCTTTAAATACTTAATCCTCGTTGATGTAGGATTTCCTCTCCAAGTGCTGTCAATGGATTCTTCATTCTTTTCGAACAGAACTTCAATTTGAATTCCATTTTACACTGCATGAATGAACGAGGTACGGTTCTTTTCCTCTTTCTGCTCGTGATTTCCATATTTGTACTTTCCTCAACTATCTCCATATCTCTTCCTTTCCCATCCTCAATGGACGATGAACCATCATCTTCAATAAACTCCCCCGGATCTGACATGATCTCGTATTCACTTTCTCCATGCCCACTCACAGGATGATAAGAAGAAAGAGAAGAAGGAACAGTATACGACGAAGAACTAGACATCTTTCTATAATTTTTAGCACAAGCCTTTTGTGAATTGTGAAAATTATGTATCTCAAGGGCTGTAATTATAGATGAACAAATCAATTCTATTGAGGAAAAGGATTTGGAATCCTTGCTTGAATTGGACAGTGGAACCAACTAAGAATCCATCCTTGACTTGTACTTCCATTTCACTTCCTATCTGGACTAGGATTGCTCTAACAATTCGTAAATAAATCTTAAAAAATCCTAAAAATACCCTATATAAAAGCCTAATATAGTACAAGTACAAAATGAGCCGAAAAACCCCTAAAAGGGGCAAATTTTCAAAATTTTCAAAACAAGCTACGCAAGGCCCCTACGCTTGGCGCGAAGGGAGCTACGCATGACGCGTAGCACCAAACGTAACCTTGGCTTGGATTTTGGAAAATATATTTTTTATTAAACTTGTCATATCCATTGTGAAAATCGTTCTCCAATATAACCCACACTCTCCCAAACTTAAACGCACACATTTCCTCATTGGGCGACGCAAACTAGATCGAACTCTAAAATTCACACAATTCAATGCATACATTATCATCGTCTCAGGAACTAAACTATAATCACATAGATATGAAAAGTTGTAGTTTTTATAAACATCAAAAGTAAAACAAAATACACCTAGACATCGATCATTTCGGTGGTCATATGAGCACCTATCACAAACTATCTCCTGAACAAGTCGACTCTAGCGAAAAACAAAAACTACAAAATACGCTACTACACTACTCCTCGTCCTCATCCTCATCAGTCGATGATGGTGGAGTGGCTGGTGTGGGTAATCGCATATGATCAAAATGTGCCTCGACCATGCCATACACTCGTCTCAAACCATGCCAAAACCGTGTTGCCTCACCATGACGCATCTGCATATCAGTCATCATTATCTTCCGGTTGGCTCGCAACCCCTTCTTCAGCACCTTCTTCAGTAACTCACCCACATCTAATGTGGGTGGCACCAACAAATAAGTAACTAACACCCCCGACTCATCATCAGCCTGTGGCTCGGGTGGTGCTACTATTGGCAATACAGGTAGTGAAACATGTGGCGAAGCCACTGGTGAAGCCGGATGATCACTGTGTGTGGCCTCAAATGAAGAAAATGATACAGTCGGTAATACTAACCATCTGCGAGTCCAAATCGGTGACCTCTCTCCTGGCTCTTGGTCGGGAGGCCTCTGTCTAGTACGTGAAGGACCCGCACCCGCTCTCCGCGTTTTCATCTTCATTCCTATAGTCAAGATTTTGACAAATAATAAGCAGATCATTCCGGGCACCAAATCAAACTCAAAATCATATCCAAATTAATCCAATATGACGTTTAAACAAACCCTCAAATTAAAAACATGCGAAAAATTTCAAAATTAATCCATTCTCTAAGCCGATAATCATAACTTTTGAGAAAAGGATCAAAACATGTTCACAACTAGATTCGTTCATTGATATCAGTTTATAATGATTTGAAAATCAATTAGAAACACAGAGATTGAAAAAAAAAACTCATCGAATCAAAGGATATGATGATTTATCCAAAAATTGGTTTCCGAGACTTTTTGAGTTCTTTACGAGAATTCAGACAATTAATGTACAGATATGACACAAGATTCACCGGGCTTTGTTTAAAATTGGATGAGGAATGGATAGGGAGTGATTTGGGAGCTTTTAGTGGAAAAATGAGAGAGCGGGAGAGAAATAAAGCCCCGTTTTGAATTTAAAGCCGTAAAGCTGCTCTCCCTATCTACGCTCCACGCGTAGGTTGAGCTACGCGCGACAAGTAGCTCCCTAGTTTGGAGTTTCATTCTAGCCTCAATGCTCCATCATTCCTTATTCGACGTTGATCGGTTCTAGATGTATGAAAATAAAAGTGGTTAAAAATGAATAAATAGTACAATTTAGTTTTACCTCTCAGTCGCAAATACGTGAGCAGTATATAATATAGCTGGGTAGAGAGGGTATCGAACCACATAGATTAGAGTCGTATTTCAAACAATTGTAAAGCAGAAAATTGAACTATTTTATAAACGTTGATTTGATTGGTTGTTTTCTAAACTGAAGAACATAAAATAAAATAATATAATTTTTGTTTTGTGAAACTCAAGATAAACAAGTTTATGATGTAATCCAATTCCACCACTAGTCGCATAATATAACATTTTATTCTTATTATTGCAAGAGGGCGGTACAACTTACATGAATCAGATTAGTAACGCTACAAGCAGTTGCCTAATCCCCAAAGAGATGCAATTAACTTTTAGTGTGACATCATTCATCATAGATTGGTCAAGACCCATTATATGCGTCTATACTACAACTATTCCAAAAACATGAAATTAAAAACATATAACGGTCATCTGTTCTTCCGACTGAATGTGTGTACCTAAGAACTTATCATGCCGTTCAAGAACGATTATGTAGAAACCGATATTTAAACCTTGGATTTCTTGCCCTTTTGTAAAGACATGGTTGTGTAAGATAAATCATCGACTCAATCTTAGCTTAAGTAAACAATCAATAAATAAATATTTTTAGTTTATTTGTTTTGTCTCTCACACATAATCATCATATAAGTACCCTTCAGCTTCCCCTCATTGCAATAAAATCAAATAAAAGTCTACATTAGTTGACTAGGGTTTGGTTGGAAACCCTAGATACCGACTAGCCGCTCATGGAAGGAGGAGACTGCATCGCTGATGAAGCCACTATCTTCATAGTTGGATAGTTGGTTCTTGAGTTCTTCAGGAGAGCCTCTCCGTTGAGAGAGACTTTTTTGTATGAACGATGATATATTATATTTTTTATCCAAAGGATCCTGGATATCTTCTTTTCATGACATCTTCATATATTTATAAAAACAAATCGGTGTAAATAAGGCATGTTCTTTGTGTGCACTCGAAGGACTTGTTGTGAGGACCAGTTAACAACTATGAATAGACCAATTTACCCTCCGATATACTTGGTTACAAAGTCAGAATTATTGCAGAATATTCATGTACAGTTCCCAATGTCGGTGTCTGTCGATCGATAAAGAGAGTCCACCGATCGATTGGTGGCTCCTGAAATTTAATATTTCTTTATTCCGCGTTTTTGTGCTTCAGCTGGTTGTACTCTGCTTCACTGACTTGTACCTTGCTTTGAATTGAGATCATTTATTCTCTAAGTGTTGTTCCGGATCAAGCATAATTGCTAAAAACCCAAAATTAACTCAGATTTGCGTTAAGACCCCTGAAACACACTTAACACACACCTTAAGTAAAAATATGATTAATAAAATAAAGAGACTAACGAATGGTTTATTAATGCCAGAATACCAAATATTCTGGTCTCATCACGCCTCTAAACTTAAATATTGCTAGTCCCTTAGCAATAAAGCAAAAGAAAGTATCATGAAGGAATTTACTAATCTAATTTATTTACATAATCTAAACTAATTCCTTTCTTTAGTGAGGATAAACGATTACACTTAGCACGTGTAATAAGCCTTTTAAACCCCTAGAAAAAAATCCTAGTGGACGAGTGAAGTCTCGTGAGGATTGAATAGACTACCCACAACTTCTTTATAATATATGTATTTTTTTCTTTTTCACCTATTTTTGAATGTTCTTGCTCATTAATCAAGGAATGATATAATCCATAAAATAAATGCAAGCAAATAAATCCTACTTATTCAAAATAATAACCAAATTAGATTAGTGTTAAGAATGATCTCCACTAGTGTTTAAACTTAGCTAATCTTTACTTCTAGAGCCAACAATCTTCCGTGTTTTATGAACTTTCTCTATAACATATTTACTCCCATTTATAGTATATCTCATATATATATAAAAAAATTTCGAAGAGGGCCTTCCTCTCTCTTTTTGCTTTTTCCACTCATCATTTATCTTTTTTTTTCTTGGAGAAAGCTTTCTTCTCCTATTTGCTTTTTTCACTCATTTGTTTGATACACCATTCTCCACTCCTTTTGGAGTGTTTATTGATTTAGAGGGAGAATGTGTATAAATATATTTTTCTCATATTTTTTTCATTTTCTTTATATGTTTTTTCAGAGATAATACCTTATATGGTCATAAATATAACTAAAGAGATAGTGTGCATGTGCTTATAGGTCAAGATTATCTTTTCTAGTTTCAATTTCACCAGCTTACTCACCTATGGAGAACCACATCTCTTCACTTTCCCTACTTAATCATTATTCAGATAAGCAGAAAATAAAGTGTACATATATTCATGAACTACTCTCTTTCCTTAATCAACTTACAAGTTCAATCATAAATAATAAATATTATAAAATATAATAAAATAAATTAAATACAGGAATGGATATTTATCTATATAATGATTTCTTTCTTTTTAGTCTTTTTTTAAAATATATTTATTTATATTTTTAGTTCAGCCAATCGATCGATCGCTGGCCAGCCTGGACGAATTCTAGAAACTGGCAGTGGCCAAAACTGCAGTTTTTCTATTTTTCATTTTATCAAAAATTTTAACTCCCCTCATATTCTATACCTCTTATCATTCAATCCCCCCCAAACTTAAATTAAACCATGTCCTCATGGTCCTTAGAAACATTAAAACACGGGATTAGAACAATATTACCATTTTATGGAGCAAGATTTCTGAATGTGGTTAAAAATCTCCCCCAAACTTGGTTCATGCTAAAATCTGCAGTCTAAGGGAAAACTAAAACCACAATTTATAGTAGAATAATTAATAGAGATAATAAATAATAGGGGGTGAAGTTTTATTCATTAACACAAACTAAAGATAGATCGGCCATAGGCCATAGGCCTAAAATAAATAACATAATTCTAGAACTTAAATTTTTTCAAAGAACAAAACTATTCCACCCCTAATAATATTTCTTTATTCTTCCTCTCATCCTAATCTTCATCCCACTGAAGGCGCATTTCGTTGTCCAACTCAACCTTAAAGGACCTCATACCATAATAATTAGTAAATGCTTCGCATTCGTCCTCTTTCAAGTACAGATCATTCCCTAACTCATTTTGAAGAACCTTACTAACCAGAAAGGGATATGGCAATTTCCAATCGTTCGAAAATGGATTGTCCTTTTCAACAATGAGTTCCATATGAAGTCTCATATTCTCAATAATTAAATCAGAAATAGACACCCAATACCCCATATGAAACTTATACAGTAACTTAACCATGTTATGGTGTCGCAACAATCCTTCTTGATTAGGATAAATCTGACTGATAAGAATATAATCTAAAGCCCAATAATTTATATCTAAATAATGCTTATCCATCAATTCTACACCTGTTGGAACTTCGTACCCATCAAAAAGTTTGCTCACCATCTCCACAAATGAGGGTAGAGGGTTTGGTGGAAGAGGAAAATTACCTTGTAAATCAACGAGTATTTTTCGCAGAATTTCCCATTCTCTTGTAATCATATCAGCATTAATAATGGATCAGGTAAAAGTTATACCCAGTCCAAACAGAAAGAGATTTCTCTTGGTTGGTCTCAACTATAGTCATGTTGTGATAAAACTGTCGGACCATATCCGGAAAAACCACATTACAACTAGAAATGAGAAGATTAAATAGCCCATGATTTTGATGTAACATAACCGCAAGGTGAAAACTCGGGTGGTTTAACCTATTTGTTAGGAACGTAACCTCATATCCTAATTCATGATAGTTAAGAATTTTGAGACCAGGCTTATCTAAAGGAACATAGTTGGACTTTTTAATTTCTTGAGTGGCCTCATCTATTGCTAATACCTGCTCAACCCAATCATTGTTGATGGAAGTATTGGAAGAAACAGACGAAGGAAAAGATGAAGATGAAGAAGACATATCAACAATTTTAGCCATTACGCTACTAGAGTTTCTTTGGAATGAAAATCAAATCAAATGAACCATTGACTAGTATATTTATAAAATGTTGTATACTCAAATAAGTCAGGTTAGTAGTGATTGTAAAGGAAATGAATCCAATATGTATTATATATTTTTATGAAAATATATCTATAGATTTTACTCTATTGGTGTATATTGATATTTTACTATAAGTGACTCATTTCTGACCTAGTTTTTGCCCGCAAGTGGCTGTTGGCTGAATTCTTACGCAACTGGGTCCACCGATCGATCAAAACTTACTCCCGATCGATCGACAATATTTGAAAAAAAAAAACTTTAAATAATTACAAATAAAAATAAAATAAAATAAAATAAAGATGAAATTACTGCTAGACTAGTAAGAACTTAGCAACAATAATCTACTTACTATAAACGAAAACTACATATACTAATTTTTGATCGATTTTTCGCGTCTATGGCCCGACGACTTGTTTCTATTCTAGTCAGAGTCATAAATGGGATCTATTAAATCAATAGACTCCACCATACCTATAGTATCATTTTCATAACAATGTTTGAGTCGTTGGCTATTGACTTTAAACTGGTTCCCGCTTTTAGGATCTTTTAATTCCACAGCCCCATATGGATATGCATTATTACTATATACGGTCCATCCCACCGAGATCGTAGTTTTCCAGGAAAACACTTTAACCTAGAATTGAATAACCATACTTTTTTACCAGATTCAAATGTTTTTCGCCGAATGTGTTTATCATGAAACGCTTTTGTATTTTATTTATAAATTTTAGCATTCTCATATGCCTCATTACGTATTTCATCTAATTCATTTAATTGGACCCTTCTATAAGCACCTGTCCGTTCGTAGTTAAAATTTAACTACTTAATAGCCCAATACGCTTTATGGTTCTAGTTCAACAGGGAGATGACATGCTTTTCCATAAACTAACCGATACTGTGTAGTTTCTATTGGTGTTTTATAAGCAGATCTATATGCCCATAATGCATCAGTTAATTTGTTTAATTTCTCTGTTTAAGATTTTAGCCTATGCGCTGGTCTGCGGGTCATAAGTTGTTCCCACCTTATGTGTTACTGAATACTTTTCAAGCACAATCCCAAGATACTTGTTGCAAAAAATGCTTTCCTCCATCACTAATTATAGCCCTTGGTGCGCCAAACCTTGACAAGATATTGTTTGTAAGAATTTAATGATGGCTTGATGGTTAACCTTCTTTGTGGGTATAGCTTCTACCCATTTTGACACGTAATCCACTGTTACCAGTATATATTCGTATTCTTTTGATTTCAAGTACAGCCCCATAAAGTTAATTGCCCACACATCAAATAATTCAATTATTAGGATTGGGGTCTGCGGAAATAGAAGATCAATAGCTATTGTTTTGGCTCCAAAATGCCCTCCGCATTCAAGGGTATGACAAAATTTAATAATACTTTCTACTTCATGTTAAGGGACTAATCTCCTAATAATCTAATCAGGACAATAATTAAATACAAGTGGGTCTTCCTATATATAATGCTTAACTTGTGAAAAGAACCTGTCTCGTTCTTGTTTCGTCCATCCCTTAGGAATCTTATTCTTGGCTAAGTAATTTACTATATCAGCATACCCGACAACTCTACACTAATATGGAACAATTGTTCATTTGGAAAGAAATCCTTAACTGGAGCGTCATCTTTACTTGATTCAACCAACAATCTCGATAAGTGATCTGCCACAATGTTTTTCGTACCCTTCTTATCCTTTACTTCCAAATCAAATTCTTGTAATAGGATAATCCACCTAATTAGTCTAGGTTTAGAATTTTCTTTGATAGAAGCTACTTTAGTGCAGAATGGTCCGAATACACTATCACTTTAGTTCCCAGTAGATATGACCTAAATTTATCTAAGGTGTACACTACTGCTAACAATTCTTTTTCCGTAGTTGCATAATTCATTTGAGCTTCAGTAAGTGTTTTGCTAGCATAATATATTGCATGGGGTATTCTGTTCTTTCTTTGCCCTAATACTGCCCCTATGGCATAATCTGATGAGTCATACATTAATTCAAAGGGTATTAACTAATCAAGGGGTTGCATAATTGGTGAAATGGACAGTAGCTGGCGAAGTAATTCGAAAGCTTTAAGACGTTCATCATTAAACTCAAAGGGTACATCTTTTACTAGTAAACTACTTAATGGTTTAGCTATTTTGCTAAAGTCTTTAATAAACCGTCGGTAAAACCCAGCATAACCTAAAAATGATCGTATTTTTTGTACCATAGTAGGTAGGGGTAGATTAGATATTAGCTCCACTTTAGCTTTATCCACCTATATCCCTCTTTTTGAAACAATGTGTCCTAAAACTATTCCTTCTTGGACGATGAAATGACTTTTCTCCCAGCTCAAGACAAGATTAGTCTCCTTACATCTTTGTAGTACTAATGCTACATGTTGAAGACATTCATCAAAAGTTGCTCCAAAACCCGAGAAATCGTCCATGAAAACTTCCAAGAAGTTTTCCACCATGTCTGAAAAAATAGACATCATGCACCGTTGGAATGTGGCTGGTGCATTACATAACCAAAATGGCATTCGCCTATATATAAATGTACCATACGGGTAGGTGAAAATTGTTTTTTCTTGATCTGCAGGATCTATTGCGACTTGGTTATACTCATAATACCGATCTAAGAAGCAATAATAACTTTTCCCTACTAATCTTTCTAAGATTTGGTCTATAAAAGGTAATGGGAAATGATCTTTCCTGGTATGGTAGTTTAATTTCCTATAGTCAATACATACTCGCCACCCAGTTGTCATGCGTAAATTAATTCTCCCATTACGTTAGCTACCACTATAATACCAGACTTCTTAGGTACTATTTGTGTTGGGTTGAACCAGGTACTATCTGAGATTGGGCATATTATTCCTGCATCGAGTAACTTTACTATTTCATTCTTGACTACTTCTTTCATGTTAGGGTTTTAATTTTCTTTACATTTCCCTAGAGGGTTTTGCATCTTATTCTAAATGAATTCGGTGCATGAATATTGAAGGATCAACCCCTTTTAAATCTTCAATGCTCCATCCTATGGATTCCTTGTTTTCACCTAATACTTTTATCAACTGTGTTTCATATTCAAGCTTTAATTGTGTAGAAATAATCATTGGTAGTGTTTTAGCTAGACCTAAAAATACGCATTTTAAATGGCCAGGTAATTTTTTTAATTCTAGCCTAGGCGGAGAAATTAGCGATGGCATTGGAGGAGTGCCTGATTGTGTAGGCAAGGGCTCTATGGGTGTTCTCCAAGGCGGTGTGTCGAATGCGTGATCAATTCCCGCCACTTCTCATATGGTTGGCATTTGTTGGTCATTTAATGGCTTAACATAATCATCTATAATTCCATCCTAATTTACAGACCTGACTAAGGAATCTTTAGTTAATATCTACGGTGCCATTTATTCGACTAGTTCGTCGATTATATCAGTGAGGAAGCATTCGTCCTTTTCAAGAAACTGGGATGAATTTGAAAAGACATTCTTCCTAATTTTAATATTTCTAAATGATAGATCCATAATCCCTGTTCGGCAATCTATACATGCATTTGCAGTTGCTAAAAATAGACGACCTAGGATTACCGGTATTTGCCTCCTATAATCATAAACAGGTTCCGTGTCTAGAACAATGAAATCGACTAGGAAATAAATTTTGTTGATCTGGACAATGACATCCTTTACTCTCCCTTGTGGTTGTTTAGTGGATCTATCCGCAAGATGCAAAATAATAGGGGTTGGAGATAATTCTCCTAATCCCAATTATCGGTAAAATGAATATGGTAATAGATTTACAGTCGCTCCTAGATCGAGCAGGGCTCTTCCAATTTTCTGATCTCCTATTGTATAAGAAATTGTTGGCGCTTCTGGGTCCTTAAATTTAGGTGGGGGTAGTGTTAGATATTATTGAACTCACATTTTCAGTCAAGATTATTTTCTCAGTATTGTATCTCTTTTTTATACATAAATATTTTACAAATTTAGCATAAGCAGGAATTTTATCAATTGCCTCCAGGAGAGGAGGATTCATTTTTACTTGTTGAAGTATTTCAGTTATTTCTTGCGTCTTGCTATTTTGTTTTCCGAAACGAACAGGTTCCTGTAGGCGTTGTGGAAACGGTGTTTTTGGTTCGTAACTCGTTTCCCCTATTTCTTTTGTAATATTTTGTTTTTCCATAACAGGGTCTTTATTTTTAAGAATTAATTTTTTTTCTATTTCTAATTTGAGGTAAACTTCTTCTTTGTCATTTGTTGTGTCTTCTTCTACCTCTGGGCTTAATTTTTCTTTATTATTTTGTTTATTCAAGTGGTGTCTCATTTATAGCCATTGATCTTCTTCTCCCATCTTTGTTTTAAACCATTGGATCATAAGGCCTTGTTTGGATGGCACTTAAATGCAAGAATCCATTATTCTTAGTATTTCACTTGACAAGACTTCATGTCAACCCTTGAATCCTTTATTCATTTTCATTGCCTCATTTTCAACCCTTAGATGTTAAGGCCTTATTTGGAAAATTAATGGGTTTTGGTGTGTGGTGTATTTAATCTTTCATTGCAAGACTATTTTATGACCCTTGGATTAAGCATTCATTTGCTAGCTTTAGTCTTGGCCATTGGATGGTGAGAGGTATGAGTGGAGGATCTCTACACATTACAAGTCTTCCACTTTGCAAGACTTCTCCATTTCCATCTCATTTCTCTCCTCTTTTCCCTCCTGTTTCTTCTCCACTTATGGGTTGATTTCATCACCCTAAGTTGGGAGTTTGATGTGGCCATAAACATGGAAGTTGTTCATGGTGCTCTCCTCTTTGATTTGAGCCAAGGATGGGTAAGTGTTCTTTCCTCCTTGTGTGTTTTCCATTCAAACCCTAGTTTTAGGGTTCTTGTTAAACCACTTCATGATTCTTGTTCTCCTCTTGTGTTTGAGTTTGATTCATTGTTAGGAAGCTATGGTGAAGCTTTCCACCAGATTCCTCCTTTGATTTCGGTGTTGGGTGTAAGCTAGGGTTCTTTGGCCTTTCTTATTGGTTTGTGTTGCTCTTCACTTGAGGTAGGGGAAAACTTCTTAACTAGTTTATCTCGTCATTGTGTAGGTATGAGAAATTAATTTTAGGGTTCCTAACCTTAGAGGTATTTGCTAAGTGAATCCTTGAAAATGTGATGTTAGGGTTTGAACATGTTTATGTAAATCAATCCTTGTGTATGGAGTACTTGGTGATGATATTGCTAGGACTATGATGCATGCTAGTTGGGTGGTTATTCTTGAGAATTCCAATATTAAAGTATGTTTGTATGCCTATATATATGTGTATATGTATGTGGGTATAGTTGTGTATATGTGTAAATGAAATTATACATGTGTATGGAGGTGTTAGGGATGTAGCCTTGGTAGTGAGATTAGGCTAGCTCCTTTGGGTAACACCTTTTTGAGTATATGCTATGTGATTGGTGTAACTCGGCATCTCAACTTAGAGCGAATATCTAGTTTCCCTTTTGTGAATGTTATTTACTATGTTTGGAATTGATGTTAGGTTGAGATGTGAATTGTGGGAAACTGGTGGCATCATGTGTGTGCAAAATATGTGGTTAAAAATAGCACATTAACAACACTTTAGGTTTTACCCTTCTACAAGCGCAAAAATCAATTATGTATAATTTTTCTTGAGTAGGGGAATATTGATCCCACAGAGACGAGGATTGTTCACTTTAATAATCTAAAAACATTGAATTATAGTTTTCCGAAAAGAGTTGATTTGTGCAAAGTAAATTGGGTTGTGATTCAGAGGGAGAGAAAACTAGGGTTTCCTCACTCCACCATTAACCGCATAATATAGTCCAAATTCTATTTCAATTGTATGAGGGTGATCCATTGTTTGTGAATCAGGTCGCACCCCGCCATCAGTTTAACCCCAAAAAGGATTACTCTCAACCGGATCGCGACAACCCATCTCAAGACTAAACTAATTAGTGCATGCCAACTACTAACAGAAAGTAAATTAAAGTAGTAAATTAGAGTATGAAAATAAACTAAGGCATGTCTATATCAGTTTGTCAGGGCATGGCCTGTGTCAACCTAGGGTTTTAAGTTTTATGACCACTATTGTGTAGAAAATCACAGATTAAGCATCCGAGTTCCAGCCCATAGTGAATAATTGTGATTGTGTAAGATAAATATATTCGAAAACTCTAAGAGAAGAATCAATTCAAATATATAAACTTGTATCATGAATAAAAACGACATCTCATCTAACACAATCATCATAGTATAGTCACAACTTCCCCTCTCTACAATTCAATATAAAATCAGGACTACATTACTTGGCTCGGGTTTTGCGAGAATACCCTAGATACTGAATTAGTTGATCATGGCTGAGAGAATCTGCATTGTCGGAGTAGAAACGCTCTCTATGGCCATCTTCTCCGGATCTCTAAGTCTTCAATGGTGGTTCTCTTCAATGGAAGAGAACTCTATGAATGAACATGTATTTCCAAAATAGAACTAAAAATAACCCTAAAAGCATAACCCTTTTTCTAAACCCTAATTCTCTCATATTTATAGACAAGTGAGGGAAACCCTAATGGTTGGGCTTTTCTGTAATTTCATAATACATCAATAATCTCATAAAATCAAATGTAAATATGTGTATAAGCTTGTACGTATAGATCTGGAATCACCGATCACTTGAAATATCGAAGTAGGGACAAAACTAGAAAATTTTGAAACAACTCCGAAACAACTTCAGCATGTCGAGGGATCACGTGACCAATATGTCGGACCTACGCTCCTAACCTACGCTTGGGCGTAGGTCTAGAGTGTAGGGTCTAAAGCCATAATGTAGCTTAGGAGCGTAGGTTGAGTCCAATTTGCCCATTTTCTCTGGTGACGTAGGGTATAATGCATTTTTGCTGTAAAAATCTGTCTTCTCATACTTGAGATAGACTTGCCGCCTTTGACTCCCGATACTTTTCGGTGAAGTAATAATGTCTGAAAATGACATTTTTGCCCTTCCGGTGAGATAATGATGTCGTGAAATGACCATTTTTCCCTCCGGTAACTCTTATTTGCTCTAGCGCATCTCTTGATTCCTTTCTCAAGATAGAAACGAGCACGAACTCAGTTAATTCACCGAGATTAGCTATGTTTCTTCATTAAGCTCTTAAAACATGCTTACACACACAAACGAGATAAAAATACCAAGTAATGGAATGTAAAGGCATAACAAACGCAAGATAGGGGTGAAAAATGACCAATATTGAGCACCTATCACACCCCCAAACTTACATATTGCTAGTCACTTAGAAATAAATTCAGAGAAAACTATCTGCAATGATTTTTATTCTATCTAACCTAATCCCTTGCTTTCTTGAGGGTCAACTATTACACTTAGCACGTGTAACAAGCCTTTTAAACCCCTAGGTTACCCCTAGTGGACGAGTGAAGTCTTGTAAAGGTTTTCAGTGATGGTACCTATAAACATCTCAATTCTTTTGTAACTACGCATTCATGAGTTCACACACACAATTCAAATAAGCTATGATACAACACAGAAGATAATATAAATGCAAATATTCCCACTCATTACCAAACAATAATTATATCAAGCTTCGTGTTATGAATGGTCCCCACTTAAGTGAATGATTTTGCTATTTTCTACTTAAAATCTAGAAAACCTTCCGTGATTTTGTGAACATTGAACTACAATATTTCAGTTTCTTTTCTCCTACTTCATTGATCAAATTTTTCCATTTTTCGTTAGAACGTAACTTTTCAACTTTCCACTTTTCATCCCTTTTTGTCTTTCTAAGACTCCGGACTTTCCAGCGAGGATTATCAGTCCCAACCAACTGGGCTCGAGCTTCTTCCATGGGATTTATGCTCATCAGTCTTTTACCCTTTAAACGCGAACAATGATATTGATGATACCAAAACCCGGTTACTCAGATCAAAAAACTGCTTTTTGCATTTTATTTTCTCAAAAACAAATTTCAATTTTCTTTATTTCACCCAAAACAACTCCCATTCTCCCCTTTTATTACAACAAAATTATTTTTCAACTACATAGTAAAAAATCAACCTATTTCTCATAGTGAATGTGTGCTTGTGTTTATAGGTCAAAGTCGTCCTTCTTAATTTCAATTTCACTCATTCACTCACCTATGAAAAAACCACATCACTTTACTAACTTGATCTAATCATTATTCTCCTGAGCGGGAACATCACATCACATACTACTCATGCATCATATACACAAACTTAATCAACTGTAAATGCCAAACATCCATGCATTAAAACAAAGAATTGTTCCAATTTTTTTTAATTTTTTTCTCAAAAATCTTTATTCCTTGCAATACTATACCCTTACCCCCAAACTTAAATCAGACAATGTCCCCATGGTCAAAAATAAAATAGGAGAACAGATACAGTTACCCTTGAAGCTCAATTCTGGATCCCAAAGCAAAGCACAAATCCTCTCCCTCAAACATGAATTGGATCACCTGGAGATATCATTAACAAAGCACACATACCCAATCATAGCAATGAAAAAGAAATTGTATCCTAAACATCCAGAAATCGACACATGTTTTCAAGGAATCAAAGACTTTTTTTTTTATGACAAAATATTAATACAAAAAAACTGATTTCGCCTTAAGAGCCTATAATCCTAAAATAATAAAAATAAAAATAAAAGAAACAAAGATGTGGCCTTAAGGATCTACTGTCTCTACAAATAAAATATCCTAAAAATTCTAACCCTAAATCCTAGTCTGCCTCTTCTTCTTCATCACTCGACACGACACTCTTCAACCATATCCGGCAATCCGCAGTTTCTTTCAACTTCTCTAAATCTTCTTCTAGATAAATTTTCATGAATGTCCACCACATCTCATCTAATTCCTGCATTCTATCACCCAACTGCTCAACAATGATTTTTGATAGTAAAAATGGGTATGGAAGATAATAGTCACATTTATCGGCCCCCGCCCATTCTTGACTCACAATTGCTCGAGCATACGACATCTCAACCATAATCACAGTTAGAACACAAACTTCATACCCATGAGTTAGGGCATACAAAGTTCGAACCATAGTGTGATCTCTTACACTTGTTTGATTATTAGACCGAAGTTGAGTCATAGCAACACAATCGAAATAAAGTAGATCCGACTTCAACCACCAATTTTCACATGTTTTATCCCCCGAATATGAAATTGCACACAATTCCCTCACCATATCTTCATCCTTATGTGGCCATACTACCGGATGCTCCTTCAAAATTCCATATAAGTTTATCGGCGTACCGATTGGTATATTCTATGCATCGGAAATACTTATTCTTCCAATCATAACAGGAGCACTCCACTAAGTCACTTTAGCCTTTATCACCTCAAATCCTAGCGGTCTCGAAACTATCATATTTTCATAGAATTTTTGGACCAAGCTCGGATACACCTTTTCGCCCACCGGTTTTTCTAGACTCTTCAATCCTCATTCTCTAAGGATTTTGATCTGGGTGAAACTAAAACTCGATTCATCCTCTCCGGCGAAATATCTCCTCAAATTACAACCGACATTGCAAAAACAATTTTGGTGTGGTTCGGCTTCCTTTCCGACTCATAGTTTCATTATTCGTGCTCTTCATGACCACATATGGTTCTGTCTCCTCGATGAACTCTTTCGGTTCAGAATAATCTTTATTAGCATTATCCATACTAACTCTCCTCGACATAGAAAGAATAAAAGAAGAATAGAAGAATAATACCCAATCTAATGCTCACTCTTTGAGAATTGTGAATTATGAATTGTATTTATCCTATGGATGTATTTATAGATGAATGAAGTAGAATTAGAAGAGAAAAAGAATTCAAAACCCTTAATTGACTAGGAAAGGAGAAGCAATACCTAATATAACTTCAATTTGTAGTCTCCTTGTCAGATTAAGATTACTCTAAAAATTCTACAAAAATTCTACACTAATTCCTAAAAATAACTTAAACAAATCTAAATACAAGTATAAGTACAAATCAGGTCAAAACATCCCAAAAAGGGAAGAATTTCTCAAATCAGGCCACGAATTAGCCTACGCTTGGGCGTAGGGTAGGGTAATTTTTTTATTTTTTTAAAAAACAAGAATCGTGACACGCTTTCTAATAACCAACGCACCCCCAAACTTAAACGCACACATGTCCTTATAGTACGAAAATAAAATCACACATACTCAATGTAATAAACATAGTAAGGCACGCCTATCAGTAAAAGCGGTCAAAACTGTCATTTTATATAAAAATAAAAAATCTCATAATCATCTAGAGGTGATCGTTAAAGTAGTCACAAAAGATTTAACATGACTCTTCGTTCTACGATTAATCTCTACTGTGGTCAGCTAAAACAAGAAAATCCTAAAAACAAAATAAAATAACCAATCGGTATTTCTGAATGTTGCATCATAACAGGTGGCTGTGGTGGTGGAACGGTCACTGCCATATGTTGCATCATAATATTCCACCGATCCATCATTTCATGGTGCTCACGCCGTCGGGCCTGCCTCTCCTCTATGAATGAGCGCTCTAATCCCTCAATACGGCCAATCAACTGGTCGTACTTAGTCTGAGTCATCATAACAGCACCCCCAGCCTGGGCCTGTGGTGCATCATCTCATATAACAACCTTCTCAGCCTGTGGCACCTCCACCTCAGGTATCTCATCCTCAGCCTGTGGCATCTCCACATCATCCTCATGTGCACCTGGCAGTAAAACTCCTCCGAACCTGTGCCGATGAACAAATGTCTCTGGACCGTTCTTAATCCACCCTTTATTCAACGTTCCCTTGCCATGTGCAACTAATGGTGTAAACCTATCCTCGACATCCATTTGTAATCCCTGATCAAATATCAACTTCATCATAAGGCAGGGAAAAACCATTTGAATCTTGGTAGTTCTGACTTTGTTCTCTTGACGCAAATGAATATAATGCCAGAATAAAGTCTGCCAAAGGGCTTATGGAATAGAGTACCAGTGACCAAACTCGAAAGCATAGTGCAGCACCGGAAATGGCGGGTATCACATGGTCTGATGGCTATATGGTAACACATTGGACCAAACTATCACATCCCAGAGCCACATCATCGGATGATAGTTAGAATTTTTGGTCCCATTACACCTATTATCAGCCCATTACCCCTCAGTCTGTAGTCTCACCATATCATAAAGTGGCGGAAGTGGGTCTGGTATAGATGGGAACCACTCTTCTAGGTCCGCAAGGCACTCGTGTGGAATACCCCACGCAACAACAATACTCTTGGGAGTAATCTCAAACTCCCGCCCCTACACCACTATCACTAGTCGAGTCCCTCTGCTGTAGTGCCTACTATGAAGCCAGAACTCGCTAATAATGTCAGCGCAAATGTGTGGTTTAGCTGGGACTAGGATCGGTAATAATCTGCGCTCCCTCAGTATGTCAATGGTCCAATGTGGTACTGGCTCTATCCGCTGAAGTGGTGCAATAGCAAAACTGCATTCCTGTCGAAACCCTTTCTCTAAAGCTCAGTCCATCAGTGTCTCCTTGGAGACCATGGAGTGCTTCAATCTGTAAGAAACAAGATCACCCACGTCATCATCAAATGCCAACTTAGGATACGGCACCTTGCTGCGCTCAGCATCCTCTAACTCTGCCTGCCCATCCTCACTATCACCACTCTCGGTAGTCTGCTCATCGGATGTCTCCGACTCATGTGGTAGTGGTGATGGCTCAGGGACTGGAGACTGTGCCCGAGGCTGTGATGGAGCCCTCAGTGCAGCAAGTGGAACTGTCATCCGGCCAAATTCAAGATATAACTCAATGTCTTCCATTGGTGCAATCGGCCTTTCAACCTCCTCATCTCACGAATCCGGCGTAACATACACTGGTCTTGGTGCCCAGGTACTATGGCGTATAGGCCCCATACTCTCCAGGGGCGGTGACCATGATCTATCTCTCTGCACGACCGGCCTCGAAGTAGATGTTCCCTCAACCTCCTTCCTCGCTCCTTTTACGCGGGCCATTCCTACAAAATTCGGATTTTTATGAAAAATGAGCAAAAACTGTCCGGACACCGAATCGAATGGAAACTATATCTAAATTATTCTAATACGACGATTAAACAAAACCTCATCTCAAAAATTTGATATTCAACCCGTATCTGAAGTTGGAAACCCAACTTTTTGAAAATGGATTAAAAGACAATTTCGATCGGTCTCGCTCGTCAATACTAGTTTAGAATAGTTATATTAAGTAATCAAAACTAAAATAATGGATCAAAACTTACCGAATCGCAAGAAATGGAAAATTCCTCAAAATTGGATTCCAGAGACTTTTCGAGTTCTTCACGTGAATTCGTACATACCACTCATTAATCTGATGATCTGCCTCTTGGGAATGATAGGAAATATCGATATTTGGATTTTAGGAACAAACGAGAGTCGATTCGGTGGAGAGGAGAGGGACAAAGGCGAAATTTGAAAATGAAAAGCCGCGGGACTATTTTATATAGTCTCGTGACCTACGCTTGGGCGTAGGTGCCAAAGATGAATTTTTGGTTTCGGCCATTTTGTTGCTCGTTCTCGATTCTAGAACACTAGAACCTCCTCTCTATACACCTATTGACTTGATTGACTTTGATTCGTGAAAATTTGGCACTTCGTGGATGAAAATACCCCTCCGAATAATGATGATTATTTCGGACTCGATCTTAAAAATTTTCAAAAAGCAAATTAAACTACTGTTGACAATTACAAACTAAGATCAAAAGCTAATCTATCACTTAGTACCAATGTTTAACGTCATTGGCTTGACGTTGCCACCTCTCAGTATTCAGGATTAAAATCATCTGGCTCTGAATCGACTATTTCAACGACACTTTCTATCGGCAAAACTTCAATATAATGCTTTAAATGCTGACCATTCACAACAAATCGATTTCTGTTGTTAGGGTTGTCAAGTTCCACCGCTCCATGGGGGTAAACCTTAGTAATTATGTACGGCCCGTCCCATCTTGACTAGAGCTTACCGGGAAACAATTTGAGTCTTGAATTGAACAACCATACTTTCTGCCCGACCTCGAAGCTTTTCTTTCTGCTATGTCTATCATGGAATGCTTTGGTTCGGGATTTATATATTCTAGAATTCTCGTAGCATTGTTCCTCAACTCCTCAAGCTTTGCGAGTTAGAGTTTCCTTTGAGCACCCGATCTTTTGATATCAAAATTCAATCTTCTAATCGCCCAATATGCTCTGTGCTCGAGTTCCATAAGGGGGTGACACACCTTATCACAGACCAATCTGTATGGTGAGATACCAATCAATGTCTTGTAAGCAGTCCTGTATGCCCACAGTGCATCATTTAACCTCCTCGGCCAATTTTTCAAATCAGGATCCACTATCTTTTCAATAATGTTCTTGATCTCCCTGTTCGAAACTTCCACTTGACCACTCGTCTATGGGTGATATGGCATTCCAATTCTATGACTGACATCATACTTCTTGTACAAGGCCAAAAGAAATTGGTTTTCGAAATGACTGCCGCCGTTACTGATCAACACTCGTGGCATACCAAATCTAGAAAAGATATTGGATTTATCAAACTCCTCAACCATAATGTGATTCGCATGCAATGTGGCAACAATCTCTACCTATTTAGAAACGTAATCAACTCCCACTAATATGTATTGCTTATCGCCGGCTTTTGGAAATGGTCCCATGAAGTTAATGCCCCAGATGTCAAACAACTCAACCACCAAAATAGGATTTAGTGGCATCATGTCTCGTCGAGATATGGATCCCAACTTTTGACATTTTAGACAAGATTTGCAAAACTGAAACGCATCCTTGAATATGGTGGGCCAATAAAAACCACTATGTAGGACTTTGTGAGCTGTCTTCTGAGCACCGAAGTGCCCTCCACTGTAACACCCCGTGTTATATCCCTATTTCCTGAAATTAATTCAAATTTAATTTCAGTAATGACGTCACTTGTTCATGACGTATTATTTATTCTTGGTATTTGATACCTGTAAAATTTTCGCGTTTGCTTTTAAAGTCGACTGAACGACATTACGGTTTCTCTTTGACGAGTTAGTGGATCATCGTTATCGACTACACGGTATCGTTTCGATTATTTCGGTTACGGTATTAGTACTTTTACGGATCCAGTGTGAAGCGTATTAAATTACTTTCTCGGTGTTCCGGTTGTTGGATTCCTAAACCAGTATATTTCTTTCGGACTAATTTGGTTATTTGGCGTCATGTGGACTTACGGGTTGACAAAATATTATTTGGAGGCTTCTGGAAATTATTGGGATTTATTATATATATATATTTAATTATATATATATATATATTATGGTGGGGTCATTTTGAAATTTTGGAAGTTTAGAGGGTTAGTTGTGCAATTAGCATATATATGTATATGCGTGTACGCCACAACAACAGACCATTTCTCTTCATCCTTCTGCACGATCCACCTACTTCATCTTCTTCCTTCTCCTTCATCACCATTTTCGTTGGCAGAGAGAGAGAGAGAGAGAGAGAGCCGGCCATGGAGAGGGCAAGAGAGGACGACCGAGAGGAGAGACGATCGCGCCTCAAGAAAGGGACGGCTGGGTCAGGCGGCGCCGGCCAGGAGCAGCGGTGGCTGTGGGCGGTCGACGACAGTTGGTGGACGTCGGCGAGGTGGCGTCGGTGGTGGCGCAAGGGGACGGCCAGCGCAGCAACGCGCAACAGGGAGTTGCAGACCGGTTCGTCCAGACCTTTAAGCGACGGTTCGGCGACCTTCCGGTGATCGGTTTGAGCCGATTTTTGGTGAGTAGCTTCCTCTCAACCTCGTATTCATCATACTTTAATTTCGTGAATTTACGTTGAACGGTTTGCCCAGAAATCGCGTTTATAGGTTATAGTTTTCGTTAGGGTTAATTTAGATTTACTCTAATTAATTAACCTATTATTAATGGGCTTCGTATATATCGTATAGGTTGTTGAGATGGACATTTCGATATATTAGAAATATTTTTCGGATGATTTTGGTCGGCGGGCTTCATATTCGGGCGCCGGTACTGTGCTGGTTCGGGCTATTCGGTAAACGTAAATTAGGTGGGAAATTATATTTCTCACTCCATTTTATTGAAGTAGTTTAGGGGTGCAAAACCCTTATTTAATTTAATATAGATATATTAAATCGTTAAATTAAATATCTATAATTCGTTTAGAATCAGAATTGGACTTAGGAATTAATTTAATAAAATTAATTAAATTATTTCCTATATGAATCGAATAGGAATAGACGGCTTAGATTTTCCCTTGATAATTAAATGGGCTAGAGAATTTTATAAACGTGGGACATGAGAAACATAGACGTTATTTTAGGTTCCTCTCATTAGACGTGAATTAATTGTTTAAATTATTTTAAAGGCATGTCATGAGAAATTGAAATATTTTCTAAAACAATTAAAGAAAATATATTTTTTGAAAACATGAATGGTATATGAAATTGTTTTCATATGATTTACTTATTTTATTGTATTTTAAAGCATGGAAAGAGATTTTGAGATTTATATATTACCATGTGGGTATTTTCATAAATATGATGCATGACATATTTATGTTGGACATGATTTTATTGCATACACCATGTATTGTGAGACATGGGTGTTGGTGCATGTAGTGCATGATTTCACCATTTGTAGAGAGATTCATTTGGTGTGGTCGACTTCCTTTGTGCGTGAGGCATGAGTAGACGTTTGTGTTTGGATCGTCGAAATAACTGGCCAGGGGGTGCTTCTTGCTCCCACAGAACTAAAAAGCTGAGAAATGCAGACGATAGGGGGAGGACATATCGTCCAAGGCCCTAGTGCACGACTAGGGCGTAGAGCACGTCTTCCCGATTAAAAGTGTAAGTGTCAAAAGCACTTGGGATGTACGGTTCGATGAGTCCACATTCCCTAGTGAGCCTGCAGACTTAGGGGAATAGTGGAGAATGATCCGGTTACCCTTTGGGAGGGTGTGTTTTTCTGTGTGTGTACTACAGGTGGTCTGTGAGTACGGTGCGTTGCATATCATCATGTGATTTTATTGATATGTATATATGATATTGGAGCATGTTAAAATTATGAATATTGCAAAATAAATTCTTATTTTATAAATGCTCGGTTGAAAGTAATTAATGTGAAACATTAATTAAATGCGGAAATTGGAAAAACAAAATGAATTATAATCGTTTGCTTGTTGTTATATACATTTATGCCTTTAGGGGAGGTTAGATATATTGACGTTGTGACTTCTGTGGTTGGTTGAGGTTAGTGGAGACCGTAGAGTTGATTTTAAGGTTGAGGGCTTAGAGAAGGCGGTTAACTGTCTTGTGATTGTGGTTAGTAGCCTTGTGATTGTGGTCAGTTGTATGACCTTGTTAGAGATTTGAGATCCGAGATTGATTTTAGTATCAGTTATGAATTGAGGCCTTAGAGAAGGCAGGTGATGAGATTGTGTGAGATGTTGATTGATG
Organism: Cornus suecica; assembly: GCA_963922005.1. Lineage (NCBI taxonomy): Eukaryota > Viridiplantae > Streptophyta > Magnoliopsida > Cornales > Cornaceae > Cornus > Cornus suecica. The sequence continues at coordinate 52,087,365 of OY998239.1, forward strand.
AGAAGAGGTTATGGTTGAGTGATTCCATTAAGTACTTGGAGTATTGTAAGTGTTGTGTCATTGTTTCTTATGCTAAGTTCATTCCCCTAAACATTCCATGTACTGAGTTTTGTACGCTAGTACGTAGTCGTTGACTTGTATGTCATTCCTTGAGTCATTGGTTACGGCGTGGTGCCGAACCTCTTCCTCGTGGTGTCATTGATTTTGTGGAGTTGGAAACGGATGGTTGTCTTCCGTGAGTCCAACGTGTTGTTCTTCTTTTACTGTCCTTTTGGGCATTATAGGAATCTGTAGAGTTGTGTTCACTCTTATTCGGCTGTCTTTCAGAAACGGTGTTTTCTAAACTCCAATCTGTTGTATTTAAAAAGGAAAAACTCGTTTTCGCCTACCCCCGTAGCAAATGAAAAGTTTTAACACTTTATAAAATGATCTTAGGATCTTCTTTGAAAATATTTTTAACTCTAAAAGCCGGTGATGGCAACTGACGGAGACCGGGGGCAAGACGGTCATTTTTATTGTGTGGTTTCTAAAAGGAAAACTATTTTATTACTTGTCTCGAGATTCTGAGATTTTGAGACTTCTTTCTCAAAATCTCAACCCGTAGTGTTTTGAAAGGTGGTTCCTTGTTTCACCTTTTCTTCGGATCATTTCTAAGTCTCGACTCTCAGGTATGAGGCTTGGTGTTGTTCAGTGCACACATATAGTGTTGCCTTTCACTTTTCTTGGTTGTTGATGTCACCACCTAGGTGATATGAGTTTTCTTACGTTAGGGGCATGGATACCAAATAGATTGGTTCGAGTTTGAAAACCTTTTTCCTAAAAACTATTGAATCTCTGGGATTCATCTTTTTATTACTTCCACTCTCAGCCATTCATTGTTGGTTTCCTTGTTCACTTTTGGTGTTATTTCCTTGTTCATTTGTGGTGTTCTTCCTTGTTCGGGTATTCTTAACCTTGACATTGTTGTCTTGGTTATCTGTTGGTTAGCATTGGGAATTCATTTCCTTTGCTTTGTTTTGGTGACCCTTAGGTGGTCGTTCTTGTGAGATGAGTTCATGTACTGTTAGTGATTTATTGATTTTGCTGGAGATGGTATTGGAGATTTTCGTATGGTGATATGATGAGATGATTCCATTCTTGAGGTATAGATATTTTCTAGGAAATGGATGATGTTTCTTATATATATATATATATATATGTACATATATATATATAGATGATGGTTGTGTTAGTACGCAATGACGTGAGTACTTTTCCTCCTGTATTATCGGGGAGTGAGTTATGAGCTTTCCTTGGTACTGGTGGTGGATTTTGAGTCTTGTGGATATTAGAGGTGAGTGTGTTCTCTCTGTGTTGGATTTTCTGATTTGTGTTATGAGTACTTTATGATTTGTTAGGACTGACTTGGGTGTTGTGTACCTAGTTTACGTAGGTGAGAGTAGTGTAGACTACTAGTGTTAGTACTTGGAGTACGAGTCTTAGTCGTATCTTATAGGCTCATGTTGTGTGTATATATATATATATATATATATATATATATATCCCCTATATACTTACGTACGGTAGTATATAAGCACGTGCCTTGGGTTTTCGTGGTGGGGTATGTTGTGGGCTATGTATCTCACTGGGTGGTTTAGCATTATCTAAACTATTAGAGGATGTGGTAGTTAGAGTATCTTTTCCCACTGAGCTTATTTGCTCACAGGGGTATTTCATTTGCCCCCTGGTATTCCCACGCCAGGTTGCAGGAAACATACGGCTATGAGCAGGATGTAGTGCAACGACAGTTTTCTTTAGTTTCTTGTTACAGGTTTTGGAGTTGCGTTGAATGATGCGGTTACGGTTGCAGCACGACTGGGTTGGGGACGGTAGTTGTCTTCTATTAGCTTCCTTACCCATGTTTTGTGGGATTGTCATTTATTTCTTTTGGGAGTCAGTCTGTTGGCATATCCCTGTTGATGTATTCTTTTATTTCCTGTATTTATTCTTTCAGGAAGTTATTGTATCTATTCTGCACAGCTAGGTGCTTTTCTGTATTCTTATTCGAGCATTTGTGGCTCTGTTGATTATAGAGGGTTTGGAGGAGTTTTGGTTTCTTTCCACTACCTCGGCCCTAGTAGGATTGATGAATGTGGGGCTTGGAAGCCATTATTATTATCGAATTGCTATTGGAAGGTCTTTGTGTTGTGGTTGGTTGTCCGGATGTTCCATTTACAAACGGAACTCTGCAGGATTTTTGTTAGATTCCGCTGCTTTGTTTATTATTCATTTGGGTATGAAATATACCATTTCTATCATTAACCCATATGTTTTCTTGGTTAATGATGTCTTAGTTGGTCATTCATGTTAAGGATCACATCCTGGATTCCTTGGATGTCCCAGTTCGGGAGTCTTAGGGATTTAAGGGGCGTGTCTGTTGGTATCTGAGGATACTATTGAGTTCTAGTATTCTACTTGGCATGGAGTATAGTTTTCATTGTTACTCCATGTATTTATTCTGGTTATTGTCGACTCTAGTGGTCGATTGACTTATGTCACCCTTTGGATATTCGCTGATTCTCTATATTAGAGTTTCGGGAATTTTAGGGGTGTGATAGTAGGATATCAGAGTGTGTCATTCTTACCCTTTTGTGGGTGTTTGATGACTGTATGATGTTGGTTCTCATTTCTTTTTACTTCCGTTCATCTCCTTAGTTCTTAGGCTCGGGTTTCTGAGTTCTAGAAAATTTTGGGTGTGACATCCACACTCTAGCGTATGATAGAATGTCAGTATGCCTTGAACTTCACTTTCTGGAACACATTTTCGAATTATCTTATCCGGGTAATATTTGTACAGTCGCGGATTGTCCCAGATATAAAATTTTATTTGGCTGAAGAAACGATCCTTCTCATGCTTAGACCATCCATTAGGAATTCTACCTATTGCTTTATAGTTGACAACATCTGCATACCACGGTATCTGTTCCATAACAGCCATACTGAATAGATGTTCATCTGGGAACTCATCCTTAAGAGGAGTGTCATCCTTTATGGACTCAACGATAATTCTTGACAAATGATCAGCTACAACATTCTTCGTACCCTTCTTATCTTTGATCTCTAAATCAAATTCTTGTAGCAACAGAATCCATCAAATCAGTTTAGACTTGGAGTCTTTCTTAGTTAACAAATGCGTTAGTGCGGCATGATCTGAGTACACGACCACCTTGGTTCCCAACAAATACGACCTGAATTTATCCAAGGCAAACACTACTGCTAGGAACTCCTTCTCGGTAGTTGTGTAATTCATCTGAGCTTCGTTCATAGTTCTACTGGCATAGTAAATCACATATGGCAACTTGTCTTTTCTATGCCCTAGCACAACTCCGATTGCATAATCTGATGCGTCACACATCAGTTCGAATGGTAGAGACCAGTCCAATAGACAGATAATTGGGGCAAATGAGAGTTTAGTACGCAATTCCTCAAAGGCATGAAGACATTCTTCGTCAAAGATAAAGACTACATCTTTAGCCAGTAAATTGCATAATGACCGGGCGATTTTGCTAAAATCTTTGATAAACCTTCTGTAAAACCCGACATGACCCAGAAAATAGTGTATCTGCTTCACAGATATGGGAGGAGGTAATTTTGAAATCAGCTCGAGTTTTGCTTTATTGACCTCAATCCCCTGCTTTGATATAATGTGATCTAGTACTATTCCCCCTTAAACCATAAAATGGCTCTTTTCCACACTAAGAATTAAATTGGTCTCCTTACACCTTTCAAGTACTAGTGTTAAATGCCTCAAATAGTCTTCAAAGGTTGCCCTAGAGACTGAGAAGTCATCCATGAACACTTCCAAAAACTTTTCTACCATATTAGAGAAGATATATATCATACACCTCTGGAATGTAGGTGACTCATTACATAAACCAAAAGGCATCCGTCTGTACGCGTATGTGCCATATGGACAAGTGAAAGTGGTAGAAGCTTCGAGTACTCGATGGCTCTTCCACCGAGTTGTGCACCGAGTACTCGGTAGCCTTAGAAATTCCCAAAACTCTTGGGCGAAAAATGAGGTGCCACTGAGTACTCGGTGGTAGAAGCTTCGAGTACTCGGTGGCTCTTCCACTGAGTTGTGCACCGAGTACTCGGTAGCCTTAGAAATTCCCAAAACTCTTAGGCGAAAAATGAGGCTTACACACAAGTGTGTGAACTTACTCACTCACACTCACCGAGTACTCGGTAGAATCATTATCGAGTACTCGGTGGACCCCAGAATAAAATGTCAAGGAATGAACTCGAAAAGCCCCGAAATGACGTCAGACGACTACGAGCGAACCCCGAGCGCACCGAAACACCTACAACACCATGCAGAGTGACTCAACATCCGAAATGAACCAAGAAGAACGAAGAATGAAGAAGTAAGTCCAAAAATGACAATACTTCAACAAAACCAGAAAAGAACAATTCACAACTCTATTCCCAACCGTGAACTCAATTCACTCCCAAAATGACAACTCATCTCAACCACCTCAAGTGGTTAAGGACTCCACCTCAAGAACACTCCTATTCTTAGGATATGAAAAGGAAGACCTAGTAGTTAAAACTCGGAAACTAACTAGGTTTAATCAAAACCACCTCTAATCCATTTAAACCTCGATTCCCATGTAATATCTTCTCTCTTAGAATTCTAATGGAATCAAGAACCGTTACCACACAAGTAACTATGATCAATCCTCACTTCACCTAATCAACTCAAAACCTGAAAGTATAATAAACGATACCTTCCTCAAATACAAAAGAAGTATCAAATGACCATCACTACATAGCCAACCAAAATCCTAAAATATCAACTAATTACATATTGAACAATATAATTATTATAGAGTTCAATGATCAGGGTTAAACTTTAATTTCAGGAAAGTCCAGGGGTTATACTTTAATTCCAGAAAAGTTCAGGTATCAATCAGTTATTTCAGCAACATTTAGGGGTCAACCTGTAATTTCAGTAAACTACAGAGGTAAACCCATTATTTCAGTAACCTTAAGGGGTAAAACTGTTAGTACCATAAATATCAGGGATCAATACTGTAATTAACACATATATATGGGAATGTCAGTCTTAGAAAGGTGCATTGGTAATCGCAAAAGCAATTTCAATGCCTTCCCTGCATTATCATATACGTATGTATATCAATATATATATAAATCATATATGTATATATATATATGTACCACAACTTTTCTCAAATGGTGGGGCGGCAGATGCCGGGACCGTCGGCGGCAGTTGCGGCGGTGTTGCGCGGCGCGATATGGTGGTGTATAAAAAATAATCTCTCAATCCTCAACTCATTCCATCATTAATGGGTCCGTGGGAAGCTTTTCCCATGCCAAAAGGCCCTCTCTCACTCTCTCTCTCTAGATTTAGAAGGAGAAACAAAAGTGCCTGTAATCACATGGTGGTTTCAATTTCTAAGCAACTTGTGGGTTTTCACAATCAGATAGAGAGAGAATATGAGATAAATATCCAAAACTTATACAGTCAAAATATGATGGAATATATATGTCAGTGTATGAAGGCTTTAAAGAGTAGTTTAGTGAGGGTGTGTACGCTTATAGCAAGGAGAGATAAAGTTCTAGAGAGAGACTTGGCTCTGCTGCTTGAAATAAAAAAATCAAAATCATAATTTTATGAAAATCATAAAAATATCACGAACTTGATAGGCAGGAGTGCTTGTAAATCCGGTTGTAAATCTGCATAATTTATAACAGCAAAATATATATAATAACATTGATAGAATATATATGTATATAGGCATAGATAGAGAGAATGGAGAGAGAGAGTTTTGTATACATTTTTCTTCTATGTGTACATGGCTTATATTTAAAGGCTCCAAGAAAGCTTCCAAAGGAAGCTAATAATTTATGAACAACGTGAATTTCATAATGTAATATTGAAATCGTACTATTCTACTTATGCATTTATTTTGAGTTTGTAATAGTAAAAAATTTGAAATACTCTATTTAATTTAGTTTATAATTATATTTTTTTGATATTTGGTACTTTTTATTTCTTTGAAATCAAGATAGTAGGAACCGGAACCCAACCAAAATTTAAGTTCCCGTTCGGTTCCTTGTCCGTTTTGTTCAGTTCTGATTCCTAATTTTAAGAAACAAAAAAATATAATTCGGTTCCGGCCGGAACCGACCACGTGCAGTCCTAAGTTTGGGTGACGGCGGAATTCGAATACAAAACTTCCGACTATGATACCCAATTGGATAATTTACAATCTCTATTACTAATCCTTTTTTGTACTTTGGTGTTCCTAACCATCCACTTCCACAAGGGAATTGGATAAATGAGATTTCGAGTTAGTGTACCATGTTAACCACCCGGAGGGTGTAATTTAAGTATTATATACTTCAACAATCTTATTATTTGATTAAGCAATTAAATTTGATTTATTTTTTGTCTTATATAATCTTTTAATCCATCCTGCCCCGGATCAATACTCTGAGTAAGCTGACCCTTCACAAATGTAAAAGACTAGACTTCACTTGTGATCATAGCAGTGGCTGAAACTGATACCAAACAAATTAATTGCAGTGTATCACCAAACACCTCAAATTCTTCCCTACTTGCAGTATTTTATGGGGGCACCTTAAAATGAGAACTAGAACACGAATATCGTTTACACTTGAAGATGTTTTTCTCCAGATTCCAGTTCCATAAAACTCAACATTCCATTAGATCTTGACAATCCAGCGTGCAGCCATGGAAAAAAAAAAATGGCATCGCATACATCTCGTATAATAGGGGAACACTAGTCATTTCCATATACAATGTTTGAACATCAATCTTCAGAACCATCTTGCGATAAATATACAAAAGCTCTCATCTGTTGTCGATGCACTACATCACATATTTCATTCAGTGCAAGTAAGCAGCTGTTGCAATACAAAAATGTCCTGCAGACAATGTCAGTTGACCCAAGCAAAGATTATCACCACAACTCCAACCGTAGTCCCTGCGCCGATTCTATGCTTCCCTGTATATTTGTTTGTGTTAGTTAAATGACTTGTATATAACTCAGTTGTCCTTGCAATTTCTTGAATAACTTGAAGACAATCTGGACTGGGACTGAAAGAAATCAAATGGTGCCGCTCCTCCAAATGACCTCCTAGTAGAATTTGGAGAGTCGGATAGAAGTGGTTCATATACTGGATTCCTGGTCTTGGGTTGAGTAATAGATAATGGAGAGATATCTTTATCCAAGTGTCTTGCTTGTGGCTCGATATTTCCCAAGGACAAGATGGGCCCTCCCAAACGTTCAGCCTGCTGCAGTATGTTGATTTTACTCGATCTGTATGTAAATCTGAAGTACTTCAGAGCTAGCACCGGACCCATCCCTGCTGCTACAATGAGCTGAAATGGCAATTTAGTTTCTAATCAGTATATAAGCTCTAAAACTAAAGGGTTTAACCACACTCTAGCATTTTACTTTTTAATATGTTGGCATGCAACTACATCACAGCATATCTGAGATACAGGTCAATGTCAAAATTAGTTAAAAAATTATTGAATTAAAGATGAGCAAAAAGGGGTTTGTGCGACTTCTGTTAACTACAAACTACTCTAAAAGCTTAGGGCCCGTTTGGAAACCAGTGTTTTCGTTTTTGGTTTTGTCCTCTTGAGAACAAAAAATATTCTTGTTCTTGTCCCAAGGATAACCCGGAAACAAAAACATGTTTGGTTGAGAATTTTGTCTTATGAATTATTTTCGAAAAACAAAAACTTCCAGGACACTGCAGTTATCTTTGCACAAAGGAAAACATTAGAACAAAACGCATCTGAATTCTAGAGAAACGACCACCACATTTTCTTGAATCCTGAACTGACATCATATGACGGTGATTTAATTAATAGTCAGGTATTTTGAGAGGAGCAGCACCCTTAAAGTGAGAGAGCACATGATATAGAAGTCAAAAACTCACAAACATAGTTAGCCAATAAGATGGTTGTCTACACAGGCGAAACATGATTGTGTACATCCCAGAGAACGGCAAGGCACTGACAATCCAGTTGATGATATAGAAGGCAGCCAGGTTACCCCATATGGCAAGATGCTGATATATAGTGAAGGAACTGCACAGACCACGGAAGCCAAGTGATTACATAGACTAATAATATAAATGGAACATTTTCCAAATAAGCATTCATGATCATCTAAAATGTAACAGAGCAAAGGATTTTGGTGATCGATACATGCTATTTCAGTCCCAAAAAGCCTCTCTCCTATAAATTACCATCATGAATGTTTGTTTTTTGCTTATTGATAATGAAACCAAAACCGCCAATACAAACTTTCTGGAACTTAGTATGGAAGGAATTATAAAAGAAACACATCACAATGGACTATGATGAGCCATTATATATTTGAAGATGACAAATTATGTTAAAACAAAAGTAAGTGAGATTGAAGCTTACTTGGTTTCTAGTGCTACAACGGAAGCCTGCAACCAAATACATCCAGAAAGTGCCACCATTGATACCTCCTCCATTTCACTTTTCTCATAGGCAAATGTATGTACTGTAATTATAAATACAACAATTGCCTGCAAACCAGTCTTAATTTCAGTGTCACGGAATTGTTGAAATAGTCACGAGGACAAGAACTAAAATAACCAAGCAAATAAAGTCTGGTTAACAGGCTTAAAAAATAAATCTACCAATAGCTTCCTGGTTTTGAAGCACGCTCAAATCTTGGCTAACATCAGATATCAAAACTTGCTCTCATTCATGATAAAGTAGAAAACTTCAAAATTAAACATTTCCATTAATTTGCTCCACTAACGAATCCCACACTGCTTAGAGTTTGGAGGAATATCCAAAGGTAGACCTAGACAGGAAGTTTAATGAGCCAACTTTACGACCGAGACTCATTGCTAGGCTACAAACTTCCGCTACATAAAAAATGGAATCAAATTGCTATCGCTAATTAAGTCATTTTAGATATTGTCTGGGAAGAAAGAAAACACATATAAGGTGGCACTACTGGAAACCCTGGCGGATGTACCATTTAAACTAGTAGACTAGTCATCTTTATGGAAAAGAATGTTGGGATCTATAAAACAATATATACATAAAGTGAATGTAATGGAATGATCCATGAAACGACAGTTTCTGAAAATGTAGCACTTTGCCCCTTACTGGTCACCGGCCGGCCATATTTGGCTGTGAAAATGCACATGACATATATAAAAAGTGAAAACCCCAGAATTCCCTATTCTGTTTACCAAAGTACCCTTTGCTTCTTCCTCTTCCCTCTCCTCTCTCTCTCACTACGTATACATGTGTTATAGATATATATATACACACACATATATATATGCTTACAGACACATATATATACTTACATATATATATAAATATTTACAGATTTACATATATACACACATATACAGATTTGTATATATATATACTTATATATGCAGATTTAGAGAGAGAGTATCAAAATCCAAATCAACTAGGTAAAATCAAAATCGAAATCAAATGGATGAAATCAAAATGGGTGAAATTATAATCCATTTCAAATAGTTTTTTGAGATGGGTTTATGTTTAGAGAGAGAAAATTAGGGCTAGGTTTTCCAATTGGGGATGAAGAAGAAAATGGCCTTTATAGTCATTTTATAATTTCTATTTCTTTTTTCTTTTTTTCAAAAAAATTATACTAAGGATATTTTGGAAAATTTTAAACTCCGGTCACCGGAAAATGCCAAATAGGGCCAATACGCACATTACTTAAACTATTGGAGTCCCGTAGAACAACAGGGGTGTTATACGCACTATATTGATACTGCATGGGGGTTAATCGCTTGCAACCCATGCACGATTACGTAAGATGCTTGAATTAAGATCAATCAGATATAAAATAAGAGCGAATTTGAAAAAGATTATTTGAACATGTACCAAGAAGACCACTAGGTTCACCAGTTTGTTACATTGAAAAGGTTTACACTGAGGTTAATGGAATGGGGAAAAGAAGATTGTAGAAGCTAAAAATTGCACAACACTAGATTGAATTTCATTAAGGACGCTTTGGTCCTACTTTACTAATGGGCTTTTGACCAAATAACAAGGAGTGATAGGTCATATCCCTATCCCTTTGCCTAGCTTTTTATCCTTATCTCTTTTTCCATTATCACGATATACAAAAGTGTGCGGTTGGGCTTATCCTAAGCATCTAGGCCCAATGCACCCTATTGGGCCTGAAAATCCAGGCCCTACACTGGCCCCTGAGGACTTAGCACATTTTGATTACTCGTGGGTCTGGTCCAAATCCGCTTGGTTGAGTACAACTAATGCGGCCGTCGTGGCACATTAATGGTGGTGGTTGAGGGCATGACATTTAGTTGAAAAGGCAGCCTGGTTTCTTTTGAAATTTGAACATGTTGCGTTGGCCCTCTTATGCCCCGCTTCAACTTGCTCAGGAGGTCTATAAAATTGCCCCTTCCCTTTCATTTGGTCCTTACATTCTCCAAGTTCTCAAAGCCCTCCCTTATCTTTGCTTCCTCTCTCTAAAAGCATTTCACCAGAATCTTGCCTTGGCAGTCACCGGAGTTTTATCGAAGATTCTTCTTTCTTCTTTTGAGTAGTAAGTCTTGTCTCATCTCTCCCTTCTTCACCATGTGATGAAACTAGGTCCGTGAGTCATAGGATCCCCACGCTCTCCGAGGATGATGATAGTGGTGAAATTGTGAGTTCCCCTTCTATCCAGTTGGTTGATCCCCCCACTATTGTTGAGGATACGACAGTTAACCAACCCACTGGGGAGGGCGTTGCTGCTCAGTCAGCCGAGGACGAGGAAGACGGTTCCTTTGGTGAGGCCGAGCTTGAAAGTTTTGACCTTGATCCCATCCCAGCTAAATCTAGGAAGAAAGTGGACCTTAAGCACCTTCGGGCCAAATGTCATGTCCCTTCTGATGTCATTCTGAGCATTATAATAAAGACTATGACTTTAGGACATGCGAAGGGGTTGGTCCAAGGGAAGCCCATTTTTCCAGTCACCATTTGACAGTCCTTAGGTTCCCCCTCCACCCATTTTTTCATTCCGTCTTTTTTACTTTGGGTCTAGCTCCCCTTCAAGTCAATCCTAACTTTTTCCGTGTCCTGACCGATTTCCTCTTCACTTAATAGGGACTCAAGTCTTGACTTAGGCATTGCAGACCTACTCAGTTCCAAAATCTAAAAGATAACAAGGGTCGTTACAACCTTTACCCTTTTTAGAATAGGGCCATCTATTTCAAGCTTTAGCGTCTGAAATTTTTTGAAAGGAAATGATGGTTCTTGTCAAAGGAAAATGGTTCTACCCAGTTTCCACAACCCACCTTATCCCTCGGGTCTTCGCGGTCCCATCGTTCTTCTCCTATTTTCCTCAGCTTTCTGTTCACCTGGTTGACTTCCCCTATTCTCCTCAGCTTCTCCGCTTACTACATCCTAGATCAGCGTGACCCTTCTATCTCGTCGGGGTCTGGCCCTCTGTGCACCATGTGGATAACGCGTATGGGCTTGCTTGGTGCTGCATTTGCTAATGGAGCGCGAGTCTGTTGCTTTTCCTACGATTGATCTTTGAGGACATACTCGGGTAGCTCCCCCTTGGCGATGATGGCTTCTACCTGCCCTTTTAGGTTCCGACAATCATTCATCTGTTGTCCATAATCGTTGTGTTTCATCTTATCTGTTTGATCCAATATCTGACGAATGAGTCTGGCTAGACTGGTTCTAAGGGGTGTAGCTTTATCGTCCAACCTCAGTCGCTTCTCTTGAGGTTTGGAAGAGGTAGGCGGCGGACGAGCCAACTTCTGATATGCAATTAGTTCCTTGGTCCCTGCCTCTATGTTCACAAGGGAAGTCGTCTTCTGCCGAACCGCCGCTTCCTCTTCTATCTTGAGACAGCCTTGTGCCCGAGAGTTAAGCTCCCCCGTGTTAGTCGGGGGCCTCTTCACCGATGACTCGTGGAACTTCGTGCTTGGGATCAGGGCCATCTGACAATGCCTTTACCTCCGAATTCTGCTCACAATTATTTATCCTCCACATTGAACCCGGAAAAGAAACTCTTTAGGGGGGTTTTCCCTTTTCTTATGTCATAGTGAAGAGGTTGGATATGGTCTTCTTCTGCAAGCAGTTTCCGAAGCACTTGGCGATAAAAAGTTCACAAAGCTTGTGAAAGCTGCCGATGGAACTGGTCGGCTGCTTTCTGAACCATAGCAAGGCCGTCCCGACCAATAATACTTGGCAGGGAAGACTTTGCATATGTGGGCATCCTTCCCTGCATGCACGGTCATTTTTTGTTGCACATGGTAGATATGCTCTAGTGGGTCTTTCCTGCCGTCAAGCAACATGAAGTTCGGCAGCACATGCTTCGAAAATTATGCTCTCACGATCTCCGCGGTGAAGGGTGTTTTGATCATCTTAGTTGACGCTTGCGCGGCCAGGTCCGAAGGGTTTTGAGACTTCAGATCCTTCATAACTTTCCTCTGAAACTTCGCCATCAGCTCGTCCAAATTCTTCATAAGGGACTCCTTCTCTTGTGCGGTGCGGTGGGAGGACTCGGCTTGTTCTTCCTAGACTCCCTTGGACTTCTCGGATGGCGAGTGCCCCCTGACTCGTCTTGGGCATCCTGCCCCTGACGCTGATCCCCTGTGGTTGTGGCTGGTGGAGCACGGTGTTTAGAGACATCTAAGTGAGTAGGTGCATGAGTTATGCATTCTGCCTAGGGCCTCCAAACACTGGAGGCTCCGATCTTTTGGTCGGGATGTCCCCTCGAGGCCCTCGGAGACCTCGTATGTTTGGGGAATTCCATACTCAAGTTCTTGTTCCCACCATTGCGCTTAATCACACAAACTCAACAAGGAATGAAAAACTTTTCTCTCGAATCCCTCATACGACGCCAAAATGTAGATGCTAAAAATTGCACAAAACTCAGTTGACTTTCATTAAGGACACTTTGGCCTATTTATACAGATCTGATGGGCTTTTGGCCCAATAAAATGGGGTGATGGGCCTTATCCCTATACTTTTGCCTAGCTTCTTATCCCTATCTCTCTTTCCATTATCAGGATAGGCACAAGTGTGCTGTTGGGTATATCTCAAGCATTTAGGCCCAATGCACTTTATTGGGCCTGAAAATTCAGGTCCTACAAAAGATCAAATTAAAATGAGTTAAGTAAGATAAAAATGACTAAAAGTGGTCTGATTGAGGCTATGGTCATCAATAGACAGGAATGGGGAAATAGGATTTACGAGGTCTTTAGAAAAGACAGGACAATGACAAGGGTAAAGTAGAAACATGAGAATAGCATGACTCAGAAAATATATGTGCATTTGTAAAGCAAGTTCTATCACTCTTGGAAAAACTATCACTTTGTTTATTCAGATAAAAGGACTCTATCCCTTTAAGATAACCAACAGAATTTGAAAGAGCAGCAGGAGTACAAAGCCAACTCAAATAGGTATCCTCAAACATTTTCCCGTGTTTTGGGAGCGAGAACTTGTACAGGGAGGAGTCTGAAGCTTATGATGAACATCTGAAATCTAAATTTGAAACCTTAAACCCTAGCATGCTCACAGAGAATCTCACAGTTCATAGAAAAACTAGCACTGAATAATCTTTCTTCGAGTGGTGGCACAACTGTCTCAAAATTTGACAACCATTGCAACAACAAAAGCACTATGACGTGAAACAATATCTAGCACTCACGTGGAATAGAGACCGTCCAAACCATCCAGCAAATGTGCTAGGATTAAGAAGCCTGTTTAAAAAAAAAAAATTAACAAAATAAATAAAGAACTAAATAAATTGATATAAGACCATATACTAGCAGGATCCAAAAAATACAGCCTCCCTCATAAATGATCACAATTTCTATATTTATTAGAGAGTGACTAAAACGTAGATAAAAGAGCATAAGGTCCAACCTCCCTGCTTGGCAGTAAAATAAAATTTGTGGGTGCTGCATCACAGTTCTTTCACTAAGATCTTTGTCTAGCACACTAACTAAGACAGGAATACTTGTGTAGAAAACATTATATGCCATCAGGCTGACAGAATTGAAAAGGCTGGTTCCGGAAACACCTGAAATAAAAGAGAAACTGAATGTGCCATATGTTAGCAAATCATAAAAATACCATGGAAGAAAAAGTTTCAATGAACAAAAAATTATTGCCGCATACAGCTATATTGAGGAAAAACATATTAAAAACAACAAGAGAAATATAATACATGAAAACACTCACAAGATCTGGATGAAACATATTAATAGGGATTTATAAAAAGAATACTGCGATAGGAATGCTGTACGATTATAGGAATACCGCCCATGGACAAGTATCAATCTTTTCAAGAACCTGAACTCTGCAAGATGAGAAAAAAAGAAAAGGAAAAAGAAGGTAAATCAAGAAATCAACAGCTAGAGGATCTAGTCCAAACAGAATAGATACTAAAACAACCAGGCTAAAAAGTGTCCATACACCTTGACAAAGCATGGCCTCATCTAAAATATGTCATATCCTATCACCAGCAGAATGGTGTATGTGATGTAACTGACAACTGGAAAAATAGAAAAATAAAACTAGAAACAATTTTCAACAATGTTTCTCGAGAAGACGAGTATTGGAGAACTTCTAGAAGGACATTTAAATTTCATTGTTTTCATTAATATTATACATCCCTATTCAATACTCATGTAACTAAGCAAAACTCTTGCCAAGTAAAAAATCCCCATGGACAACCCTGCATTGCATGGTTCAACCCCGAGCAAAACAGTTCGTGAAAAATCATTTATGTCGTACCAAAAAACGCATCTTGCAATACAAACATATGCAATTCTTGGGATTGAAATAATCTTACTATATAGGGCTAGCCCGAGTTTGAGTCCCCTGCTGGTTAAACCAGCCCAAATGCACACAATAGTTAGTAGCAATTTTTGTGGATTGATATTATTTCCAATCATATAATATCCCTTTCCGAATTCACTGCTATGCTTACAAATTAAATTTTTTCTCAATGGTCCTCAATTTCCTCTCAGACACACACACACGTATATATATATATATATACAAACAAAATTCCACATTAGTATCAAATTTATTTAACCAACATGCAGCAAATTTAGATAATAAAAGAAAGAAAGTATAAGAGAAGCTTGACCTATGTCAACATTCCAGGAACTTTTTTGTTATATAGTAAGTGTGTGAATATCCAAATGCGAAAAGGGGCCCAATCAATTGTTAGGATATGAACTCCACTACTGCTGCTATCAGAATGAAATGACTACGACATTCGTTATTGTAATGCATGTAATGCAAAAACCAAGAATAATTAATACAAACTTTAATTTTAGCGGAAACAGTCTTCATTCGACAATTATTTATAACTGAAAGGATATGAGTTTTGCTTTGATCACGTGGCCAAAAAATATATATATATATATATATCAAACACAACCATAGTGAACACTAACTAGAGCTTTAAGGATCTGTATTAACCTTCATATAAAAAGGCCCTCAATCAGTGTTCATCCAAGTGAGGTAGGGTGCCAGAAGAGGTGGGCTAGATACAACCCTAACCTATGACATTATTCTTGAGAAAATATGACAAACTCAAACCCACACTCTCCAGCTTGACAGCTTTGATCATCAAGCAATGGCCCCAATTAGTCTCTCTCTCTCACACACACACACACCCACCCCCTCCTCCTCCACGCGCACACAGACATATATAATAGAAGAATTTACAATATATATATATATATATAGGTATAATATATGAAAGAATCTAGAAGAACTTACTGCCAATGCTATAATCAGCTGCCCTTGCTGCCTGCAATCCTTCTCTGCCACTAATGCCGACCCCAATATCAGCTTGTTGTATCATCCTCACATCATTCCCACCATCCCCAATAGCCAGTGTTCTATAGTCACACGATTTTAAGAGCTCCACCAGCTGCAAAAAATTTACGAAATACGTAAAATACTTGCCCTTTCTGCACAAGTAAAATGGAAAATTTAATGCTAAAGAATACCAAATATATTAGGAATCAGGGAGATAATGTTCTACTTCACTCAATATGTTTGCTTTACAGTTGGTAAACAGGTAGAGCTGTATCTTGGGCACTCTCTCCTTAAAATAGGGTAAAATCCTTAAAAAATGACTTCAAGAGTAGCAAGAAACAAAGATTTGAAGAACAAATATGCTGAGGTAGACACTAAGAGCTTCAATAACACCCCAGAGCATAATTATTAAAGGCTCGAAGCGCACTAAGGCGCCAAAGGCCTTCTGGAGCCTAAGCGCAAGGCGCAAGCCTGAGTTAAGTGAGGCACGTATGTCATAATAATGCAAATATGAACATCTTATGAACAAAATCAAGCGTTAACTGCAATTGATGTAAGCAGCGAACAGTAAATTTATGTATTTTCGTCAAACATATCACAAGGTTAAACAGTACGATATATAATATGAAACATTTAATTTCATAGTCACAGAACATCAAAGAATATGAAAATAATAATTGATTTTCACGGCACACCTTTTTGAGCACGGACAGTACATATCACAAGGCACACCTTTTTGAGCACGGACAGTACTAAAAAGCGCAAGCCTCAGGGATTTTTGTGAGCCGGGTTGTAACGGCCTGACCTGAACTAGGCAGAGGAGCTCTAGCTGAGCCTCAACAAGCCTGGGTTTTTTTTCAAGCCTAGGAGCGTCTTTTAACAACTAGGCCACAGAGATTATCTACAAAAATTATCATTTGCAAGAAAAGTAAAAGTTCTGTAATTTGGTTTGAGTCTAAATCAGACCAGCCATTATTTATATATACCAAAAAGGAGTACATTATGCCGTAACATATGGAGTATATCAAGGCTTAATATTGGTCCCAATAACGAAGCACCAATAAACCGCAGGAGATACGGCAAAGGCGAAGAACAATGTTGCCGAGCACACAGGCTGCCCAAACAGGTCACCGAAAGAAAACAAAGGGGCCCTTAGCACCTGTTGGATGCTAAGGGAATACCCCAAAAAACAGGGGTCTGTAGCTGGGGAAATGATACTAGCACCAATAAAACTGCCGGAGACACAACAAAGGAGAACAATGCTGCAGAACACACCGGCTGCCCAAACAGGTCACCAAAAGAAAACTGAGGCACCCTTAGCACCTGTTAGATGCTAAGGGAATACCCGAAAAACAGGGGTCTCAAGCTGGGGAAATGATACTAGCACCAATAGAACTGCCGGAAACATGGCAAAGGAGAAGAACGATGCTGCCGAACACACCGGCCCAAACAGGTCACCAAAAGAAAACAAAGGGACCCTTAGCACATGTTACCCCAAAAACAGGGGTTCGAAGCTGGAGAAATGGTACCAGCACCAGTAAAACTGCAGGAGACACGGCAAAAGCGAAGAACTATGGTGCCGAACATACCAACTGCCCAAACAGGTCAAAAAATGAAAACATAGGGACCTTACCACATGTTGGATGGTAAGGGAATACCCCAAAAACAGGGGTCCAAACCTAGGGAGATATCCTCCCTACATTGTTGCACACACCAGATTACTATCCTAGGGTAGTAATCTTAGGGGTTTTCTGCACCTAGGCAGTTGTAGCAAGAGGAAATGAAGAAAAAGGGAGAAAACAATTAGGCTCTGATACCAAAAAGTAAAAGTTCTGTAATTTGGTTTGTGCCTAAATCAGACTAGCCATTGTTATATACACAAAAAAAGAGTACATTATGCCTTAACATATCGAGTATATCAAGGCTTAATATATTGAGTACATCAAGCGTTAATATATGGAGTACATCAAGCAGTAAATTAGGGAAAACAAATATGGAAACATCAAGCTCTAAAATCTAGAAAGAAAAATAAGGAAAGTATCAATTCTGATTTCCAACAGTAACACTAATAACCAGAAACAATCTAACAAGCGGAGGGAATCATGTTGAGAGGCACTGATGTGTTAATAACAATGAGAGATGAACAAAGACGATAGAGCTAATATCTACTTGATAGTTGCACTTCAGATTTGTTCAAATTAATATACATAGACATGATCCATCCCTCATGCTAAGTCCTTTCCTTTCTCTTTTAAACCATACTAGTTTCAATATCTGGAGGCAACTCTGGGTGCAGTCGAGTTGATGCTTTAAAGTCTGGTAACCTTTTTCCGTAATTGAAAATAAACAAGAAATATTATCGACAATCCATATTTTAAAAAAAAAAAAAAAAAAAGAAGAGTACAAAGGCAATGGAAAATGAGAATTCCTAAAAGCCTGTGAAAAGGCAAAATAATGCCCACTACTACGAACTTTCTAAATACAATGGGATCTTCATAATACCAAATACAAACTGAATGAACCACTACCTACTTCCTAAGATGTATTCAAGAATTTAGAAGTTTTTCCAAATTCAAATTTTATGAAAAAGCATCTTCATCTGCCTGATGTCTGGTTTCTCCTACCACTGTTTCAATTGTTTCGTATGTGATTCAAATATAACTCGTTATTACACCAGAAAAGCTCAATAAAGGAGATATAACTAAATGATTATTAAAACAAAATGTAGTAACAAAAAGTATGGTAGCATAAAAGTAACTCTATAAACCAAGAAATATGACCTGTGCCTTTTGTGATGGTGTCACGCGACAACATAGAGCAGTTCTAGACAGTATAGCCAATTCTGTGAATGGTTTTCTGTAATGCTTAAGTGCAATTTCAAGAGCCCAGCCGTCAACAACAAAAGCTACATCCTGTCAAAAAAACAATGAAAACATTTCAACATAACCTTTCAGGAAGCTGTTACCAATGTTAAGCTACAACCAAAAAACTAAATTCAAAGGAAACAGTGATTCCTTAAGACATAACTTAAGAAGTCAATACAGATACAGAAATTCGATTATTAACTATCTTAACACTATTCTTTGTTCGAAATGAAACTTAAGAAGTACAAACACATACAGTCTTCAAAC